>JAFBJR010000160.1:2314273-2701748 GCA_016785285.1 Brachirus orientalis | reverse complement strand
TAAAGATGATTATTTTTATCATCAATCTATTTGCCACTGAGTCCAAAATATGCAGAAAATTGTGGAAAATGTCAATTGAAATGTTTTCCAAAACTGAAAATCATAATGCTGTCAAATATTTTGTTTTGTCCACAAATCAAAGCCTGTCAGAGGAGCAAAGAAACCAGAAAACATTCACATTTAAGAAGCTGAAAGTGCAAGAATGCTTTGTATTTTTTATGAGGAAAAAAAACTCATGCAAATCAATTATTAGATTTTAAAAACAAGTGACAAGTTATTGTAGGAACTGACGGATCAACAATGAACTGCTGGAGCCCTTACAATGATGATGATGATGATGATGAGCAGTGCAGTGGACATTTATGATGGCATGGTCAGCACTTTAGCGGAAACTACAGTGACACCTGCTGGCAGCTTCACAGACGTCAGCTTCCTGTAATCACAGCGTTTTTCTAAATATCACCAACAGTAAAATGTCATTTTCTTTGCTCAGTCAGTTTAACCAACAGGCACATTTACACATTTACACATTTACATATCCCCTGGGGCGTGAACGCAGAAGAAACCCACAAAGTACACAGTGAATGCAGAATGCACGCATTAAAAAAAAGAGAAAATGTCATGGAGTGTAATTCATGTTCACGGTCCAGCACAAGATGCACATTTAATATAGTGGATATAATGGCCAACATGTATGGATGCTGCTGTCATCGGCTGCTTTTAGGGTTCAAGTAGACTCACTCTACTGTGGAGACGTGATGTGACGCCACCATCTAGTGTTCAAAAAGAAATAATGCTTTAAAAGGTAAATGTCAATGAACATTAACATTTCCTAAAGGTTCCTTTCACATCCAAAGCACTTTGTTGTACATAAAGTGCATTTCATGCCTGGCCTGATATTTTATGTGACACCTGTTTTGCAGCTATAATTACAATAAATGGGGACTGTGACCTGATAAAATTTGTGAGGGTACATGAGAAGGCTATATTCACATATAGAAAAAAAATCCAGAGTAAATCAAGAAGCTGCAGGTTAGACAAGGAATCTGCACGATGACATGGATCATATATACTGATTAAACCTGAGGTTCAAGTGTTTATACTGCTCCATATTGTGATGAATGGACATTTTTTTGTCTTTTAACTTTTACTTTCATGTGTGTACTCTATTCTGTCTCTGACGACACTAGCTACATCATAAAGGATCATGAAAGGTAGAAAGCTTCCGGAGTTAAGGTACCACCACGTTACTTTATTATTACTTTATTAATCACAATTAATTTTTTAGGACTTTAGTTGTCCCCTGCTCCACCTGCTCAGATAACATCAGGGACATTCACATCCCTACAAAGACCCAGGCCTAGGCACAGCCAGCTTAATGTGATAAACTGTCTTTTCTTTATATCATTTTATGATATAACTATTACTCCTGTCTGCTGGCACGATTCCACGTAACGATATGACAACTTCAACCTTAATGAAAACTGAGTAGTTTGGATTTCAGTGCCATTAAAGGTCAGTATAAATTCAGTTCCTGCCTCCACATGAACAGTGTTCAGTAATTTCCTTACTTTTCCAAGGTTGGACCCTTTATATTTTTATTTAATAATGAACAATTAATAAATGTCTATGCATAAAGATAAAAAAAAGTATAGTATTATTTAATTTCCCTCCTCAGGTTAAGTTTTCAGTTTTCTTGTCCGTGGCTGGACAATCTTCTGACAAATTTCATTTCAGAGACAGAAGTGAAGTTGTTTTGCAAAAGCGAATGTGAAGGAAACTAACTGTGACAGTGAAGATGAACCATCCCAGAACAGAAGGGCAAACTGTGACATCAATTACTTGATGCTGCTTTTCTCACATGACCTTCACAGGAAAGTTACTTCATGTGACTCTGATAACGCTCATGTACAGTAACAACTTTCATGTGATGGCAAGATGTGAAAAGCTTTCTGGAGGTTAGAATCACCCTTTTTTTTTATCAGGAACAATAGTCAGGGACACAGTAGAGTCAGTCACAGCTGTGAATGGGCAAGATATGCGTCACCTTGGCATTTATTTGGAACATGATCAGTATGTGTTCATTTTGATTGATTTTGTTTCAAATGACAGTTTCCAAACACTTTAAAATTCATTAAAATGACAAAACAATATTTGATCGGTCACAACTTTTTGCTTTTATTTGACAATTAAGGAGTGAAATCAAGATTACACAATGAAGATTACACACATTTTGTGTGATCCAAAACAGTGGGAGATCAGTCTAATCAAATAACATTTAAAAATAGCTGGATAATATCAAGCAATATCCTTTCTTTATATTGAATTTGATCAAATTTGGATTTTAAAAAGTATTTTTTATTATTAAAGATTTGAAGAAGCTGTCATGGTAAACTGGAGGTCCAAAGGAAATACGAAAAAAAAAGTGGTACTGCAACTAACAATTATTCGAGTATTTGTTTGGTCCATAAAATGTTGAAAGATATTGATCAGTGTTTACCAAACCTGGAAATTATTACGTTCTCAAACGTTTTGTTTTGTCCACAAACCAAAATGATTCAGTTTTAACTATTTCTTTGTTATATGGAGAAAAGAAACCAGAAAACACAAAATGAAAACTTGTTTTGATTATGGAAAAAACACTCAAACTGATTCAATTATAAAATTAGTGTCATTGTCTATTTCCGGGCTCTTGTTTTTGTGAACATATTTATTTCCTGTAGCGTGTAGATTTCTTTTTTTGGGTTCAGTTAAGTTTATTGATTACAAATCATTACAAATAGTTGATAATTATTTTAGTGATAGATTAATAATCGTTGCGCCCCCCCAAAAAAGTCAATAAAATATAATACTATTTCCTTAAACCAGAAAGCATTAATAAAATGAGTCATAACATATGTGCGGTGTGACAAGTGACAAATGCAGTGTGAGGCATAAGTGGATATTCTCAACCCCGAGATTTTATCCTAATGCATCAAATAACTTATCACTGCCTGTTACATAGGCTCATTCACACCCATCACACACACACAGAGCTGTTCAATTTATTACTGGAAGGTTCTGGAAATCCCTGCATACTCAGCTGTTGCATACACAATACATTTAATGCAAGTTGCATAATAAAAAAATGATGCCACGTACTACATCAGTGGAAAACTCAAAGGTTCAGTGTGTACTTAGCACCTTCTGTTGGTGAAGTTGCATGTTGCATCGACATCCCTGAACATCAACCCAAGGTTTGTTTCTGTTTTTGGCCATTCTAGGTTTTAACTTGACAGTGGAGCGTGGAAGAGAAGCTGGCCTTGATGTAGATACGAAGAGCTGAAGGTAACAACAGCCACAGTATCTTTCATCTCTGCCATTAGTTCCAAATCATACAACCCTACACCAGTTTTTCACTTTTCACATACTAATATAAAACATAAAAAGTAATAAACTGCTGCTTCATATTTTTATTGACAGCCATAATGATGGAGACATGATGATGCAACTGATTTCCTAATGAAATGGAGACTGCTGCTTGTTAATTAATTTGCAAAAGAATTTATGGTACAGCATAATAAACAGCCACACTGATCATTAAACCAACAGTGAATGTTAGAAAATCCATAATTGAGCAAACTGTCTCACCTTCAGCAGGTGTTTGATTTTTGCCGTTGTATGTTCAGAGCTTATTTCCATGGCAATGAGCAGATTTCTCTCAGTGTGGGTTCAATCGTTTGGCCCAATTTCCCAAACTGAAAACAACAACGAAAGAAAAATAAAAAACACTCACAAAAGTTCAGTAACCGGTTACACTGCACATGTCAAGTGATTATTTCTCCAGGGAGTAAATGATTTTGTTCTCTTTGTCACAGAGAAAACCTGGACTACAGACTTTCCAACACACCCTGTGAAAAGTCAACAGCATTAACAGCAGACTTGACTTTTTAACCGTACACACAATTAACTGCTTCTGATTCAGATTCTGCTGTGATTTCCCCTGTTCACCCACATCCTCAGTAGACAGCAGAGGTTTGAGGAAAAACCTCACTATAACTTTGCATTCGCAATGTCCATGCAAGCGAATCAGTGAATCAGGAAATTTGATGCCACTGACTTATTGTTCCATTCAGAAAGAAGATGGCTGCTTGTCATAATAATTTTTAAGGCATGTACATAACACTTAAATACAAAGTGCTTTGACAGACAAACCAAAAAAAAAACACCGAGACAGAAACATGAGGGCAAAAGGAAACATAGTGTCCTTCCAGAGTTTGCTCAGTTTAAATGGCATGCAATTAATTCACATATACTGTTGCTACTGTTCTCTAATTAAATGAAAAACACCAGATGGGTCTCATCACTGAGGTCTGTAGTGGTCACTGTCTATATTAAATGGGACACTGAGTTAATCTATGATAACGTGTCTCATTAATATGTAAAAAAGCCTAATGTATCCGCCACTGTAGATTTGAGTTTATATTGTAGCTACTGCCCCACAACAATCAGTGTTAAGTATTTAACACAGATCATCCTTTAATAACCACATTTTTCCTACACTTATTTTCCCCAAAATGCACTTCACTCAGCTCCGACAGCTCACTGGCCATCACTGAAGCACAGCACCACGGCGCCAATTAAAATGTATGTCATAATTAAAATCTCTTTAGTGTCAAACATTTCAGAAATATGTATCTCTGAATATTTTAAATGATACCTAAAGTACCACGATGATGCATTCCTTCCCAAGTGTTCCGAGTGGTAATTATCTTCTAATGATGCTCTGATTATATTTTAATTATTCTGTTCCATTTTGTTTGCTTCGTCACACGAGACACATTTTGTGGCATGAAAAGTGACACTTGGCCATAATGTGCATATGTGGGAGCCTAATTACAGAATCCGGCCCACATTGTCGACTTCCTCTGACAATGAAACAGCAGCTGAGTGTCATTACCGGGATATTTTATGACATCTGATCCTCTGTACTCTGTAAAATCCATGCTGGCTGTGTTTCCTTCCACCCACGCCAGCTTTTCCTTCACACCTTCAGCTGCAGAAGCTGTACCGCACTATCTCAATCTGAAAAGGTCAGCAAAGACAAAAGGTCAGAACTGATGGCGCTGCCTCCTCCCTGCTGAGAACGGCATTGATGATGATATCAGAGCTGACAGACAAAATTCCCTTATACATGTGATCAGGAAATTGAGTTTGTGTGGGTGGCTTTAGAGGATTATAAATATTCTTTTCATGAGTTCATGAGATGAGATTAGCCTGGTTGATAAAAAAAAAAAAAAGCTGAAATGAGTCCTGAGTCATATTTCCTCTCTGATCTTCCTCACTGAGGCCAAACAGTTTGGGGAAAGATGTGGAACTGTGACTTTTCTTGACAGATAACACAATCAAATTGTAATTTGATTTGTGGTGTCATTTTTTTAAAGTCAAAATTTAAAGTCAATTTTCACTGTGTAACACATGGTTGAGCATTTCACCAACAAAATATTGACTGCCCTATATTCTAATGCAAGCAAACTAATACAAAATAAAGCAATTATGGTGTTAGTATATGCATGATCACATCCCAAGTCACAATGGCCAAAATATAAAAAATTCCACAGATTTTTGTAGGAGAGGTTAGTCCAAATCTAATCACTACTTGAAATTCACATAAAATCTGAACCTAAACTTGGTCCTTTCTGCTGGGAATCTCTTCCAGGAATTCAAATGAATTAGAATAAATTATATTCTATTCTTAATTGCATAAAAATTCTTCATAATAATGGAGTAAAACTTCAGCAGGCCTTTTTTGGTCTATTTTCTCTTTTATTTTTCCCTGACCTTATTTAGTTCCCGACTTAACTTGTTTTCACATAGTACTTCGTTCTTCCACTTCATTCATATTTGACATTTTACCTATGAAATGACTTTGCGTTATGAAGACGCAAATGCAGAGATTTCGGTTTAATAAAATGTCAGTTCAAAGTATCAGATAGTAGTTTTTTGTTTTTTTTTTTTGAGAGTGATTAACTGTTGCGCTCTAATCTGCACAGACCTTTGAATCCTCCTCTCCCTTCTTCCAGATAGTGCACCGTGTACAATGCACCACACGGTGGCGCTGCTGCATCGACATTAAAGGCCAGAACGTCTAGGTAAGATGAAAAGATATGTGAGAAGAGTGTAGGTGGGGGTTGTTATTATGATTCAGCTCCTCACCACAGGAGTAAAGCCTCTAGGAGGTAAGCTGCGTATTTTCGGAGACAGATGATGATGAAAAGAACAAATGTAAAACCTCTGGGCTTTATGAATTTGACTGAGTGCCTTTTAATTCTCAAGCAAATCTAAAAATGCGGGGAGGGGACAGGAAAACATCCATATATTGTGGCTCAGTGCAATAAATTACATGTTCCAGGGGCAACAAATTGCTACCTGAAATCCTTTTTTTAAAGTTACACATTTACACACAATTACAAACACAGCCCTGGGCTTCTCTTTACTGCTGTGTGGAGAAATATTTGACCCCTGCACAGGTCAGCAGCGTACACAAACTAAATGGATGTTTATGCACATTAAGTAGCAGCCACTGCACTAATGCACCTCTCATGTGTGCCTCTGTTGAGTCAAATTTGAGTTTAGGAAAATCTGCTGCATAAATTAAAACAAATGTAGTGTCACCTGAGCTGTGGCAACAGTGAAATACTGAATAAGCAGCTCTTCACGGGGAGAGACTGCTGAGTGTGAGTATGTGAAGGTTTATGGCAGTGTGACTGATTACTTTAGGGTCTGAAGCCCTGTCCACTCAGATACGCCATAACCCGAAGTAGAGAATGTAATTTTATGGCTTGAAGATAATCAACTCACAAAGGCTCTAAAGCAGAGTTGTAAATTACATTATAGAAAAAGACGAGAACGTTTTAAGATATACTATAATTATGCTGGGAACAGCAACTTACTGTGCTGACATTACATTGGAATTCAGTCTTGCAGGAAAACCAAATAGAGTGGATGTCAAATATTTTTCTGCTGTGTTTTCTACATTTCTATGCTGTCGTTTTTCTTTATTATTTTTTTTTTGTTTGTTTGTTTTGTATTGCTTCTAATATAGCATGAGTTCCACAGCATCACTCTACACACTCAAACGCAAACAAGGTTACATACACACAAGTATGTAACCTTGACAAGACCTTAATTTTTTTTTTAAGTTGACATTGCATTGTTATAAGAAAAATGATTCTGAAAGTTCTTCCATCAGAATTAAATTTAGTCGTTGTGCTAGGAGCATTTAAAATGCCATTTTTTTTAAGAAAAAGGTCATGATGACAAAACTTTCACTTTCACCATTAGCACTGGTGATTTATCCATGACTATAACCATAATAACTATGTGCCTAGATAACCATAACCCTGTGATTATAAGTACACACACATGAACACACAATGAATATCAATACATACTCAAGTCTGCTCAGCTTCACTCAGTGCTGTTATTACAACTAACCCAAGTTGTGCGGTTGCATGTTAAACTCTCCAGGACTAAATTATTTTACCACAAACCATGCTGATGTTGAACATATTAATCTTTTTTTTGGAACATGATTGTCAAGTGTGAAATATTGACTTTCGAATTTGGGGGGGGGAAAAAAGGAGCAACTAAGCAATGACACATCCTATGAATCTCCAATCTCCCCTCCACCTGCGTGGTGAAAAATAAATGCTGGGTAGTTTGATTTATCTGTCTAGACTTATTCCCTCATGAGCTGAGTTTTATCGGGATGGATGAATCAAAGCTGCTTGGTTTCTCTTATCAGTCAAATGAGAGGGGATGCTGGTTATGTTGAGGGAAAGCGAATATAAACCCAGTAATATTTAGAGGTGGAAACAGGTTAGAGGCACAGCAGCAGCAGCAGCAGCAGATGCTCTTGTGGGAACAGTAACACCATCAATTTTGATTATATGAGTGAGGATGAATGGAAGTGCGTTTTGTGGGATGCAGCCTCTGCCCTTCCCTGCACTGATGCTGCATGTGCCACAGTCTGAAGGTCGAAGAGAGTGTCATCCGTCGGGAGGAGGGAGTTGGGGGGGGGGGGGGGGGGGGGGGGGGGGGGGGGGGGGGTGTGGGGGGGGTCGCGCCCTCTGAAGCCTCAGTGGCACCGGGTCCGTCTGTGTGTTTATGATCCCGACTGCAGTACAACAACCTGACACTGGTGCGCGCACTGCAGCTTCCACTCCATCCAACTCCCACCAGACTCTGCATCTGCCACTGTCAAGCCAGACAGCGAGAGCCGACCTAAACCCGGAAGCAACACATTACCCCTCCATAATAAATTACAGTTCATGATTTCACACCAGCCGGATTTACTATTTTAATATTTAAAAATCCAACATTTTAGATTTTGAATGCTTTACCAAAGAAAATTATTGTTTAAAAGTTAAATTAAAAAAAAATAATTTCTTATTTTTTAATATATAATAATATATTATAGGGACTATTTGAATGAAGGTATGGGTGACTAATATTTTTGGTCATTTTAGATAAGGGTAAGGTAATGAAAGAATAGGTTTGCAACAAAATGTACTGAGAGATAGTAAATAAATAAGAATAAAAATTAGAATATAAATAGATATCAGTAATATACATAGAATGAATAGGATTTCATTCTTACATATGAAGAAAACATTATGATAAAGGCAAGTATTTCATAATGCATGTTAACTTTTAACGTCATAGAAATAACTTACCCTTTACATCTAGGATGGTTAGAGAAAATATTATGTTCAACAACAAAACGATGAAGAATGTATATCCTACATATGTCTTCTATTAGTCACACGTACAAACTTTATTTACATCGAGATGATGCATATCTCACGAAACAATTATAGCAGTGTAAATGTAAAGTGTATTTATCAACACCGTGTAACTTGGCCTTTAAGCACAGCAACATTTAGACTTTACTTGTGGTGTTTTGATAAATGTGACTGTGTGACTTAGGTTTATTATGTGACTTATAATTTTTTGGGAGAACAGAGTAAGGCAGCAGCGCCCCCCGCGACCCTCAGTGGATAAAGCGGTAGAAAATGAGTGAGTGAGAGAGAGTAAATGTTGTGTAATCATTATGGCTGCGAGAGACATTGTCACTGTAAAGCAGACGTGTATGCAAGCGGGTACTCTTATTTTGAAAAACCGTGACCGGACGGTAAGTGTCTCCCTCTGAGGTGTATGTTGACACCGGCCGTCCAGGCAGCTCCCCACAGAGCAGCCTCGACTGCCGCGTTCTCTGATCCCGCTGCTCTCTCCCCGTCTCCGACGCCGAAGTCTTTCTAGTCACTTCTCTGGGAGCAACGTTTCTTAGTGGCCGCTGGAAGGAGCCGCCGAATCACGTCCAGGTAGGGAATGATTTAAACCGCTGTGGTGGAAAGGAAATGTCGGAAGCTATGGAGCCCAGCTCCCGCTACATCCCGGCCTGTTGACTGCGTCGCTCGCCGCTGACCAAATAACGGCGCGGTTGGTAGGAACGTCTGAGTCCGTTGAATCAGAGTTGTTCCCTCGGTCAACACTCTTTCTCCCGGTGGCTGTTTTTGGGCTTCACCCCGCTGCGCTCTCCTTTGCCGCGTTGTCAAAAGCAAGTGCTCTCAACAGTTCAGCGTCTTGTGGCAGACGCCGTGAAGACGGCGGCAGTCAGCCTGAAAGCTCCGGGCACGACCTGGGTTTGGTGCGAGTGTGTGAGTGAAGGGCCATCGAAGTGGGTTAATGTGGCCGTTGCTACGAAAAGGCTAAAGGCGTCAACAACAAGTGCTAGAGGCGTGTGGCCTCTTCGCCAGCGGGTTTTGATTTATGCTGGCGTTAATGAGTTGGCTCGGTTGGATGTTATGATGGGTTTGTTTGACCTCCACCCTCAGACACAATGTGGACGCGTGAAGACAAAGCTGCGTGTATTTCTGCCTCGGTGCACTGCTCACACCGCACCTGTGTCAGGGTCCAGTGTTCGAGAGGCGTGCGTTTGTTTGCGTTCTCCCGAGGTATTGTTAATGTGTAATAAGTCCATGTAATGCGTCATTGTAGATGTCGCGTGTGTGTGTGTGTGTGTGTGTGTGTGTGTGTGTGTCACCTTCGTCACAGCAGCAGGAGAGCCAGAGGGATGTGCCTCCTCTTCATCCTCATCCCCTCCACACACCCACACTTTTCAACACTTATGATGATATAGATGGCAGCGTCCATCCTGCTCATCATACGGACACCGTTTGTGGCTCCGTGTTCACTGTAGCCCAGCTGCATTTTGTTTATTTGGCCTAATTACAATTAAATAATTAACAAATTAACAAAGAACAATGACAATGACAAGCCTGATGTTATATATTTTGTTGAAAATCAAACAAAACACTTCCAACCTTTATTAAATCCATGGAAATCTTTACTCGTGTCCAAGATAATGGACTATTTCATTTTGGTCATCTTTTAATGATGTAGGAGCCAATATTAAGTCAATTTAATTTCGATTTAGTTTATGAATGATTAATGCAGCATTGTATATTATAGAAAGTATGCATTGATCATGTATGTCCTGCTGCTTGAATGGTTCTGATAGCAGCTGAGCCAGGTTAGATGTGCAAGTGTGCAAGTGGAAATAAATATGCAAACTCCTTACATGACTCTCCCGTGACTTGGTGAGTAAGGAATAGAAACAGTACGTACAGGTCAAGCCCATCTAAACCTGCCTATTGCTAATAACTTTAAAGTTTGCCACTACAAAAATGTCATCCACTTTACTCATATCTGCTGCAACTTTATTGCAAACCCCTTATTTAACATCTGAGTGAGGAATTAAGTATTCAGAACTACTGGTTAGTCTGTGTTTTGTCATTTTTTGTTTTGTTTTTATTTTATTTTTGTGTGTGTGTGTGTACCTGTTGTCACTAATGGATCATGACTACTCAGTGCTGTTTGCTGCACGCTCCTGTGCCGAAGCTTTCCCTGTAAAAAACAAACATGAATACACAAGGTAAATAAACAAGACCCAAAGACTAGGGATGGCACTATAGCACTTTTTCATGTCCGATACTGATATCAGTATCAAAAACTCGAGTATCTACCGATGCCAATATCAATTTAGTACAGTCATTTTACACCTTTTAACCTATGAAGCTGTTAGCAACACATTCAAACTGTTTAAAAGACTTAGTTCTCCAATTGTGTAACAGATATTCTTTTCCCATAAAGAAAAAAATAACCCTCCCCCCCACATGACAGCTTAAATGCTGCTGCTGATTTTTATTACATTTTTTTTTTAGATTTCATGATTGTATTGGATTGTATCCGATTTAAAAAATAAATAAATAAATAAAATATCCGCCCAAAATCTGATCCAGTGATTTTGACCAGTATCGGACCCGTATCCCTATACGAGACAACAGTTCCCATGATCTGACACTGCTTCCCTTTGTCATCAAAGGTCTTTTATCATTGTTTTGGTTGAGTGACCCCTGGTGGCTGATTTATTCTTTGCTTTTAATCAGAGACAACGCCCTTTAATAAAAATTCCTGTAAATACACAAGACTTAGCTAAGAGGCTATTTTCATCCATAGGCCCTGGACGAATGTAACGATAGTTAAATCTTGCTTTGAAATTTATCACAAATTTTAGCAGAGTTTGCAAAGATTTGGGTGAAAGAAAATACTAATTTATGTGTGTTTTATCAACTGCTGTAAAGCGTATATTGAAAGATGGGTCATTGGTGTAAGTAGTGGGTGGAACAACAGTCTTTGTCACTACAGAATGATGGGTAGGAAGGTGAAACTTGATGAATTAAGAGCACCAGTAGCTGTTTATACATGGTGGCAATTTGTTGCTGCTTTCATCTATTATTGAAGTAATATTTGATTCTTGCAGTAAGTGGAGGAATCCTGGGTTACATCTCTCACCCACTGCATCCACCGTTTCTGCTACTGATTTCTAAATGTCCATTTTTTTTTTTCACTCAATTGCACTTATTTGCATTTACCTTAAACGCGTAAAATTTATTTTCTGTGTTTCCATTCAGGTGTTTTTATGCACTGAAAACACTGCCTTTCTGCAACATGAAAATCAAGGGATCTTAGATGAACATGCTCTGGGCTTCATTCACAGTGTCACAGCTAAAGCTGTAGCATGACTGAGGCTTTGGCCAATCACAGGACAGTTTAGAGAGAGAGAGAGAGGTCAGTTTAGGGCTGGCTATTCTTCATAAAAGTTCCTTTGGCAGAATGATTGCCACTTGAGCACTATTTCCTACAAAGAAACCTAAAAAAAGAAGAGTCAGACAATAAAAGTAGCAAAGCAGGCTTTGGTTTCAGGAATGGAGAAATGTCTTCAGGTCAACCCTTGTGTCTGAAACAAGTGTGTCTGTTCATGTACCTCTAATGAAAAGAACTGAAGACAGAGCGCTGCAATGTCAAAACATCAGTATTTTAACAACCTGCGGATAAACCGCAGCATTCAAGTATTTTTCCAGTGATCCTGCCTGCTGTTTCTGTGGTTTGAAATGTCTTTACTGGCAGAAAACAACAAACACTAGTTAAAGAGTGAAACAGCAATTAAATGTGTTATACTCACAGTGGCTGTGCACTGTATAAACAGTGTACTAATATATATAATTTTGCCAAAGTGCTGTTAAAGAACAAATTATTGTGAAAATTAATGCACTGTTTTTCTTCCCGGCTCTGCGTTTATGTGTTCATACTGTGGTAAAAAAAGGTGCCCCCAGTTGACATGTAAGAAATGTGCGACGCTGTCTGCTAACTGTCACATATGGATGATTATAATATTGTCATGGTCTTTGAGCTTCAAAATAAAATCAAAACATATAAACAAACAGAAAAGTCACTTTTTAATCTTTTATAATACAAAAGATTGAACAGACAATAAGTACACTATATTGTTGTCTCCGTAATGCGATTTGTGATATGGATGAACTATGGCTCTTTTTTTTTTTTTTTTTTACTGTGGTGTTTTATACCAGTTAACATCAATTTTTCAATTCTGCAAAACATAATGTGATATTTCTTCTTGACAAGAGCATATTTTCTGACAGTTAACTATGGGCTTATGGTGTTGTATTGTGCCACAATTATCCCCAAGTTTCGATCTATGTGCAGCCATGATTCATTGTTTTCTCATTTGAATTGTACTTGCTGACAAGGGAGAAACCTAACACCTATGGACAACTAATGCATCATTAATGTTGTCTAATAAAGTCAGCCTTGGTAACTGGAAGTAGATAGACTGAATTAGTCGCCCAAATCCATTCATGAATAAGTAAACAGCCATATATATTGCAGTGACAGCGGTCTATGCCACAGCAGGAGAGCCCGGTCTTGCATTGCAGTGGCAGAAACGGATGCCTCTTTGAATATGAACTGCTCTTAACTATCAGGAGCCAATTATTTTACACATAGCAAAGTGACTCACACTTTGGAAACAATTTGCTTTGATCTGGGGTTTGCCATTTTTGGAATCAATAGACATAGCCATGTGTGGACCCATTTATGTCAGCCAAGTGCGAACAGTTCCATTTCAGGCTCTGTAATTTTTGATGAAGCACTTAAAACCATTGATAGTGATAACACTCAGACTAAACCTTGAAATTCACATGTCAGGTTTGAAGTTTTCTGCAGAAAGCCTCCTGGACTGTGTTGCTTATCTTCTGTGAGTTGATTGCACTAGACAAATGCAGCATTTCCTACCGTGTAACACATGATACCACATTTATAATACAACACACTGTGCTTTCTAGAGAACCCTCTCACTTTAGCTGATCCATTTTCTCTCATTCCCCTTCTCCTTTTCTCTCTCGCTGTCTCTCTCTCTCTCTGCCCTTTGTGTTTCCACCTTCTGTGCTTCATGCCACTGTCTGTCTTCATTTTTCACTAATGAGTTCATTAAACATATTAGTGTTGCTCTGCCAAAGAGGTTAGATGCAGTGCAGTGAGCAAAAATTGGGTGGTCACTTACTTCATATTTTTATCTGTATTCAACATTATGCATATTTCTCCTGGTAAGCACTACTGCTGTATGTTGGTTTAGCCAAGTCAAGTTTTATTTAAAATAGCTGTTGAATTTGTTTTTCTTTTCCTTTTAGTCTGCACTACCAGCCTGTCACCTGCACAGCAAGGGCCTGTGTTTGCATGAAAAACCATTCTAATTTCAAGCATCACAGTGTTTGGCTCAGTGTACAGTGTGTGTGTGTGTGTATAATGCTTGATATTGGCTTCAGTGTGCTGTGTATATACATCCCATTTTTGCACCCTGTTGTCCCAGATATTTCCCTTTTCCCCCTGAGAACGTCAAACGGATGAGAAGAGAAGGCCGAGTGGAGCTATGGAGGAAACAAACAACTCATTTTGAAGACATGTTTCCAGTTTTTGGCTCTGCTTCTATAAACACAAAGAACATTGAACAGAGAAGGGAAAGCATGGCAATGCTTGTCGTGAGCTTCAGGAACAATGGTATTAAATTGGAAAGGCTCATGTGGTAGCACTGTTTTGTTAGTACTGTTAATCTCCCTATAGCATATGTCTTCTCCCAAATTTCAGACAATGTTTTACAAACAGAACAGAAGCCATCAAAAAGATACTTATGCCTTTTTTTGTTCCTGCTTCAAGGAAGGTAAAGATTGAAATTATTGTATATGGACAAATGGACACCCACCTGTTTATAAGCCTTAGTTTGTTATTTTGTCTTTCAGGACTAGAAAGATAAAGAATAGCTTGTTAATACTTATGGTTCAGTGAACAATTGCGATATGTCCACTGTTGGCATTTTGCTGGCATTTATCATCTGAGACTAGTGTTTCTCTCTCTTCTGTCTTCTTGGCTTTGAAAAGAAGTGAAAAGATATTAAAATAATCATTAACCTCTTAAGATGTTAATAACTTGAGAACATTAATGATACCCTGCACATTAGAGTAAGAATCTTGGAGCTTGGCTGTGTACTGCATTACTTCTGGCGTCATAAGCTTGCAGAATGCAGTCTTTCTAAAGGGCAAAATCTGTAGGAAAAAGGCTGTTGTGCCATCACTCTCATCCTGCCGAAGGGCCATTATTATCTGTATTGTAAGACAGAGTGTCTGTCTAGTGATCATACGAGCCAATCACAGGGTGAGTGTGGGGCAGGTTTCCATGGAGAAAAGTGGGTTGGGCTATGAGAGTGATGAAACTCAGCTCGAGAATGTTAGCCTGATGCAGGCAGATAGCATTCTCCAGCAGGGAAAGTAAAGGCCCCCAGCAGGCCTATACAGATGTCTTAAAGCCTGTCTAACTGTCTTACTCGGCTGAATGTGTAAAGACAGGGTGGATGAAAGGGGGTTCTGGAAAATAATTCGCTCAGACAGACGCAATATGAGCTTGACCTCATAGCCACATGGCATCAGATAGGATTTGTGTAGGAATTGGATAGAGATCTACAGCTGCGTAGGGCTAGTTTGGAGGCTGTTTGACTGCATGCTGGGTTTAGGTTAAGGGCTAGCTCGGAATGTGCAGTGTCCCTGTTACTGTCATTGTGACCATTCAGAGACTTTGACCTGGATGTCCACTCAAAGACTGTGCAACCCAACCTCTGTTTGGTCCTGCAGGGAGGCTGCCCAGGCCACAGTGCACTCAAATCAGAGAACATGTGTGTGTGCTCGCTTATGTGAGCCTGCTTTTACTCTCTCTTGCTGCGTTATGGCTGCTGCAGCCTGAGCCGGGAGATGGCATGTGCTCATCCACAGGCAGCACTTAATTTTTGTCATTTTTTTCTTCCTTTTAACAAGCATTACTTAACTGCCCATTGTTACACATTCTCCCATCTCAGCCTTTTTTGTATTATGTACTGTATATTTTTATATATTCTGTTTTTCCAGTTTTTGACTGTGACTGTGTCAATGCTTGGTACTAAGATGAGAAGATAAAATTATGGAGTGAAGTTTGTGGCACCTCCTCTCTGAGGAACTGAACTCACATGAGTATGGCACGCTGCATATTTTCAGCTCTTCAAAAGTTGCTATGTGGCTTACTGTGCTGCACAATCAGCCCACCTGCATCCTGGCAACCAACCACCCACCTTCCCACAAAGTCCCCTGATGTTTGGTGCCTATGGGCCATCAAACTGTCATGTCAGCCCCTCTGAATCCACAGCTCAGGGCAGGATCAGAGCAGACATGGGGGGCTGAAGGGAGTCAAGGATGCTGCTAAGAATTCTCAGCTGCCTGACAAGATACTGCACTGTCTGAGTCTTAAGTACACCACGGCATCTGACTTAAAACAGAATGGAAACCTACTTCAGTCTCTTAAGGGCTCTCTATAGTATGGCAGCTCTCTGAAAGTACATGTAATAGTGGCTGCCACGGATGGATGGGACAGTGATTTGGTGTGCAGAAAAGGCAGAGGCATATGGAGGGGAAATTAGGAGAGAAGAGAGAGGTAGTAATTGGGACAGCTGCACAGCTTGAGGCACAAGCAGTCAGATCACCCACCTCTTCCCTGCATCCCCCCACCCCCCATTCTCCCCAAAAATAAAAAAGAGAGCCAGAAAGCCAGATGCTGGCCATTAAGATCACAGTGACAATAGCCCAAATTCATTCTGCAGCAGGGCACAGTACCACAAAGACATACATGTGAATAGAAAATAACAAATATGAGCTCATTTGACAGAATGGGTGCATCTCCTACTCCCACTGGGTAGATTTGATGTGTGACAGGGTTATCCCTTCTGTACATAGGGGGTGTGTGGATATTATTCTGTTTTCAACAGGAACCCAAATTTCCCAGCAGCAACTCAGCCTATGCCCACACAGAGGAGGATTATTATTGAATGGCCTCTATTTACCCCAGTGGTATCTGATACAGTGCTGCCCAGTACTTGGTGGCCTCTATATGACCTCCACTCAGATCCAAAGAGGGTTGAACCCCAGGGCCCCTGGAAAGTAGGACCTGGACCACAATGAAAGGCCTGCATTATCATTCTCACAGGCAGGGGGCTATTGATGCCAGTGTTGTCATTCCAGCATTCTGGAGAATTTGCCATGGTGGGAGTATGTGTGGATCTTTGGTGTTTTACTATTGGTACCTGAGGGGTAAATTCATCTCTGTGACCTCCATGGAAAGGTCAGAATGGAGGGTTGTCTACATTTTGTACTCCCAGCAGATGGAATGAACTGTGTTTCACTGAGCACTGAGCCCAGAAAAGCCTGTCCCAGGTTCACAGGAGGTGAGATGGTTAATGTGCATGTGTTCATCTCACACTTATAATCAAAGACTTCATTGTAAGCATGTGTGGCATGGGTAGTATGTGTTACTGATGGTTGACGTGTAGGCCGCCAACTGAGAGGATTGTGTGGGATCGTAGAGATTGGCCTGATTGGATTTCCGTTGCAGGAGTCCTGTCACCTGGTCCAGCATTGCACTCAGGAAAACGACAGGGTGGCATTGAGACAGCCACACAGTGGATATACAAAATGATCTGCATTCATGCAATACAGACACATCCACTGTGCCAAAGTCCTTGATTCATTCTGAACTCATGGTAAGGTGCTAAAATGGGGAAAACTCTCATTTGGCACGCTCAAGCTCAGCACATGTAGCTTTTCTGCAATTTTTTTACTATAGGAAATGAATGGAGAGCACAGCTCAAATGTCATTTTACTCAATCATAAAGCATTACATCGGAGGAAATGCATTGTTAATCAGGCAGCAAAAGTAGTTTATTAAATATGTAGCCTCAAAAGTCAAGAAGTGCACAATGGTCTTCACTGAAATAAGGAGGTTATAGATCTATTTTCCCTTCATAGAGGTTTATAACCCATACGTGACTTAACAGCTTGTACCATTGACCTTGTCAGGCCCTTTCTCTGGGGTTTGTTGAAAAGCACTATGGGAAATAAAGGAAATCAGTAACTGAAATCAAATCAAAGAAGGAAGGCTGAAGGAAAGTGGAGACAACAAAATGGTAATTATATGAGTTGCAGAATAACTCCTAGTGTATATTGTTCACCACATATTAATAATTTTCAGCAGCATAAGAGTAACTGATAATGGGTAATTCTTTGAGGACAATTCCCACATGTCCCTTTTGGGACTCAGATGGTTCAGACTCTTATGGGTGGATTGAATTGAGGACATCTACAAAGAACCAGGCAGGTTTTTGTCAAGATAAGCCAAACACTTTTTTGCTTGTGGATAGACAAAGATATCTGCCTATAATAAGGGACCACAGAGTTCTTAAGGAATTGACTTCTCCGTGATTCTTTGGGCACTGACTTAAATTCATCAATTTGCCAACCCACAGGATGATATCACAGAGCTAGTACATCAGCAAAATGTGGATAAATCATTCATCAGCACAATTGTTTCTGTTGTAAAGTATTTGTAGACTAGACTTATGGTTATATTATCTAAATGGACACTATGTTTTTTTTGGGGGGGGGTCTTTGGATGATTGTAGAAATGGCTCTCATTGGACCTCTCTGTCAGTTCCAGTCTCTTGTTGCTTAATGGTATTTCTTGGCATGAAGGAGTGCTGTGTGCCAGAAAAGTTTCATTTCCAGTGTTTCAGTTATTGATTGAATTATAAAATGAATTTATAATGCTCATGGTGCAGGCAGTGCATTTACAGATATTGAATTCTTTCATACTGAGACATCAGTATGATTTTTTTCAGCCTTCTTATAGTGCAGATGGTGGGCAGTTCATGTAAGTGTAAGTGCATGTCTTGTGAAAAGTAACTTGTATTACCCTTAAGGCAAGACAGCCCACATTGTTTGCCAGGGGCTTTCCATCAAAAGTGGCAAATTGGTTTTCCAGTTTCACATCACTTTTAAAATAAGTAATTACTGAGCTGAAATGGCTGTGCATTCCCATGTGCAAAGAAACTTGTGATGATAATTATCGTTAACTAAACGTCCGGATCTAATGCAAAAAGGAAAAATAATTTATTTACAAAAAGAAAAAAAAGCCAGCAAAAAACACAGAACAAAAAAAAACAGAGGCTGAATGGGTTTATGGGCAGAGCTGAGTCCATACTGAAAAAGGAAAGAAAAACGAGCAGCTAGAAAAAGCAATTGAAGGAAAAACAACCTTCTGAGGAAAAAAACTCCAATCTTCAAATGAGCATGGTGATATGAGTAGCACAGGACATTACCACTATGAGATGACAAGACACACTGGCAACTCTGGGTCCTGAAACCAGAGTCAATAGAGGCAGGAAGATGAGGAGATGGGTTGCAGGTGTGTAACTCGGCGACTTCACCCAGCTAACCAGCCAGCCTCCTGAAACACAAAGAAAACACAGACTGCACAGGAAACAAAATAGTTAACAAAATAAAAGACAGGAACAGAACCATGACAAAAACTATAATTTTTATGTAAACTTAAACTGTTCATTTGCCAAAAAATGCCCTGTCCTGTAATATACTGTAATAATGCAGAAAAAATGCCTTTGTAAAATTGCAAATTTCCTCCTATTTTATAGACAGTTTGGAAGTTTCTGTCAGATTCAGTGTTCGCAATAGTTCTGCTGGGTATGTGCAACTAACCAGATACTAAAAATGTCCTTTTTCCACATCCAGTGCTTGCACTTACTGTACCTCCCAGTTGGATTCAAAGGCCACTTTTGCATCATGCTGCCTCTGCCAGCTTCTTGATGCCTCTCAGTTCTTCTTTAGCATTTGTGAGAGTGGCAGTACTGGCATTCACCTATGGTTAAGCCCTTGGCTAACCAGCATGAGACCATTTGTATGGGACATGCTTGTCAAGTAGTCTCAGGGCTTTTGCAGCACACAGTATCATTTCCCCTCCCCTCCTCCTCCTCTTGTACTTCTCTATATGTCATCATGGTACCATGCACCAGAACACCACAGCTCCTTAATGCCAGTACCATAAATGCAGAGGGGACTTAAAAGTGTCTGCTCGGCAGACCAATTCCTCAGTTTCAGCATTGGTGTGGGAGAGCAGTAGCAACATGCCAGTCAGATAAAAGAGACCCTAATAGGACTCAATGAGATGACACAGGAGTACAAGACCTTTTATTCTGCCCAAGCTGTTGAACAGATTGGAAGAAAAGATTGGTGGGAGAAAGGAGGAAAATGTTACTGACCACATACTAAAAATGATGAAAAATTCCTAACAGAAAGTGAAAGACCACTGAGGAGGTCTAAACCATTGGGATGTGTTTTGTCTGTCTTGGTTGGCAACCCAGGGCTAGTTTTGATGAGGGTGAAGGAGAAATGTCAGCCACACTATATAGGGCTGGTGTAGTAACCACAATAATGAAATACTGTTATAGCAATAAGTTAACTGCAGAGGATGAGAATCAACCATCACAAACACGTGATTGGACATGACCCAAGCTAGTATTTAGAGTGGAGCAATTGCAGCTGCATTGGTTGGTAAACAGGTGGTGTAAATGAGTAGTCATGAGATAGAGTGAGCTGTGAGGGTATGTTCTACAATAAGAGTGGAGCTGCAACTTCAGCTCCTTTGCTCTTTGATTGTCATCCAACTGTTGAGGTAAATTTCCTCTTCCAACAGTAAGTCGTAGTAGTGCAGTTCTTGCTGGTGCCAGATGACTGTGAAGCCAAATACAGTTGTAAAGGGGAATGGTATAAATGCCTTTCAACCACTGTTATGCAGTCTTACACTGATGAAGGCGACATTAGACATAGAGGATGGACGGCAACAGACCTGTAGAGCAAGCAACAATGCGACCAGCAGCAAAAAAGAAGACTCTTGTTATGCCTGACAACCATGGTAGATGTCTCCAGTGCTCTTCAGTCCTACAGTACATGTGCACAACTGTGGGTGTGTGTGTGTATTTGTGCAATAATCCTACCACACAGCACTATTAAGCCAGTGTAAAATACCGCAGGGAAAATCCCTTCACCACAACAGCGCTACCATGCTGGTAGGTTTTCAAATATGCATTTGTAAAATAACTGCATGACAAGCCGCTCAAGAAACAAAACTCCCTCCCGTTGCCTGTTTTTCTCATTTCTTTGATCTTGTGACGACAGCGAAGAATTGAAGTTGACACATCAACTCAGTGAAGAGATTTAAACACCCACCAAGGGCTTTGCCTCCTCACTTTGTTTTGTGGAGTAAATTGAGGATTATTATAGATGAATCCAGTGTTATGGTTGTCATCCAACTCTTGATGTTTAAACAAACACAAAAACAGTGCAACCTCCCCAACTACTGTGCTGATACATAAGAGGAAGAACAAAGCCAGCTGTATGGCATACTTACTCATCATTCCACATGCACTGCACTGAGAAGTGTTTTTAAGAGTCATAGTGGTACCCTATAGTCGTTGCAGCATAACCTACTCTGCCTCCTATGAGAGTTAATTACTCATTAATGTTCACCACTGAAGTACTTGTCCCAGTGTTTGTAGGAAAGTGGGAAAGGTTTTACAGCATGGAGAGGCACAGGCTTGGCCAGGGTCAAGCTGTAAGGGTCAAGCTTCATCTGTGGCTTACCCTTCTATTTGAACTCTGATCCATCCACTCAGTTGAAAAAATGAAACGCCTCTGTTAGTCAGCCTCTTTTTTTTTCATAGTGGCATCCTCCGCCTCACTGAGTCTTTGCTCTCCTCTGGCTATTGGCGCTCTAATTGAGGCATTCTTGAGCCATGTTCAGCACCGTGGCAATGTTGCCCTGCAGATAATCATTGTCTTGTGGATTAGCATAACAACAGAGGAGAGGCTTTGATTTAATTCCACTAACACTGGACCAAGCTCATTTCTTTTGGCTTGCCTGGTGGGGTTGTCTTAACTGGAATTAGAAGCATCGGCAGCTCGTGCCCACCAGGACTCCTAACTGTGCCCAGGCCCCTGCCTTTGTTCTTTAGTGAACCCTCTTCAAGCACTTGGATTTGTCTTAATGACAAAAGTAGAAAATCATTTTCACACAGATATTTTGCTATGAACCATACCCTTATGTTAAACAAAAGCACCCTGTTCCAAATTTAAATAAACTACATTAACTACAATTGAATTGAAAACCACCACAGGTCCTGTCCAGGACTTTCCTCAGAGGACCAAGTGACAGTTGTCTTAGGCAGCTCCATAGGAGTCATTTTACCAAGCCTTACTTACTTTTTTCAAGTAAATAATTATGTCCTTGAAAGTGTGTATTGTCCCAAGCCCTTTCAGAAATCAATTAGCATGTGCATGCACATCTTCTCACCTTTGGACACCTGACAGTTTCTGCATGTTAGTTAGATTTAGATTGCCATATTCAGAAGCTCAAATAAAATTGTTGAAAGTGGTTCCTTCAAATTCATAAAAGTATTGTTTGACACAATTGTTTGACACAATTGCACTAGTCCTTATTGGAAATCATAAACTATGGCACACCAGACCGATCCAAAAACCTTCACCAAAACAGTCTTAAGAATTAATTGCAATCAATGTTTCGCTTTCTCAACAAGATTAAGTGATGTGAACTGAATCAGGCAGACAAGGGAGGCTTGTAGCTGGAGTGTACTATGCTGCCCTGTCCTTCTCTGTTGGTGCTGCACAGGAGGGGCTCCCATGGAGACTGGGTCGAACCATTTGTCTGTTTCTGCTGGTTAGAGGGGGAGAGTGCACAGAGACGGAGGAGTGAAGGTTAGAGGAAAGGCATAGAGGGGAGTGGGGGGCAACCATTGAACCTGTTAGCACAAAAGATTAAGACAAATAATAAAAAGGCGTCATGACAGTGCTTCACTAATATGCATGGTAATTTAAAGATGCTTCAAACAGAAATGTCAGACGTGTGGGTGGGCACATTTAATGTGTGTGTGTAGAAGAGAAAGATGCGCACATCAACAATCTCCATGGAGGATTCCTGTGGTAAAGAATCTGTGGCTTTCCTAGCAAACAAGTGGTAAAGCGTGCAAAAGGAATTTCAGGCCTTCTTAAAAAGATGACCACAGCATTACAACGGAGCTCCTTTGAAAGATTATCAGAGTCTATATGGTTTTACCACACACAGACCAACACACACACTACCCTCTTTGTTCTGTATTTGATTTATTTCATAAAATGGTGGTTTCATGCTCTTTCTTGTGGCTGGCATAATGCAATGATCTTTTGCTTTGCTAGGCTTTCTTCCAGGATAATTTGCTGTGTTAAAGACTACCAACGCAATGGCCAGCAGTGTTTATTTCAGTTTAACTTGCAGTGTCAGTACTTGGCATGGCCATGGCTACACTACAGTACCAGAGGCTACAGATAGTATTTCTCTTATTTAATGTAAGAAACTCTTTTGGACTCGCATTGTGACCCATGTTTGAATCTGATTATTAAAAGAAGATAATATGATTCAATCTAAATAGCTAACAACACTGTGGGCTGCTTGTATTCGCCTCCAGTGTAGCGGGCTGTTTACAAGCAGGCAAGCGATGGGGGAGGGCAAGTAGTGTGAGGCTGGCTGCTGGAGCAGGTGACATCTGTGACCCAGCACAGCATTGGTGGATGCTGGACACATGCTTTTTCCTCAAAGGCTACTGTCACTCTTCTTGCCTTATTGGGCTCATGCCCAAACGCACACATCCTTAAACACACACACATTTTAAATACTTCATCTAAATGATTTCACTGTACATGAGGCTAGCTTGAAATGGTTACCTTCAGCACCAAACTAGGATATAAAGTCCGCTGAAATTATCTTTTCTGTGCAAAGTTTTATTTGTCTGCATTGTGACTGAGAAGGATATTTCTTTTATTCCACCCATTATTTTAGACAGTTGACCTACACTCAAAAACTGCTAATTGCAACGTTTTGAGCATGACATGAGGATCAACAGCTCCCAGAAAATGGCCTTCAAATATACACACTTAAGAGCCAAAACAGTTATTTCACAACTATTTCACAAAATAATAGAACTAGAACCTCAACTCAGGAAAAGGCTCCTGCTCTGTTTCCTTCACTGAATTAACAGCACACACTTGCATACTCAGTCAAATACCATATGTACTGTACATACACATGTACAGTAGATGTGCACTTGAAACTGCCCGCTGCTTCACAAAAATAACAATGAAATGATTTATCTTGCTTGCTGAGTATTAACCCATTATATTCACCAAACCAGTAACTGCCTGATAATTGAACTGTTAATTACAACAAAGGCCTTGGTTCCCTCTATTAACTCCCTAACTCCTCTAACTAAGTGTAGCTTGCTATTGTTTCTCCTGCATGAGCACTTTTACAACCATTTCAGTGACTAATTATAATGAAAAGATTTTTTTTTTTGGGTGAAAATTTGTTTTGTGCAATTAAGTGCCTTGGGTATATAAATTGAGTTGACACTTGATGCAAGTGGCATCCCAACATGTAGTGTTTTAAAAAAGCTTCTGTTGACAAGCTATTTTCAAGTTTGATGGACAGGCAGACACTTTTTTATACCAGACTGTAGTACAATGCATCATGTATTTGCAGCAGTTTCCTCTCTGGATGTACTTCAGACAAGGTGACCATCTTTGACTGACTTTACTGTGGCATTCTCATAAAAACAAAATACAACTATGCTCCAGTCTTAGTCCTCTTTGAAGCCTGAACAAGCTCTAGGCAGCTGTCACTGCTTTTTGTCATGTTTTCTTGGATCCAACAAATACCCACTCTGGTTGAGTGAAAAAAACAAATTATAATTATCCCAATATACTTTTCTTCAATACTAGAATAACAAAAGTCTGATACACAACAATTAAACATCTACAGTATCTATTGTGCAAACACCCTGATGGGTTTTTAACTTTCACCAAGGAACAAAATGTTTCTTTGATTATCTGCCTTTGTCACAATAATTATTGATATCAACTCATTTGAATGGCTGATTGTAATTTTTGACAGTAAGTAAAACAATATATGATTACGTAGTTTTGCAGTAGCTGTCGTCCTCCGTATTGCCCGTCCCGTCTCCTCTCCCAGAAGGAAGTGCCTTTCTCCTGGTTTCTTGTTGCACTCTGATAAAGCACATTCATCCTCTGATGTCTCTTATCTCTTCTTATCTTTAGCAGTAAAGACTGTCTCTGTTTGTTTTATGCTTCCTGACAGATTTTCCTTTTTCTTATGTTTCACCCCATTCCTCTTTGGGCGACGCCCAGTGCCTTGTCCCAGTATTTTGTGCAATGGATCAAAACTGTCAGAATAACTCAATGGAGTGCTGACCTGCCTTCTGACCCTCGCTGTTTATCAAATTCCATCATACACCAAGGGTAGATTCACCCTCCCGATATGTGAGAGGTATAGATTTGTTGCTCTGCTTTTCTGGCAGTGCAGCACCACGCTTACTTACTGTCAGTGACAGAGTGTGTGTCCAGTGCAGGCTATGCTTGGCTGCGTCAGGATAATGCTGCTAGCACAGACCCAGTAAACGAACAACAACCTATATTGTACTATACTGGAGGCAAGGAGAGCAGTTTTATAGTGGCGGGCGTCACTATGGTCTATTATGTAGACCATGTTACAAGAAGCAGTAGACTCGGACTGAGCC
The DNA here is from genome assembly GCA_016785285.1 of Brachirus orientalis. NCBI lineage: Eukaryota > Metazoa > Chordata > Actinopteri > Pleuronectiformes > Soleidae > Brachirus > Brachirus orientalis. The sequence continues at coordinate 2,676,283 of JAFBJR010000160.1, read as the reverse complement.
AGACCTGCTCTAACCAAGCAGGGGTAATAACGGCAGTCATAATTACCTGAAGTAGAGACAGTCAAACTCTTTGCATTGTTTGTTTAAGTGCTATCCAGGCCAGAGCTGAAATCATTAACTGATATATTTTAAATTTACAAAGAAATGAGGAAATTACATTTTCAAATGTAAAATTTGCTTCTTTTATGTGGTTGTTAAATTATCTTGAAATTATGATTGGCATCCTCATACTTTACTGACTTTAATGATTCAATGCTCAATAGTGCTTTTAAAAGTTTAATTATTATTTAATAATTTATAAACACTTATTTGCAGCCTTCAGATAAATATAGTTGTGTTTTGAAACTTTTTTTTTAACAAATATATTTCAAAGATCCACCAGTCCTCTGACTGGTTAAGAAAATAGTTGATTAAGCCACACAATAACAAAAATCATTAGAATAAAGAAAAGTTGTGGTGAAATAAGAAAAAAAAAGCTGTTGATTGAAATCACTGTGTAAGGAGGTGGTTGGCCATATAGTAAAGATTTTCTTTTAACAAGCTACGAAAATATCCTATATATTGCTGAAAGTGATTACCTTAAGGAAAATGCTGACTCCAGAATATTAGCAGGATGGGAAGAGCACTGAACCTGTGAAATAAATTGTAAAGCAAAGCAACATTATTTTATGTTTATTAGAGCACATAGATCTGACAGTCTAAATATTTTATGGGCCAGTATGTAGGATTTAGGGAATCTATAGCAGAAATTGAGCGTGATTTTCCTTATTACGGTTTCATCAGTGCATCAACACATTAATTTAGCTGTATTTGTGGATGCTGTACCACTATTCATTTTACAGTAGGTCAGAATAAATGATTTAAGCCTTAGCTTTAGAACCAGTATTTCATGTTTAATGCTAAATTTACTGCAGGTTCTTCTACATGTTTTGAATAGGATGGATGAGTTGAGGGGTATTCACTTAGTTTGATTATGGAGCTTCATTGGAAAGTACACATTGGTGGACATACTGTGTGATAAGTACTGGTTCTGGTAAGATAGAATTGCATATTATTAACTGGTATATAATAAATAATAGCAACATTATGTATTATAGTATTATCAGCTTTTGCCCTGCATCAGCTGGAATAAGGTACCAGTGCCCCTCGCTACCCTCCTCCGTACGAGGAGGGTCGCGGCAGAAGATGAGAGAGTGAGTGAGACTATTATCAGCTGTTTGGTCCAGTCACCCACTGGCAGCCTGTTTGCAAAGGATTTAAGTGGTCTAGTCTTTCTGCCTGTCACACCCTGGAGTCCTACGCCAATTTAAGACTTTCTTTTCCTTCACTAACCAAAATCTAAATCCTCTTTATGTCCACAAGAAGTCCACTCAGCTAATATTAATTTTTACATTAAGTTTACCATTGGTTTTAGTGCCTGAGAACTCTTAAAAAAAGGCAGCAGAGGAATTTTATTTGTTTTTTAAAACACTTACTCTGATTTATTTCCTTTTAAGTTCAAACATTGATTCCAATTCAAGTTCACGCCACGGAGTTTCCTGCTAAATTATTATATCATTTTCTCTAATTGTTTTTGTCATTCTTCTTGGGGCATGTGATCACAAGAGGCTCGGCTGACGTGATTAATATCACAGGAACAGCAGTTCTTTTTAGAGACACCCCTGTCAGTATGATCTGACATGCTCATAATATCTCATTTTGTCTCCACCTGTCACTCTCCGTGCTGCTTTCTTCGTTTTTCCGGCCATTTTCCTGGGAGATAGAGTTGCATTAAATGACACTACACACACAACATCTTTATATTCAGAATATTCCTTGTCCCTCTGTCTTCATGTATGAACACTCACTCACAGACAGACACACAAAGATCCTGTGTGTATGAGGTGGCAGTCTGCTCTCTCTGTTTGCTCCCCAGCTCCCACCAGCTTTCCAGATGGCCATGTAGCAGCTCTACACCTCTGAACCACATGACATTCCCTATGTCCTTCATATCCCACCCATGACCCATGCTCCCTGTTAGCAAGAACACGATTACAAGTAAATTTAAGTAAAATGCCTTACTCGGTCTGAATCTTGCAGTGACACAGTAAAATAAAAAAAAAATAAAAAATGCAGATTGTTCTTAGAAGTAAAAAGCTGAAGCTAAAACTGCTTTACATTACTGTGTAAATAATTATCCCACACTACATAAACCTTATGTGACACAAGGCTGATTTTGATGCAGCAAGATATTTTTTTTATTATTATTTAAGGAACGGATGTCACCACAAATTAATTGCTGTACAAGAGCAAACCAAAGAGCTTTTTTACGTGGTGTACAGATTGAATACCAAATGCTTTGTATCAGCCGTTGAAAATAGACAACCAGACTTTTACTTTTTAAAGCACAGATGATTAAATAATTCAGTGAAAGTTTGCAGAGGATCTGCGCTGTTCTTTTGCAATGCCCTGCTTCACATTCATACAGTAGCTCAGAGTTGCTCGGGGACTCCTGCAGAAGAACCACACATTTGTTTTTTTCCTCACCTACGGTGCAGATCAGCGATGCTGGAGCAGATTGGACAGCATGTGCTTTGGTTGTGGGGACATATGGGAGCTGAGGGATTTGTTTCTGGAGGGGTGGGTGTGTATTTATTGTCAATGCGACCACTTGGATTTCCTTTCTGACTTGTTGCTGATTTCCTTGTTTCCTGACCAATTGTTCATCTTTTAATTCTGCCACCACCGTCACACTTTCCACTTTTTATTGCTGTGGGGCTCTGCTATTCAAATCCTCTGGTGGATTCCTCTGTACTGTATATATATCAACTCCCCATTTGTTGTCCTTATCACGATCACATCTTCTCCTCCTCTTCTTTCTTTTCCCCTCCCTTTCAATCTTCTCAACGCCATGTGGTCTCCATATCCAACCTCCTCTTGTATTTCTGTCGCTCCGTGTCTGCCTCCATCCGCACTGCAGGGTTGAATCATCCTTGTTTCTGCTTGCCTTGTCCCGTTTGTGCCCCGTGTGCATTTGTTCAGGCTTCATCAAAGGGCAATGGCACTAACCGGGCTGACATCTTGCCATACCGCTAATGGCCTCTGATGTCTGTGACGCGAGCACTGACCTGTCCCTTACTCCTCAGAGGACTGACATCATCAGAGTGGGACACATTTCAGCCTGGGGGCTTTTAAATATATGCAATAATTGTAGAGGTATGAGATGAGCTGCAAAGATGGCACAGCTAGATTTCCATAAGGGGGAGAGTTTTATATCACTTTTTGTGTTATCAAAGATGTATTCTCAGTGGCTTCAGATTTTTAGGCCTTTTCATGTAATTCATATCCTGGTATATCTCCTATTCGGTATTCTGAGGCTGTTGTTGGAAAGAAAGAACCACGTCAGCACTATTCTCTTTAGAGCTTTCTTTCACAGGGGAGCCACCGCTTCCACATGTTCTTGGCTTCAAATGGCACACCTCAGATCAGACACATCCATACACTAACATGTGCACATACACTTCCAACAGCAGAACCCCCATCCTTGATGCAAACGTGCACACAAATGAAAGCCCCTGCAACCTACTTGTTAGAAAATTCAGTCATTGGCCTTCTGCTCGCGTAAACGAGGCAAGACAAAACAAGCCAAGCGAAAAATGGAATCAAAATGTCCCTATATTTGGGAGTGTGTGGGCATGAGTAGTGCCACCATGTGACTCTATAATGAGCACATGGAAATCAAGTCAACCAAACTCTAGGCTCATTAAATAAAACATGGATGTAGGGACAAAAGTCTGCTCCTACTGTAACCGTGAATATTTATAATGAATGCCATTTTCTATTGTGGTGTGTAAGAATGTTACACAGGTTATCATTATGTGGTGGGATCCTTCTTGGGTGTGTGCATTTGTTCCACTGACTATGAGTAGACTGTTGTACAAATTTGTCTATTTAGATTACAAATGCAAGAATAGAAGACTGAGCATTGGCATGTTGTTATATTTATAAAGGTTTTTAGATTAATAAAATTTTAGTGGTCTTAAATTGCATGGAAATTTGTTTAGGAAAGCATCAAATAAAATAAAAATGCCAAATACTTTCACCATGTGTTGTGTTAAAGTGTAGATTAACTTAACTAAAGTACCACACTGGTCCATGAATAATTGGTTGTGATTTTGACTTGTTTATCTAAGAAAAGTTGTAATAAACACTTAAGTCAGTGAAGTCAGTTAGAGACCAAGATCAGATCCCTCTACTGATCTTGGTTATTCAGAGCTGGCAAAAGTAGTTCCACGGGGAGAGGAAAGTGAATGAGAGCCTATTTAGATCAGGCTATGGTGATCCATCGCCCAGAGTGATGGGCAAGAGTACTGCACATAGAACTGGGAGTGTAACAGGCAGTGTTCATTAATGTTCCTGTTTCTGCTGTAGGGTCCAGTCAAGAGACTCCACACACAAGCACCACCATACACCAAGGCTCTCAGACCTGCACACACAACGTCACACAGCTATCCAGTGAAGGAGACTAAGCGTGGGTACTGATGGCTTCACTGCCTCTATTGATAGGTGCTTATAAGGGAGTGGAAAGGGACCGTTGGAGATATTGGGTCAGCGAGACTAAGTGTGTGAGAGTTGCTGCGGTGGGCCTACTCTATTGATGACTCTTTAGTAGCCTGAGCTTAGCCCCACCTACTCAACACTTGCACAAGCCATTACATTAACCCACTTGCATCCCAGCTGTTTCCATTAAATGCTTCAGTCTGGAGAATCTCTTTAGCTGTCACCAGATACACCACAACTATTAGTGTCCTAACTCTGGGGTGCTGAATTATACTGGTAAAGAACTATGTTATATTTATAAATATTTTTTGCAGAGCTTGTATTCAGAGTCAGTCATGTCAAGGGTAACAATAGATTTAGTTTATTGCTATGAATTTCCAACATTGCCGGGGACCAGTATTTCATGAATATCAGTCTCTGGAAGGAACTGGCATAGCTCCGTTGTGACGGAATGTGATCATGAATCTACAGTAGCTGTTGGGTGACAGACTTGGCGAGGCACAGGAACAGTGTCTCTCACAGTACTACGTCTGTTTGTATTGCCATTCAAATGTTTACCTCCCAAATACCCATCTGAAATGTAATCAGCACTGTGTGCATTGAGTGTAAGTCTGTTTGGTGGTCTGACTGACACAAATGCTGGACAAACAGGCATCTCTGAGTGGTTCAGTTTTGCTCAGATGAAAAGTGAAAAGTACAAATGCTGACTGCAGATGTGCCGCATGCCCCTGATCTGTCCTTGACTTAGCTGTTAAGGAAGACAGTGAAAAAATGAAATGGTGTGTAGCAGAGTGAGTGCATGAGTGCAAAGGTTGTTCTGTGTGCAGTCTGCTGGATACAGGTTAAAAGAGCCTTAAAGGACAGTTCCAGTGCTTTATGTAGTTGTTTTTGTATTTCTCTTCCATTTTAAGTCACACAGCTAATTATCTTGCATTTCTTTATCATTTGATGATATATATACCTGCTTTTCTCAGTTGTATTTCACATTTGTTTCATTTTAACATCACAGTTCATTGCCATGCTTTTGTGGATATTCAGTCATAATCATGCAAATCATGTTTTATCTGAAAACAGACTTGTCTTGAAGAGATAGACCTGTTGCCAAAATAACACGAGCAGAAAGAGGAAGACACTTGTCTTCCTTCCCCTTTGTTTTTGTCTTCCCTCTTCTTTCATTTTAGATTTTGCTTTGTTCTCAAATTTGCACATTAATGTGACACAGAATCTGGAGTCAAAACGTGCAAATCTGATGCAGTTTCATTAAAGTTAAAATGTGACGTCTCCATAGCTTTCATTTGACTTATTTGTGACAATGGCCATTATCGGGTCCTATTGTGCGGTTTGAAACTCTGCCATGATAAGTGTGTGACCACATTAGGCAGAGGAAAGTAGGATAAGAGCAGTTAGTCTCAACAGTTAAGCAGAAAACATGTGCATCTACTGTTTAAGTAGCTCTGAGTGGCAGTAGGGCTGATTCAGGTCTCCCCTCGGAGTGTGTCCCCTTCACCAGCCAGGAATGAAAGCACATCGGGTTTTGCTTCGTCAGTAGTGAAGCATCGAGCGGGGTAATGAATTCAGGAGGCTGAGCATTCTAACGAGTTCATTATTCCAGCTTGGTTTAGAAGTAATTACCATTTTGCATCCAAAGCCATTCAAGACCGGGTTGCTCTTGTCAAATTAAGTCAAGTGTGAATTCAGATAAATATTTGCATAAGCGTGAAAGCACAGGGTAGCATTCGAGATTGGTGTGGACATGTTTGAGAATAATTTTTTCAAACCTCTATTGATAGTGGTTTGCTTATATCACGATATTCAAAGAGGAGAAGCTGTTTCTTTGATGATGAGAGCATCTCTAAAATGCCTGATCATGAAATTTTGACACCCTTCTCATGCTAGTCTGCTTTCCGGCTCGGCCATCCCACTCTCATTTCTCTGCGATTTTCTTATTTTGTGTGAGAATGAATATGACATGCTCCTAATAGGCAGACATGCCCAGAGCCTATATCAGATAAGCAGACTCATTTAGGTCTTAGAAGAACATCATTAATTATAAAAGAAGACCAGGCCTCTTTGGTTGACTGTTTTGGTGCTTTATTCCCTGACTGGCTGCCCTGAGTGCAAAGTCATGATGATGAACGTGCATGCATATCGTTTCACAGAATTTTTCAAATTAGTTTTAATTAGGGGATTTATTATGTTCAACCAACCATCATTTTGTCCCCTTTCTCCAGAAGAGTATGTAGCACGTTAGTGGTACAGCTACAACTTGTACATATTGACTGTTGCCTTAATCTAAAACAATCTCAATTTATAGAACCTGGGAGATTTAGTGAAAAATGATTGATCTTTTGGGTTCCCCAAATTCACAATTAATTACCAAAAGTAAATTATTTTGGTTAGTAATTTTTTCAGTCTATTATATAACGTAAATGCCTGCTGGGGTAGATCTCAGTTATCTAATTTATATCTAGAAAGAAGTGATTTATTCTATACTGTATTATTTTTAACTGTACAATGTGTTCACAATGTTATTGTGTATAATAGGTCTTCTTTGTGTGATGCCACGATTACCCATGATTTAAAGTAAATTATGTGTTTGTGGCTATTGTTACCACATCCACAAAAAAGCAGCAAAGACACATGCTGTTCCTAAGTGTGAAACATGAGCTATTAAAGCACAACGGTTTTTCTTTACTAAGCTGAGTTAACAATCAGCCATAGCAAAGCATTTTCACTAATAAATTAGCAGTATTGCTGCCTTCATAATGACACACTTTCTGAAGGGATGCAAATTTGTTCCGGAAATGGTTCATTAACCACAATGCTGACTCTATGCATTATTAGTCCCCACCCAGTGGTATTTATCAAAGGGCCTTAGTTACCCTGAATAAGAAAAACATGCACATGAGTCCAAAGTTCATACTATACTGCCAGCTAGTCACAAGCACACACATTTAGTGTTGAAGGGGAAAATATATTCTCTTCTTGAGCATTTGAACCTCAGACGGTTCAAATGTTACTTTATCTATAGTATTTAATATTCAGAAATGTTTACTGTGGGAACAAGCTCTGACACAAAGTTGGTTGTGGTGAAAGCAATAATTGATAACCAAATATGAGTACTGTGAGAAATATCACAATGAAGACATGAATAGATGCTATTGAGATAAGTGCTGTACATCTTCATATTTTATAGAATTTAATACATGGAAGGAAAGTCTGATATTAAAAGCATTTCACTGGTCAATAAAAAACACCCTGCAAGTCCAGAACCTCTTGGCATTGTGGGCTCTGTCATATTACAATACTCACATGCGTTAATGACCTGTACATTTACTTGGCCGTGATCTACAAATTGGCCCTGAAATAGTCCTTTTCTCGATGTGATGGGGGTTTTATTTCATTTTAAGAGCACACCACTGCTTGCGTGCTACTGGGATTTGTAAACGTGGAATCACAAAGATATCTTTTCTCACACAAATGTGAAGAATGTGGAAGAAATAATAATCTACCAGATTTCTGCAGGGTGAATATTTAGTTGCTAGGCAACAGTTGTTGGCATTCGACAGGAACACTCAAGTAAAAGAGATGGTGAAAGAGATTGGGGCATGTGTTTGTGGCACAACTGAAACATGAGTAGATCAAAATCACTTGTATGGACAAAATGGCAATTTCCCCAGACCTAAAGTGGCCATGCTGTTTTGATCAATTGGCTGTCGTTCAGGACAGTTGTTTACCAAGTGTGGTCCACCATTATTGCAGCCTTTTTAGATAGCATTTGCTCCCTCAAGCCCTTAACATCCAAATAGTTTTTTTGTTTGTTTGTTTGTTTGTTGTTGTTTTTTTTAAAAAAAAAAAAAATCTGATTCATTATAGCGATAGCAGTAATTTTTAATATTAATCGAAGATTGCTGTACATTTAATGGTAAAGATTGAAACAAAGTAAAGTATCTTAAACATCCTCACATAACTCTCTCAGTAGCCATGGTGAACTGGTCGTTTCCTTCTCTGTCACTGCAGCCAATTTTCTGCGTTTTCCATTTTCTTTGGGTTTTTGTAACATTACCCGCCTCCCCTTGCCCTCTGGCCGGAGACATGACAGTGACATTGATGCAGGATTTTCTTAAAACGGTTTCCCATCCAAGCTCATTTTCTCTGTCAGATTGGTAGTTTGGGTATTTATAATCTTGGGGCACCAGCTAATGGTATTTGCAGAGCAAAATCAGTTTAGCGCGTGTTTCCTGTAATGACTTTGACTGTGTGGCATTGCCAGAGGCCCTGTCGTGAATAGTGGAAGGATGGCTCTAATTTGGGCTAATGGGTGACTCAGCCGTCATCATCGTGTGTACCTCAGTGGGATGCAGATGGCTGGTGAGCCAGGGGTGCAGTGGAGCCACCGTTACACACAGAACACAACACAATGCATCAAGTCAATGACACATGCAGCCAATGCTGACATTTGTAGAGTCATATCCAGTGAGGGGGAGGATGAAATGAGACTTGCTCAGCTAAAGTTGCACAAAAACACAGAGGGAGAGGTTAATCAGTGGCCAAGCTAATCGAATCATTTGTCATCAGATTAGATTAAAGCGCTGAACCTTCCCTTGGGCAATCATCTAGGGAGATAGCTGCAGCTGTGTGAGGCACAGGTATCCAATAACTGTGAAATGATGATGCTTAGTAAGTGACTGCTCACATTTGTTCAAACGCAACTTATCTGCACACATGAAAATAGAAACAAGGCAAGCAAATCACCATGGCAAATGGAGACCAAGGTGGATGCGCTAGGCTGGGTGCTCTTTATGATAAATGCTGGACTTTGTCCCGAGGCATTATCAATCAGCCAATCTGCTTGCTACTCTTTAAGAGTATGTCTAGCCAGTTTCTATAATTATAAATTATTTGATCTATTGGTACTTTCTGAGTGACTCCATTGACGAAATTGGAAAGCTCTCCCTTTCTATAGGTTCTTTGGTGTACATACTTAGCTGAGAGGGTGGGTCCTGCCAAACAGGGAGCAGAGAACTGTCATAATTTTTACAATTATTAGCAAAAAGTGAATAAATTGACAACAGGGACATCCTCATTAAACCAGCTACTTTGCAAAACACCGGTGGCAGCAACAATTACTGCACGCTCAGCATTAAAATGTCCACTGAAAGTGCTGCATTTGCCATACAGGACATTTATAGGCTTAATGAATGCATGCATGTATAAATTATTTTAATTTACATTCGACTTTTTTTTTACAGCACTGCCATCACATTGCAAACACTCATTAAAATGTTGGAATAAAGAAGATATAAGCTATGCCTCAGCCCCATAGTTACAGTTAAAAATAATATTAGAACAATTATGGAAACTAATGTTGAATGCTCCAAATATTATGTGTTATGGAGCACCAATAATGGGATTAGCTACATGTGTTTGTTTTTTGTTTTGTTTTTTTGTTTTTTTTTAAACACCATCCATGAATTTATCTTGTGGTTGTCATGTTATTAAGCAGTTTTCTTCTTTTATGTTATCTTATTTTATGTGTAACAAAATAAATGAGCAACGGCTTCTTAAATCATAGCTGCTTACAGCCCAGCCATACAGAAGACGAGAGGCCAAAAAGATGCCACCTGCAAGGAAGCTTGAGTTTGGCCAAAATCAACAAACAACTTGTTGAGCAAATTAATAAAAGAATAAAAAATAAGAAGAAGAACAAATATTTCGAAATACACGCAGTCCGATTTATCACGAAAAGATTACATTTATACTCATTATAATCTGTTTATATGATGGTCAGCCTCTGCCGACCAAAGATGTCCCTGTAAAATCCCCCAACAAGCAGGAGAGCTGCAGTGGTGAGTTTACATTCCTTTGCCAACCTCTGCTCTGCTTAGACAACACGCACACACGCACACACACACCATTTTATAAACTTGAGCTTTCGTATTTATGTAACTGGTATACATGTCTGTACATGTGTGCTGTACATGCACAGACATGCACAGCAACATTTACATTTTCTCTTCCTCTGTGCGCTCACTAGTACCATTAATCTCCGTCGACCTATAACTACATGTAGCACCAGGACTCTTTCTTATTTGTTTTCTCAAAAGACAACATACCACCTCATCTGTACTATCTAACCGCCATTCCTTCTCATACCTAAGTAACCTTGGCAACAGCGTCAACCTTGCTTCATTGCAGTGTTGAGTAGAGGAGGCGGAGGAGGTGAGGGGAGGTTGCAGCATGGGGGGAGTCAGTCCCAGAGGAGGAGCCAGCCAGTTTACAACTGTACAGAGCAGCATAGATTTGACTCCCCCACCCCCTCCCCCAGAGACCCATTATCAGGGTTCTTGGGGCAGCAGCACTGTGAGGGGCTCTGTGTCCAACATGTCAAAGATCAGTCACGTGACCTGAGTACATATGAGTTGAGGGGCTGTGAGCATGTACCTGAAGTGTGTTGTGTATCAGCTGTTACAGAAGGAAGGAAAGAAACAGCTGTTTGCAGATTCTGCATTTTTTACACCTATTGATTTCAACTGGGCAGCTGGTCCAGGATAATTAATGTTTCCACAAGTACATTTTCTTTGGTTATATATTTGATTTGGCTGCTACGATGTAGTTAACTGCTATTCATGTCTGGTGTTTTTAAAACAAAGATGTCAAGATTTATTTGGCAGTTTGGCACATTACTGAGGCAGGTAATCAACAATCAATCATTGGTGATCCCACTAGTGCCAACATGTCTTTGGGCCCATGGGCAGGGGAAAAAAATGGAACCCCAAATTTCTCTCAACGGTAGCTCACTGCCACTGGTGTATGGAAATCATAAAATACGTCATGATTATGTACAATAATGGACAGCAATTTACCATTTATGATGCCTGCAGTAGCAGAGGAAATGCATTATGTGAATTTATATTTTAACACAAGTGATTTAAATAAAATGCTTCTAACCTTTGTCTTGGTGGTTGGTGGATAGAAGTGCTGAAGTGGTTCTGCCATTTTTTATGATTCATATTATTTCTTGAGATTTTTAATTTGCATGTTTTTCATGTTTTTGTTGTGTAGCAGTAAATAAATGGTACATATTTATGTACGACCATCCTAGTCTTCATGACAACCCAAAGTGCTTTACAAAACAGTTTTGCCATCCACATATTCACATACACAGCTTTCTCTGTCACCCATCCATCATACCCCTTTCACATGCTGCCACCAGAAGCACTTTGGGGTGTCTTGCCATGTAGAGTAGCAGAGCCAGACATCTGACCCTGACCTCCTGGCTCTAATACAACCCACTCTACCACTGTTCCACAGCCTCATATAAGTAAAAGGATATTTGACCGAGTTTTGGGTTTTATTGTTTTTTTTTGTTTTGTTTTTTTTTGCAATTGTTGCTGTACATTTACTCAAAAATCTGTGAAACTTTAAAGCTGCCAAGCAGAAAAAGAAACTTCTTGAACAACATGGATTATAAAACCTTACGCTTACTGTATGATGCAAGATGTAAGAGTTGGAAACAATTACATTAATACTTTTAAACTGCAGTGCTGTAACAGTGTGCAATAGTCTTGCAGTAAATGCTGCTGTTCTCTTGTGAAGCTTATGGTGCTTTAGTCTTTCTTTGATCGACGTCAATCCAACGCTGCAGTCAATATTGAGGACACTGTTGGTTGTCACATATGATGCCTCTGTTATTTTTCCACTGGGAAAAATAGTATCTAACATAGCAGTACAAAGACATGACTGTTGCACTGAGTTAATTTACAATGTATACACTTTATACTCTTGTATGTTGAAGAGTGCCTCTTTAATGTCCGTACAGAGAAAATGTTAATAGCATAGTCTGTACATGATAATAGAGATATGATTGATTGTACAGTATGTTTCACATTTTGTTTGGGAGTCTAACAGTTTGATAGATTTCCCAGAGCTAGTTAGGTAACACTAGTCTCATTAGCTTATAATAGAATGAGGGACTTTTGTGCCGTGAGCATAGATAATATATTAAGCTGACTAAATGAAACATCAACAAAACTGCTGCCAAATTGCAGCCCAGTTCAATATGGACACACAACAGCCTATTGATGGAAACAGCTGTCTGACAAGTGGTGGGCTGAGGATTTAGTTGTCTTTTACAAGTCATTAACAAAATTCAGTGCCTCAGTGTCATCCCCCATCATTGACACTGACAGCCAACAAAATACTAAATATTTATATATATATTATTATTATTTTTATTTTATTTTATTTTTTTTTATTTATTTATTTATTTTGAAGAAAACATAGTGTTCCTTCATGTGCATTTGGGATAAGATGTTTTAGTTAACAAGTGTGCAGCAGTGGTTTTAGCCTTGTATCAACTCCACCCTACACCCAGCCCTGCCTAAGTCACCGGAATCAAAAGAAATCAAATCAGGCTCATTTCTTCTTCCCCTCTGAGCAACATGTCTGAGCCAAAATATATATAAGGTGACATTAAAGCCGTGGTAAACATCCAGTTGAGCATATTAAAGCATGACACAGAACACATGCATGCAGTGCACACACACACACACACTATGTACAGATAATTCAAAGCACTGGCATGTGACAGGTTATATACATAATGTTCCTTCACTTCCACCCCATGGTCCTACAATGTCTAGTTCAAAGGACCTGTAGCTCAGTGTGAACATCCTGTTTTTTCACTAGAGAACATACAGTATAATGAGAAAGCAACATTATGGGTTCAGCAGGATACTGTGCCTCTGTGCTGCTGCTGCTGCTGCTGCTGCTGCTGCTGCTGCTGCAGCCACAGTTACCCATGAGGTCTTTCTCTTTGTTAGATAAGGGGAAGAGCAGCCACAGACGTCCCTTGCTCTCTGCTTGTTAGCCAGCAGTAATGACTAGGCAGTGGGGAACCAGGCAACCAGGCCAAGGCGCTGGCAGCCCGTTCCTCTCTGTTGGCCCTCAGCTCACCGACAGGAAGGGGAATAGAAGACACCAGAGAGGATACATTGGGACGATAAGATTAGACACTGAGGAGGCAAGAAAGAAGGGGGGGGTGGAGATTTCAGCTTTTGGACAGACCAAGACCAAACTAGACCATTACTGTCACCCCACACACAAGCACACAAGGTTCAGCTAGCATCCCACATGCTCACAGAGCTGGCATTACGTCAGTGCTAGCTTAGCAGTTCTCAGATTATTGCATAGTTTGTACAAAATGTGCCTCTGTATATGGTTTTCCTCATTTGTGTATTTGCAGGGATGTGAATAAAGTTTCTCAGCTGTTGAATTGGAGAACTTCCCACTCGAGAAAAACTTCCAAATGATTTTTTTGGGATACAAAGTTATAAAAAAACAAGCAAACCTGCTTTTGTTATGTTTTGGTGCATGAAAGAAAAAAATTGCTAATGCATTTCACAGTTGACTTGTTTCGATGAGGTCATGTTTTAATACCTTGGTCCAGATGGTCCATGGCTATCCTGTCTATGATACGTTATCTACACACAAACACGCTAATTCTTGTACAGCATTCCTAGGATGGGACTAGGGCTGGGAAATATAGCCTATAACCATTATCGCGATATTTTTAGGATATAACGTTATACACGATACATATCTTGATATTTTTTAAATCTCCTCTACATCGCTGTACAAATGTTAAATTGACATCTTGGATGCATAATACTTACTCTTGTATTAGTTTTTTTTTTTTTTTCCAATATTTGCATGCAAAAATTGGAAATCGCAATCAAATTAAATACAGCAAACTATTTATTTTGAACCAGACAGCTTAACCCATACACTCTTAAAAAAAAAAATAATTACATCATAGGCCTTCCTAATGTGCATTAGCGCTCAATATCATAATCAAACCAACAGCTTAAAACAACATAAAAGTGCCACCAACAACAATCACTGAGAAATAAAATTAAAAAAAATACTTGATGCTGTTTGATTGTATTTTTCAACAACAGATTATTCTCAGAACAGTAAACTTAAACGGGTACAATGTGTGTCTGTGAAAAACCTTTTCTGAACAATAAGTGTGACATCACAGCAGCAGTGGCATCAGCAGCTGCGCACGCATCTGTGTGTGTGTGAAGCCTAAGGCTCCGGGTCGCAGACAGGCCGTGATGTTTTTTCCCCTTGTCCTCATAATTTATTTGTTTCCTTGCATCGAGCTTTATGTGGGTGGAAGAGAGCTTCCCATCCAGTCCACAAAGTCCTTTAGAATGATGCATCCTCCAAAAGTCTCCAATAACACCAAAAAACGTTGCTAGTTGCTTTTTTTTTTTTTTTTTTTTTTTGAAAAAAGAGTCGTTAGAAGGTTTGAATACTTGACAAAGTACCTAAGTTGGCAACACTGCTCGTCCGAAAGTTTTAGTTTGGCAGGGGAGCGAGCAGAGATGCATGACCGCATGCAAATGGCTTAAAAATTATCTTCATATGACAGTTTGTATTCGATGTTCGAGATATTAACAAATAATATACTTCACGTGGCCCATGCAACAATATATCACCCACCCTAGATGGGACACTCATAGACATGATACATTTCCTAGCTTCATGCCATAACTAGCACAACATGCCTAAATCTAACTCTTAACCTAAATTAACGTAAATTCGTAACCCATAAACGGCCCTTTTAATGTGTGACAGAACATGAGGACCAGCAAAATTGTCCCCTTTTTCCGCAAAATGCCTTCATTTGGTTTATAAGTTTTAAGTCATCGCAAACTCACACACGCACATAAGCTGTGTGCTGTGACAGTGAGATATTATAGTGCCTGTTAATTTTGTTTACATTACTTGAGCATTCAGTCTTTCAGAATCTGGCACAGAAACCATCTGCATTACAAGGTGAAATTGCTGCAATAATGTGGAGCTGCCTGTTTGTCAACATCTCTGTCTCATGGCCATCAGGAAAAGCGATGGTTATAACTCCTGTGTATGCTGTGTGGTAATACAGTAAATGTGTAGACTGTTATTAGTTTACTTATGTTCATTTCGAATGCACTTCGAGGTCCCATACGCAATGATCAGTATGAGGGACAGAATCTGGACGACTAAAATGTTATTGACTGCATTTGTACCAGCTAGAATTTTGGCTCACAGTTAAAGATGAAGCTGTTGATGCTGGCTGAGGGGTGAGTTTGCCGTCAAGGAAGCCTTTTATTGCTTGGCTTGGCGAGTATTGATAGGGTGGATAAGAGAAGCAATGATAAGGAATGAGTGCAAGAAAAGGCAATTTAAGTAGATTACATCAAATTAAATGTATGGAATGAAGTATTGCCGTGTGGTTATACTAGAGAACAAAGCTGTTTCTTTGCCTTTATTATCATCAATATTTTACAATTTAGTGCCTCAGCCCCGGGCCACAGTCTCTGCTTTTGTTGGATTGCAGATCAAGTGCAACAAGACACACAAACAGCATCTGCAGCAAACGAAAACAGATGCTACCTCTGTACATCGTTCTGCTGCTTCGTCCATCTCTGTCTCTCGTCTGCTTCGGCCATCATCCCACCTTCACACATTCTTGCTGTTTCTACTATTGTTACCTCAAGAAGCCTCATCTTTCATCTGGACTTTGACACAGGCCTGGTCTGCCAGGCACTGTGAATTCACTTGAATGAAACTGAGCTGAGCCCAAAAGGCAGTGCATTATTGATTATGTTTGTAATGCAACCTTGGCACACAGAGATAACCATCCTCCTTCTCCTCCAGTTCCTCTTCCCATGCATAATTTCTGCAAAATAGGCTCACTGAATAGTTGTGTAATCTGTAAGAGATTTACAAAAGCTGATATGGGTAATTTAAGTTGAGCCCACTCTGTTTACCTAGTAGTGCATACTTGTTCTCGGCCTGTTAAAGGTCAGCATTGCCAACTAAGAGAAATACAAACAATGTCTGCAAAAGGAGTGGAAAGGAAGAGCTCCATTATAAATAGATGCCATCAATCAGAGGAATGTCCTTTGCAATCCTGGAGGGAAAAAAATGTATATTCAGTCTCAAACAATGTCTGTCAGTCACACAGCTTATACTAGACACATGACAGCTGTGCACAGTGGCTGGATGCACAGTAAGAGGGTGGAAGCCCATTTGTTGCACAAGGGACTTGAATAAGCAACAAACACAGGAAGGAAGATTGATGGACGTTCCTGCTGTCTAGACCAGTGTCAGTACCAATTGTTAAAAACATTACATTATTTGTATCATACAGTGTATGAAATGCAACATGGCTGACATATTAGGTTCAGTAAAGGAGGGTGACAGAGTCTCTGTCCCTACAGGTTCTCTCAGGACTAATCCTTGCAGCTGGAGGTGTTTGTTTGTGTGCGTCTGTGTGCATGTGTGTGTACTTGAATTTGTAGCCTCCCTGGGGCCTTTTCTGGCATAAACATAGACCTCGTCAGGACCAGTAGTCCTTATGGGGACCAAAACCTGTTTTACTGTGATAGCATCGCAAGTTCTGAGGAAATGGCTTAGTTTAACGCTACAGTTTGAACTGTGGTTAGATTAAGGTCAGGGTTATGCCTTAGCATGTTATGGGTAAGATTAGGGAAAACTGCCCATATGAATGGACATTAGTCCACTGTCCTAAGAAGACTAGCTCTCTACACCTGTGAGTGTGTGTCAGTGTGTTACTGAATCAAGGATGCAGCTGCTCCCAGTTGGATTACAATGTTCTGCCAGCAGATGAAGTGTTTAGTCTCTCCCCTCACTTTTAGCTTTCCCAGTCACATTGTGTAAACTCCTACTCTACCTTCACCAAGTACTAATAAGGCCTCAGTGGTGCCTGCACTGGATAGAAAGAAGGAGCTGAAAGAATTACTATCATTTGCAACAATTTTTCTGTTTTCTTTTGTGAGTGACACAGTAGTAAAAGGTAGGATTTGGTTTGTTTATGTGATTGCATCAGCTCAGCATTAGTGCTGCCTTGCACGCTGTGTATTGAGTTTTTTGTTAGTTGATATGATTTGAGCTGCAAGTCGTGTTTAGTGGCAAGGTGTGTGAAGCGAAGGCAGCTTTCAGCGTTCTAAGCATCTGTTAATAGAGGTCAAGGAAAACAGGGTTGCCAGCAGTTCTCTATTATTGTACAGTATATAGAAAATTTCATCCCTCAGAGGTAAGTTTTCTTGTTTTAATGATTCCTGTGTCTTTTGTTATTGTACTCTAGAGGAATGCAGAGTTGAACCATTTAGGGCCAAACCCAAATGACTACACTAAAAAAGCCCCTGGTTATGAAAAGCCACTGTAGCCTGTAATTGTCAGTTTCATTACACTAACAACCAATGTAGTATCCAAGTCTAGCAAGTCAACGTTGAAGGCTGTTGTTTTCCTCTAACACCAGAACCATAAACTCTGAACTGAAGAGCTTAAATGGAATCATGTTAGCCTTCGCTGCAGTGCTGCGTGGAACCAAAATAAATACAAACATACACAACACAAAATAGTGTCTCCCCATGGCTACCAAAGCATGTTATTGGGTCACATCAAGTTGATGGGGTATTCATGTGTAATGCAATGTGCTTGGAGTAAACACACTGTGGATGTAGAGATAAAGTGGAATAGAGGAAGCAGAAGTTACAGTAACAAATAAGGATGGACCTGAAGCAGAAAACACAACCCTGCAACGGGGCTCTATCAATATAGCTTGTGTTTTTATACAAACATGCTTCTGTGAAGGGACAGCAACAGGTTATTTAAAGAAAGATTAAAAGAAAAGGGAAGGGAGAGGGATGGCAAGCTTTTTTAAGTAAAAATCTAAGGTCCTAACTCAGAAATTGTGCCCACGCTTTCCTACACTCTAGTGATAACGGTCTATTTCAACTGAAAATTGCTTAAATCTAAGCAATTTTCAGAAAGTGTGTTTTAACATTTTCAAATAATTCTGACCAAAAGCAAAGCAATTAAATGGAAAATTCACTACACACTTACTGGTTTTGTGTTTTCAAGAGTTTTGTGTTGTGAGAAAGAAATGGAGTTAAGAGGAAACCAGCAACCAAATCAGTGAATAGTAGTGTGGAGAGTTGAAGAGAGGACAGTGGCACACATGCCCACACTCAGTAGGCTGTGGCACGGCACAAAGACATCCATCTCAACTTGTTAATCATTAATTTCATTTCACTTCAATATTTATTCATGCCATTCGCCAGTCCATCAGAAGTCCAACACAGAGCGAAGCACGCAGATGTGGCCAATTTCAAGGTTTTATTCTGTCTCACATGCATGTCTTTTGGAGTGTGGGAGGAAACTGAAGGGATGAACGAACAAGGAGCATGAATTTGATGCAGCTGAGACTGAGAGGTGTTTTGCTTGGAGTTGACACATTGACTATGAACATTGCGTCATTTCCTGTATCTGCAGCTTTGTCTTAAAAAACATCAGTGGAAGGCCACCTATTCCAAACAGTTTTCTATAAATGGGTGACATTTTAAAATATTCAGAACAGTGCCTTATTCCAAGAGTAATTCTTTTTTTTTTTCTTTTTTTTTATTTGCAACCAACTGCCTTCCAAAGTTGCCAGATATTTCTTCTTGCTTGTTTTTTTTTTTTTTTAACATGATTTTAAGGCTGAGTAGAGGATGAATAAATTTGTCACTTGTTACTGGTGAAGTGTGTTCGTAGTCTGAGGATTTAAGGTCATGGAGGAAAAGTGCTAAAGGTTGAAGACAAGGATGGAAGTAATGTAGCAGAGAGCAATGAATCAGTGGGAGTTGTGTGTTACTGCTGTTTATAGAGCTTCCTCTCTGTATTAGTCAGGACTTGAGCCCCTTAGGGAACACTCTTCATTCTCTCCCTCTGTCTCTGTGTCTATAGCCACCATCTTTCTTCTTATTACCACCTCTATAGTACACTTCTTTTTTTCTTTTTTTTTTCCCCTCCGTTGACATTTTTTCTGGGTGTTCTCTCTGTTTTGGCATCCTTGTGCTGTTTATTTTTTGACTTCGTTGTTCTCAGTCTTCCACCTCCTCCTCTGTGCTTTTCTGCCACAGCTCTCCTCTCCTCCTCTTCACTTCCATAGTCATTGCTTTATTTCATTCAAGCCTCAGCCTTGGAGAGGGCACTTTTGCCCTGAGCCAGGGTATAATGGAAGTTAACCGCTGACTGTAAATTCTGTTGCAGAAGATGAGTGAGGTCGGTAGTGCTAGGGAGTGGGGTGCACTGCGTATTGTGTTTGAAATGTAACTTATTGCCCAAGAGATAGCCGAGCCCTCTTTCCTCATCAATCTTTGCTTTTATTGGGAGACTGCAATAGGAGATCAGGACAAATTTCTTGCTGTCTTTCTTTTGGTGTTTCCTAACCGCTGGCTTCACCCTCAGACACATTCCTTCTCTGTCTGTTCTCAATGTGGTGCATTTCAGATTTTCTCTTTACCTCCCTGCCAGACTATGGCTACAGTTTGTTTTGCTGTGATTTTCTGACATCTGAGCACATAGTGTTGCATTTTGACGTGTATCCACATTTAACCTGAAAATGCTAATTAAACCACTGCACTATTTTAAATCACCTTTCCCCTTCTTGTAGCACTTAATGTATAGTGCAGCCAAATGTCATAGAGCTGTTATCACAAAGGGAACATGGCCCTGTGTAAGTCTTGTTTTAAAGGTCTGATTGTAATCCAAGCAAAATTCATATTCAGTGGATTCACAGAATATTCAGATGATAAAAAATCCAATAATTTAGGTCTGTGTAACAGTAGCTGCTCTCTCTTCCTGTCCTTTTTATTCCTCTTGATCTTTGCTCCCTCTCTGGGCACCGATTTTCTTCTGTTGTTCCTGCCTTTCAGTGTGTATTCAGTCATTAAACCATTCTAAAGTGACTGAATGAAGGTTGGCACCCTTTGTATGAGGTCACCACAGGCCCCTTCACTCTCCCACTGCCCATACCTCTCCAGCTTGTCCCTGGCACTCCACACCGTAAAAGGTCAGCTGTCATTGGGACTTGTTATGAGGAAGTGAAACTGGAACAGACATGAAGGGTGAGTGTCTGTGTCTGTGTGTGGATCTGAGCAGCAAGAATCTTCATAGGCATAGTGTGTATAACTCAGCCCTTCATCTTCCCCTTTTCTGTCTTGCACAAATAATCGCAGCTCACCCAAGTGAGATGTGGTTTTCTCAGGAGATTTTATTTCTCAACATGTCATCATATGAAATAAAAGATAGACTTGATAATTTCATAATGTTTTCTGCAACCCTCCCATTGCAAATGTCCAGTATGCTCCAGATTTCGGACATGATACATGCATCTGCATTGAGTGGCACTGACTCTTCATCTTTTAGCTCACCCCCAAATGTACAGTACACACTCAGTGTTACAGAGACAGTGAATCACCCTCCCTGACATGGTGAATTTACAGCACCGTCCTTGACCGCATCTGAACCCAGAGGTCCACCTCCGTGGCAGGTGTTGCTTAATATTTTCATTTGTTCATTAAAAGTAATAAAACAATGATAATTTTTATTTCCTACTGGTAATCACATCTTCCTCCATTCAAGTTAATAATCACTTTGCATTCAAATTAATAATCAAATTCCCCCTCCCCCCGTCTCATGTTTGTGTGTACGCTTACCTTTATGTCACTGTGTGAGCGTATGTGCATATTTGAATATGTGTGCGTGTGTTTCCTGCTGTCAGTGAGTTTTCCATAGCGATAACCTTGAAGGAGAGCCTGTGTTCTTGGCTTTGATACCAAATGCCAAGCTGCATCAGGCTCAGCAGTGGCCTAGCTGGAAGTTTCTTGAAACCTGTAGCCACTTCTATGAGACTTAATCCCAAAGTTGGCACCAGTAACTGCTCAGATAGTTGGTGCTTAATTGTGAAAATGTGATACTATTGGAGTACAAGACCTCTTCTGAAATCCTGGGTTTTGTTCTCTCCTGTCCCCCTCAAGTCTCGTTTAGATGTTGACTGTTACATTGGCCCGAGATGACAGACTCCATCCCCCATTGATGTCTTGTCTACCGTTTTGAGCTGTGTGTATGTGCTTCATTGTTGCTGTTAAGTCAAGTGCAACCACTACATCTGCTCCCTAACATTTGGGCTAATTGTCGTGTATTGTGGTATAGCGTATTTTAAGTTAGGGAACCTTTGTGATTAGATCTGACAAGATAAGCTACTGTGACCTACCTGAGTTCATATTTTATTTTAATTGTGACAGACAGTTGAATTTTTAAATTCATGAATTCAAGTAACATGCAACCTTCTGTGGTCCTCCAAGGTCTGGTGCTAAGAGCCAAAATTTTGCAAAAGAAAATTCTCCATACATTTCCCACCACTATATTTCATTTCTGGCTAGAAAGGTACCTTAATTAAAATGGCATCCTTGTGTCAAAGGTAGCACTTAAGTCTAAAAGAATTAAAGAATTTTACTTTCTCAAGTCCCTTATCTGACTCACCATCAATCTGTTTAATTCGCTTTCCTCATGCTTGTACCCACGTTAGAGTCTCTCTCTCACATTCAGCCCAAGTTAATGGATTCCTGCACATTCAGCTTGGAAATCCTGTGAAGTAAACACCAGTTCATGAAATATTCACCACTCTCCTGTATGTGTGTGAGGGTGTATGTCTGTGCATAAAGTACCAGGGCCACCCAAAATGCTAAGGTGTCTCTGCATCTTGGCTCCAGGCCAAGTGCAAAAAGAATAGGAGCCCTGACAGTGGGTGCACTTTGCTACTGAGTCAGTCAGATGTTGACTGATATTCAGAGTCAGACTCAAAATGCATTCTGACCATGTTCAGACTTGGTATTAACATACTTCCACAGTGATCTGTTCATGTGCAGATTGCGGTAAATACAGGTTTTGAACCCTCCAAATCCGTCCTGAATGTGTGCTCAAATTGATCACAAAAATCACATACTCACACGTGGTTTTAGGCCAATTGTGACTTCAATCCTGAGCTGCAGGAACACACTCCATCCTCGGGCAGACTGGCTAGAGATCCTCACCTGATGTCCTCTGATCCACTGCAGTTTCACTGTAATTTTACACTGATCAGTAAGTCTCTCTCTCTCTCTCTCTCTCTCTCTCTCTCTCTCTCTCTCTCTCTCACTCTGTCACTTGTGCAGACACACATACATAAGACTCAAATCCACACAAACACATTGACATCAGACATTTCTGTACAGTCAGACTTGTTAAAGCCATAAGTGATCTCATGAGCAGAAAATATGTCAGTGTGTGCTTGAGTGCAGGGTGTGGAAGTGCGAACAGTCGTGTGAACAGTCATACGTGGTGCTATCTACATGTGATTATATCATTGAGGATGGGTGTTAATACCAGGTCTTAACAGGGCCAATGTTTTTGTTGCAATGCCAGGAAACAGGGGAGCAACAGTTTAAATTCTTCTTAAAACATTTGTGTACATTTCCCCTGTTGCTGCTGCTTTTTGGAATAAATACAATGTGATCTGTTTTGCAGTGCCATCCTCTGCTCTTTGGACCTTTGTTGGTACCATTGGAATGTGTCAGCTTACTGTGGCCCAGTCTTTGAGAGGGAGTCTAGAGAATGAAAGGTCATTTGACTTAACCTCCACACCAGCTGAGAAAACAACCAGAAAAGCTGTTTATGGATAAGAAATTAGCTGCACCAGAAAAACATTAGGCTTATGTGTGTAACATGGTAGCTGTAAATAAGTCTGTTTCTGGTGCTGGCTTGTTCAACAAAACATCCCAGTAGTAGAAAATGTTAGAAATCGTTGTCTTTCTAGAAACTGCCCCACTCACTGTGCGAGTAAGTCTTATTAGAGAATTTAATCTCAAACAGGCGTCATTTGAGAATGCAGTCTTTTCCAATGTAGGTCATGTTCAGCTTTATCTGTCTCATAGATATTTCTACTTTAATTACATATGTGCAATTTTATTTTAAACCCATTTGTTGTTTTTTTTTCACTTGTTTATTCTCTAAACTTCCCCTACCTGGCAGGATATTATGTTGGTCCTACTCTATAGACATATATACTAAAGAAAATGTCTCTTCACCTGCTTCACCAGCTGTTTTTATCATAAAAGTGAGGTATTGTAGATAATTGTTGTGCCAAAACAGTCAGAGACAGGTTAACTGGAGAACATTTTCCAGATCCCCACAGATCCAGAGAGACTGTGAAGTTGAATCACTGCTAAGAAACATGCTCACAGCAAGCAGAAGCCAGAGACATAGCAATGGGAACCCACAAGTGGTGGATTTCGTGGTTAACTATTGGTAAATAATGGTCTAACTGACATACAGGTCTCCAGCTGTTTCCAAACATGTAAAAAGCAATCCGGCGGCAAAATAAGAATCACATATATTCACTCTATCAATTTTGCAATGTATCGGTCGATCTCTGTGGAACTGGAGTGTGCAGTGAAAACTCTGACATTTTGCCACGTCTTAGGCTGCCAACATGGCGGTTCATCGGGACCGAGTCACATGAAGTCCAGAGCTCTATGGAAGCCGCCTTCAGTGGTGGACCTCATCGTGGTGCTCACTGCCTGCAGGCCAGAGCCCGCTGATGTGTGACCACTGCTACAGCCAGAGTCGTGTTGTTTCACGAACAGGAATGGAAAGAGGTCATCTCTGCTGATCCTTCAGGCTCCTGTGTGCTGCTGCAGCACGAGGACATTTTGTGACAACACTGACAGCTTGACCCTGCAGGTCCACATGTAGCATACAGCCTCTAATGTCTGCCTGGCCAGTTGGTGTGAAGGCAAGGTGAAGAAGGGCATGATGTTGGATCCTGTTGGAAACACATGGTTGAGAGGTAGATTTGGATTGAACAGTGTACAGGTGGTTCAGATGAAAAGTCCTATTTATGAATGGAAAGGACAGCTCATTCATTCCACTTGTAAAGCAGGAGGACTGCATGTTCAAGCGAGAGCAGTCACATATTTCATTTTGCCTGGAGTAGCCAACACTTGACACTCATATTTCCACTTTACTTGAAAGATAAAGAGGTGGCTTGGTGAAAGGAAACAGGAAATAGTAGGGGTATTGAAAATCATCATTTCTAAGATACATTCCAATGCAGGCACGGACGGAGATTTCCATCTGCATTAGTATATAGAAAATTCAGGATATACTGCATCATGATATCGAATCAAATTGTTGAATTGTTGATTTTTGATATGTAAGGCCAGTAAAGAGGCACAACTCTAGAAAAAGGAGGCAAGATATGAAACTATTTCTCTAAAATCCCACTGTCAGCTTATCTCTTCTAGTCTAACTCTGAAATCTTTGTGCCATAGTGGGGAATTTTGACATGATTATAATTTCCATTATTTATATAACGGCCTGTTCATGGCAACTTCAGTGCAGATGTAAGAGGTTTGAGAAAATGCTAGGCTCACACTGGGCTTTATTGCTTGAGGAATATGACAATGCCAGATCTTCATCAGTGGAATAAACTGTCGTAGAGACTCATTTTTTTCTTTAATAAGACCACATTCTGCTGACATGAGACTCAATAGACATGAGACTCAATAGCGCATTTTTTTATGTGTAAAATAAAGATGCTGCAAATGTGTTTCACTGCTTCTTTGCCACTTAATCAGAACGAAGGCTGTGCTGTTTTGAGGGCATTTAGGAATCAACTGTACATCTGTGGCTTTCTTCTATACCACTGGACATGATTTTTCATACCCAAGTAGTCATGTTCTTTCTTAGATGGGGAGTCCTTCACAATTACCTACTTCTGGGTCGCATTTACTCATCCTTTTTTGTTACCTTCATGCACATTTCCTGGTCGTGCTAAGTTATGCTGAATTTCAAAAGCTGGATTCTGTGATTCACAATATAAGCAAATATTTTAAAATGCCTGTCCGATATTTGCCATTGTTTAACTCCAGATAACCCTGACAACATTCCTGATGATGTTGTCTCAACATATCAGGGATCTCAGACTGAGCGTAGATCCCCTCAGAGCTTAAACAGACACTGCACAGCTGTGTTCTCAGGTTAGACAGTGCTATTCATGAGAAGTAAACAGAAACCGTTGCAGAAGTCACTTCATATTTTATTGAATTTGTAACCCATAGCTGCATAGGGAGGCTTCACATTCTCACTATTGTTATCTAACTGCTATACTGATATCAATAATTAGGCCATGTAACCAGTTAGACGACAAAAGCCACTGTACACCCTTAGTCCACTCACATGTGTTATAATTATATTTGTTCTTAGAACATTGTGGATAGACTGGGTTAGTGTGATGGATGGACATTTTTTGTCTTTGTTTTGTATTTTATTTTTATTCATCTTTTTATGATTGTAACTTTTACTTTCATGTGATTGTGTACTCCATTCTATTCACTGATGTCTATGGGAATGACATCCAGAGGTAAGGTAACACCTCGTTGCTCAACTTGAGGTGGGGGGGGGGCTTCACATGCTTCACAATCAAGTTAAGATTTCCCTGAAGGAGCACGACTGCATTGGACCGAGGCACAGACTTTTGGTGATCGCAGCAGACGTCACGGGTTGGACATCCTATCACTGTTTGGATCTCTGGCTTTGGATTTACCTATGACTCCGTCAAGATCAGATGCCACCGTATTTCCATTTGGACCTTTGGACTGAGGCCAAAGACATACGAATGCAAATGACTGTAAGATCTTACCAACACTATTCTGATTGTTCAAGACCTAGGCCTAGGCACAGTCAGCTTAAAGTGTTGAATTGTGTTTTCCTTATTTTGTTTCCTTTAACTTTTCCTTTCTCTGTTGACTTGAAATAAATATAACTCTTGTCCTCTATCTGCTGCCACGATTCCTCGTGAGACGCTCACGTAACAGCAGTGACAAGAGTTGCCGTTGCCTGCCTTGTAGTAAAGTCACAGTTTTTCAATAGCTGGTGAAGCGCTACCCTTTCACAGCTCTTATTTTCCATAATGCAACACAGCTCAGCACGTCCTTGTTCTGCATGAATAAAGAGGAGCCACTGTTGTGTCAACCCAGGTTACTCATAATATGAACACCGACAAGTAAGGAGTGTCTCCGCAGACATTGCTATTCCCACATCATTCAATAAGAAATGAAGGAGACAAGTTTGCTCCTCACCGTTTCAGTGATCTCAGTTGCTGCATTCTGGGCAGTTTGCATCAGTGAGGTGTACACAGTCTATGCCACCACAGCATGGAAACCTTTGTGTCCTACATATCAACTATTCTGCCAAGGTAAACATGATGAGCCACTGCTAAATTACTTATGCTGTGCCAGGCAAACTCCAGCAGGAACACGTCTCTCTGTCTTGAAAACTCACAGGAACAAACACCAGACACTGCAGCATGTCAGTCAACCCCACCACTCCACCAACACTCACCTCGTACAAGTCTTAAGATGCTTGGCATAATTCCAGTGTGCTGTGGTACACAGCAATGAAAGCACGCACACAGGCACATGCACACAGACACAAACAAATGTGTGCATGCACACATTCACCTGCCAATCTTCATATCATCTCATGACTTGTCTCAGTTGTGTGGCAGGGCTTTGCTCAGGAGTTGACAGGGATGGTTTCTTCATAAACCCGGCACACTTCCATCTCTGTTTCCCCCACTGCTTTGAGATGAAGGAAGGTGATGATTCAGGGAATATTTTCACTCTCTCTCTCGCTCTCTGTTCCATTGATCTCACTTTATCACCTTGACATTCAGTCACGTAGATTACGAAGACAGCAGTGGTCACTCGAGAACAAGAAAAAAGTTCTTGGGGAGAACTTTTTGGGTAGTCTTTTCTTTAGAAATGCATTAACTGTCAGGGGGTGTTGAGGAAATAAAAGATGTATTATTTTTTGTGTGGCCACCGCTCTCAGTTTATGTGTGTGTTTACAAGAGCTTCAGAGAGGCTTGTATCTGTTGTATCTGTGTAATATGCAAGTAGAACATCCTTGTCCTGCCTCAACAGCAGTGCAGCAAAGGCTCAGGGACTGCATGTCACTTTGTAAATGCAAATTGCTGTGTCATGCTGATCAATCCTGTAGGCTGCTGAGATGGGCTGATGTCAGGACCAGTCAGTAGCATCTTGGCTGTATCTATCATTCTGTCTGTCCTGCTCTGTGCCATCCTCTCCCTGTCTGTATGGCACTATTTGAGCCATGTGACATGATTTGTAATGTGTCTGTCAGGCTTGCTGCTCTGTCCCTCGAATGGTTTTAATTTACTTCTGTTTAATCAACAAATGTAATATAACATCAAGTATTTGCAAAACAAACCTTTGTACAGTAAGTCCTACTAACACGTGTCTTTTTGTCTTTCTGTCAACAGGATGCAACTCTAATAAAGAAATCCTGTGAGACTGGAAGGAAACAGGAAACAACAATCTACACTGAAGCTTGGTGGAGGGGAGGACACCTAACGGTCCTTCAAAACACAGACTTCTCAGAATGCTAGCCATGCTGTAGCACACAGAGGAAAGGCTTGTAGATCTCTGGAGAAACACCAGCTGCCTTTTTTTTAAACACTCCAAAGTCACAAACACACACATCTTCCTTTCATCTGTCATTTACCATCTCTGCAAAGATGCCAATGCCAAGGTTGATGCTGTTGCACTTGTGGTGACGGGGCAGAGTGTGTGCACACATCCGGGAGCAGGCCGGCGGGTCGGTGGGTGTACAGGCACACCAAGAAGCTTTTTGGGGTGGCCGTTTTTAAACCATGCGGCCCTGGGCAGGTTCATGGCGTTGGATTACCCTGGTGCTGTTGGCCTGGGGCACACTCCTCTTCTACATCGGTGGTCACTTGGTGAGGGACAGCGAGCACCCGGAGCGGTCCAGCCGGGAGCTCTCCAAGATCCTGGCAAAGCTAGAACGGCTCAAGCAGCAGAATGAAGACCTGCGGCGCATGGCCGAATCGCTCAGGTAACAATAAAATCTAGGGGTTCTTTAAACCATAAACTGTATTAATTCCTCAGACTAAACTACAGTATTACTCACTCTCACTCATTTTCTACCGCTTTATCCACTAGGGGTCGCGGGGGGGCGCTGGTGCCTATCTCCAGCTAACATAGGGCGAGAGGCAGGGTACACCCTGGACAGGTCGCCAGTCCATCACAGGGCCACATAGAGACAGACAACCATTCACTCTCACATTCATACCTACGGGCAATTTAGAGTGTCCAATTAACCTATTCCCCAAATCTGCATGTTTTTGGACTGTGGGAGGAAGCCGGAGTACTACAGTATTAATTCCTCAAAAAAAAAAAGATTATGTACATGCACTTATGGACAATACTTTACATTTACATTTACACTTACATGTCCAACCTTACCTTTTTTAGACATGACTTGTTCAAAGAAGTTATTGTTTACCTTGTAAACACTTAACTCAGGATTCTCAGTTAATCAGTTTCTTTAAAGAAAGAAGGGACATTTAATGAAACAGAAAAATAAGTAGTAATGCAGTGGGTGGGCTCTGTTCTTGCTCTTTCTTTTTTGCACAACTGTTGCTAAGATATTTCAGTCATACACAGCAAGAAGAATAGTTGAGATTTGATTTGTTTTCGTCCGCCCAGGCATTGTTGCATCAAAGTAAAGCAAACATCATTTTCCTTTTGAGAAATTTTAATAGCAGTGGTGCATTACATCACTCCCTTGGGTTTCTGCAAAGTCTAGGAAATAGACTAAGCCTCTTGCTCCATGGTAGTCCAGTTATTTAATAAATGATTGAATGGAGCAATGGGATCTTTTTGTGCAATTGTGAATCTGATTAAATTAGCATCTTCTGTGTGACATACAGTAAAACAAACATTGCTGCTAAGTTTCATCAAAAGCTGATCAGTAATGTCAGAGACACTATATGTGACAGACAGATGGATGGACTGCCTCACACTTATTGTTTTGGCAAGAATAGCTCATTGTAGAAGCCCATTAACAACACAGTGTCTTTCACACATTAAAGCTATGTGTAATAGAGAGACAGATGGTTCTGCTCTTATCTCCACACACTGACATTGTTTCCTCTAGCACATAAACACTGGGTCTGCACATAGGTGTGTGCATAACCATGAGCATCTCTGTGTGTGCATGTGCTGGGATTGCAGTCCTGGTTTGGGCCATATTACCCGGGAACTCGAGCTTCAGATGTTGCCATCACTGCTCCTCTGTGATATTCTGATTCACTTTGATGCGAGGCCCTCATCATACATCTCACACAAACATAAAAACACACTCGCTCATATTGCTTCAGACAGCTGGTCCCTGATTAAATCCCTTGCTTTTGTAATTATTCAGATTTGGCAGAAAAACAAAGGTGGAATTATCAACATAGAAAGAATGAGAGCAGCTTTTAATTGACCAGTGTCCAGATGGGTCTCCAACACACGACATGTTTGTTGCTTGTCATGGAGTTTGGTTGGTGATCTGGGACTGGGGCCTCCACAGTGGTTTATTGAGGCAGCTCTACAGTGTCTTCTTAAGACTCTAAGCTACAGCTAAAAAACTAGCACAGAAAGCCACAAGCAGGTGAATGGTTTGCAGAGGTTAAGCTTTATAATCTTTAGACATAGACAGAAGTTATCTTGTCTTGCGTTCAGTTTTGTGTGTGTATGAGTGTGAGTGTGTGTGTGTGTGTGTGTGTGTGTGCATGAGAGTGAGTGATACAAGCACAGGGGAGAACTCCACCACTCTTCATTCCGAAGTCTATCTTATCCTTATATTGGAGCCCTAATAGAAGCAAAGAGGCAGTTAATGAGCTGCCCATCATTCATGCCATAGCCCCTCCCTTCTGTGCCCATCGCCTCCTTATTCTCCATGTTTCACTCCTTCTTCACCTCTCTCCTCCTCCTTCTCATCTATGTTCCCCTACTAAACTGCTGACAGAGGCACGACGCCAAGCCAGACTCCAGGCAGCAGGTTGTCACGGGCTGACTCACTCTGTAACAACTCACTAGCGCACTGATTGACTAGCCGGATGCATGCCTAATGCAATTCACCCACATACATGTTGTGCAAATTCAGACTACATGCATGGTCATGAATCCCCTGCTATTGTACAAGATGCAGAAACAGCTCTTTGCAAGCATCCTGCTGACATAAGCTAATAAAGGTACTATCCAAAGAACCTAACCTTTGCATTAGCACATTCATTTTTTATGAGCAGCCTCACAGAGATTTGAACCCATAAACCTAAATTTATTACACCCCTGTGTCGACTTGTTGCGCAGCAGAAACCCATCGCAATGAGGCTGATTTATAGTTTAGAGTCGGCTTTAACTTAGTTAGTGTCACTGCACCAGAGCAGCACTAGATGGATGTATCAGCCATTATTGGGTGGTGTTATGCATTTGTTATATACCTGAAGAGAACTTGTTTACAATGGCTCATTTGCTTTATGATGGATTGATCGCAGCACTGTTCCCATGAGCAGAGGATATTGATTTTACTGATTGCAAATAACACATTTCTGTAGCATCAGTGAGAAGATAAAAATATTTAGTCATTCAACTCACTCAGTGGATTCTTCAAATATTATTGATCATTTTTTACCCTTTTTTGCTGAATTCACCATAAACTGTAGAGTGTAATTGGTGTGTATAATTAAAATATTTATTTATTAAACACCCCAAAAACATTCTTATGTGATTAAATGATTAGTATCACCCTGCTGGCCTCACTCTAGAATCACTGTAGTGATTCCATCATTTAGGCCCTTCATGAATGATTTGCATGAAAGACAGTGTTCCAACCTACCAATCACCCAGCAGCATTAGTGAGAGGTGAGCATGAGGTTGAGTTGCTCAGTCTGTCTGGCTCCGCCCCCTCTGCAGCTGTCAGTCACCTCAGGCAGGACGCCACGACTGCCGCTGAGACAATGACACGTGCCAGCCTGTTGATGTGACATCGGCGGCATCGAGGGGTGAGAGTGACAGCTTGGCTGAGCGATGAAGACCTGATTGATCCCAAAGGCATGCCGACAGAGAAATAGGGTGATGCAGAGGAGGAGAAGAAGGGGGAGCATGATGGATTGCATCAAGACTAAACTAAGTAAAGAGCAGCAAGGAGGAAATGGAAAATGAGGACTCAGGGGAGTCCACAGTCATTACACTTATCTGTTATGTTTCTTACTTCAGCCCAGTTTGGTGCCAGCAAGATGAGACATTTGTCGTTGTACAATATAATCAAAACAAATTGATAAAAGGCAGCAAGCTGTTTCTCCAATCAAAGAATTGATTATCACTGTTCCACCCATGTGAATTGCTTGCTCACTGTACAATGATGCAAAAATGTATTTGTATAACATCTGACTTAGATCAAGGACAGATAAAGACCAAGGGCAAGATTGATGCAAAGTCTTTTTTGTTTTTTAATGGAGCAGGCCATTGACCATTAGACCTCAGTTTCTCATCTCTCTGCCCTTGTGTGTTTTATAGTTTGCTTTTAGCCGCGTTGGCTTGTAAAATCTACACCTGGTGCTTTTTGCTTGTGTCTAATCCATTTGGTTCCCTGTATTTCAAACTGCTACTGTAGGAGCAGAGGTGTAATTTGGATATAATGAAGCCACAGTGGTGTGCAAGGTGACGGTGGAGGAACTCATTTATCCTATAATGGTTTTAACCTGGAGTGCCACCCAACAAACAGATGCTGCATCCAGACATGAATTTCCATCGACCTGGATATCGCACAGGCTTAGTAATGGAAGGTCAACTACTGCACAAACAGTGCCCCTATTGTGGGAGCTGTCTCTGGTCAGGACATCTCTGTCAAGTAGGATTGGCTTGCTCTGGTTGTACTGAGGCGTGAAAGCATGTGAGGCAAGAATGCACCATTCCGAATCCGTTAACTCAGACTTATTGTGTTTGAGTCAGCGGACACGTAACATGGATACAACAAAGGAAGGAGACGTGGAGATGTGATCGGTTGATTAGATTGAAATTTTCACACAAACAGTCATACACAGACGAATGCAAAGACCTTGTTGTTCTTATTATTTCTTTAAAATTATAATTCCTTACAGGTCTTGAAAACCGCATTTGACTATTAGTAACGGGTTGTCATGGTAATAAAAGACATTTCCACCCATAGTGTTTACTTCCTTTCCCCATTGCCACATTCTTGTGGTTTATTAGCTTTACTTATTGGAGTCAAGTGGTTTGTTGTAGCACATTGTGTGCTACTGGACCATGTCAGTCAAGTCTTTAATGTATTACAGTGTAGAGATGCACATACATGCTCAGAATACAGGAGCAGCAAATCAAAGTGTCTCCATAATGTAAAACTGAAGTCTACTTTCATCTCCACCTCTCAGAACACTTTACATCTGCGTCCATATGCATGCTTCCTCCGCTCAGCACATGTTTTTTTCCTTTTGAAGGCAGCCACACTATATTAAATCCTAAAATGGAAATATATATTCACCACAGTACCACCTCGGCCCCCGCTGCTCAGTATACCCCACCCAGCTCTGATCACCCTGTGAACTTCACGGTTACTGGGTGCAGGGACACGAGCCAATGATGCGACAGCTGGGGCAGCATTTCAGAGGAAACTGGATAGCATGCTGAACCTTACCTGCCTTCCGGCTCAGCGCTCAGTGCCGGTGGGGCTCCTCACCCCCTGCATGGCTTGTCTTTCTGCAGTATCTTGCCCCGACCAGCACCACCTTCTTCATCCTGCCTTCCCCGGAGTCAGAGTTTTTCTCATCTGTTTCCTCTCTGGTATCATTTGATTAAGATGCTGTTGAATCCAGCAGCCATGTCTAGTCTCACTACAGATTTTCCACAGATTCTTTCAGGAATCATTTGTTTCTGGTGTTTTCCTGCTTTGTGTGAGTGTGCGCGCGCATTTTTGATAACGCATTTGTATTTGGATGTACACCTGCATCGTGTCTCAGCAGTTTATGTCTCTTTAGAGCATGTTAGCTAACTGCTGTATTTGCCTTGTTAAAGTGAGTTATCATGCAACTTTATTTTATAGTTTGAGTAGCACTATAAACCCCTGGGAAATTATATCAATGAGGAAATAGTCCTATTTCCTGTACAGTGTTATGTCTGCCTTCCAACGGTGTGGCCTTTGCGTGATCCTGTTAAATATTCTTTTAACAGAGTTAATATTGACATTGATTGATAGAATTATTCTTACATCTGCCTGACACAGTTCTTACGTCATAAGATCTGTGTCAGGCAGCTAAAATGGAAGTGCCATGGACTCCAGAGGATATAAGTATGTAAGGCTGGGCAGTAATTCAATGGCAGCATATATTTTACAATAGAATTTTCTTAAATATCAGTATAAAAGAAGTTCACTATACAGTATATTGATATAATGTTGGCACTGTGAGTCTTATTACATATTATAACTGTTCTTTATGCCCATAAAGAATTTTAAAACCACAATATGCCAACTTTGGCTAAGAAAAACTATCTATAATTATCTGACAACAATCATGACAGTAATTTCAGTCTTATCACTCAGCCCTACAAGCATGCACTTTATCCAAAACATATATTGGGAAATATTGTAGGCCACAAAGGTACTGAAAGTTTCACCGTGGTCAAACACACAGTTATATAAGAAATATCCTCCTTTTCCTCTTCAGTTGTTTTCATAGCTTTGAAGCACATCGTTCAGTTAGTGTTCAGTGAAGTGAGAGGCCAGAGCTTCTCAGGAAATGGGGGCTTGAACAGAGAAGGGGGAGTTGTGCAGCAAGATGGGCTGTTGCAACTTTAAAAGTCTCATCTTTATGCCTGCCAGCAACTGATGTTCCTCACTCAGGGAGCAAATTGAGTTTGCATGCCTTGATTACTCATTAACATGGCCTTTTCAGCACTCCACTAATGCCCATGTGCATTCAGACATGTTCCATTTTTTAATAGCCCTATGTAGGGGAATTGATATAGTACAATGTCACTGGCAGCTATTTTTCCTCCTTGGCTGATTTGAACTCCTGTGTTGTGATCATGACAGATTGCTCATTTGTGTTTCCATTTCATGCTTGTATTAGTTGTTGGCAGTTTGATACTGAGGTGTGGAAATGCATATTTAAATCATACGTGCTTATCATGGAGCTATAATTGACTAAAAACTGAGTTTAAACATATTAGTTTAAATTGCTGTGTGAAATTATGTCATTATATTAATATAGAGTTCATTAAATGGACTGAAAAGGGACATCATTTCAACTTTAATGCACAATTAAGCTGCTCAGCTCTAAAGTTGCTAAGCCAAATGAGTACAATGCCTATGAACATGCATCTTTCTCATGCGTGTTCATTTATAACCAGGAAAAATAAAAAATAGCCATAAAAAAGCCGCTAAGACCCAAAGAAGTTGTGCTGACAAAGAGCACGGGGTAATAATTCATTGTCTGTGATCTTATGATCTTGTTTTTTGTCTTTTAGTCCCTCTTCACATGACTTTGTGAAAAAGAGGCCACCATGGTCACCGCAGCACTAATGCAGCATAGATTACATGTAATAATCAGAGGGGGTTTCCACTGTAGCAACTGATAAATGGTCAAAGTACGGCAACAAATTAGCTTTAATCTAGTTACTGCACTTCAATAAATTGCATGAATAAGCATTTTTTGTTTTGTTGGTGTTTTTTTGTAGTTATTCTTACCCTGTGAGCCAGAACAACCATGTAAGTGGGGTATTGTTCACACCTCTGTCTGTGGGCACATGGATGGCTACAACAAT
Source organism: Brachirus orientalis (assembly GCA_016785285.1). Taxonomy (NCBI): domain Eukaryota; kingdom Metazoa; phylum Chordata; class Actinopteri; order Pleuronectiformes; family Soleidae; genus Brachirus; species Brachirus orientalis. The sequence goes on along the minus strand of JAFBJR010000160.1, from coordinate 2,641,148 downwards.
CTTGATGGGAATATAACTTTGCAGGATAGTTTCTGATGATCAACCTATAGAGCTGATCAGTCAAAGGTTAAGGTCAAAGAAAAAATGTAAACCTGTGAGCAGGAGTGAAGCTTATGTTGATTGAAAAATTAAATCATGTCATGGGAGAAATGGAAAAACTGGAAAGAAAAGAAGTAATTCTTGGGTCTACTGAAAAAGTAAATAGCGCTTGGTTGTACTGTACAGAATCTGGGATATAGGTCAATCTTCTGGCCATGAAGTTGAGTTCAAAATAAATAAACCAGGACAGGACTGCAGGATAATACTCTCTTGTGTCTTAGCTCATGAAACTGACTTTTCATGGGCAAACGCTAAACCACACTAGCCTTTACGCTTTTAAGTCTCTATTGTGAAAAAGTAAGTGATCATTTAGGTGTTAAACACTTTTACTTCTCCAAAATGCTGCACCTTATTAGGTGTTGAAATGATCCAGAATTCTACAAACATGTCGCCCAACAACAGGAATTCTCGACAGATTTATTTGGAGATTTCATTTGACATTTCACAATGTAATTATGTCAGATTGTTTTTCCTTATATGCAACATTGCTACACCCATTTAAAGGAATAGTTATATAAGGTTTGTGCTTCAGGTGAAGCAGCTTTAAAAAAGTTGAATTACTTTTTTATAACAATCCTTTTGAATAACATTCCTATTGTCCTGTCCTGTGGTGTGTTTTGTCATCCATGCATGAAAAGTGACAGAAGCACCAGAAACAAAACGGGTTGCAGGAAGAAAAACAACAAAAACTCAGTGATGTTACTGCAGTTATTATTTTTCATCAGACTTGTGAAATAAATGATTAAGTGCTGTTTCAAGTTTTGATAAGGATTGGTACAAAACATTAATGCAAATGTCTAATGGCCAGAAGATGAATGCATGTCATAGCATTGCACTAGAAATTGGCATTTTACCCAGGTGTTACATTCCCATTAATGCCAATTAAATACATTCCCACTGGTGAAAACCCAGTTTTTACCTGGGATTAAATAGGTTTTTTGACCAGTGAAAGTGAAGTTATTTACTTCTTTTTTGCATGACAGAAATGCTTTGCAATGTCAAACAGTTCAACACATTTTAAAATTTTGCTTGTTTACTCATTGTTACATAATTAATGTTTGGGGGCTTTTTGTTTGATTGTTGAAAGATAACTTTTATTTTACTGAACAAACAATCACGTCTTGCAGCACTACACTGAGTTCAATAAAATGTACCATTTGTTTTCACTTTTTCTCAGTTTATACAGTTTCACTATTTTTATGCAAAGATTAATTTTCCCCTTTACTTCTTCTATGATTGTCAACACACTTACCAGGTACAACCTCTCTTTTTCTCTTTCTCCCTCAGGATACCGGAGGGTCAGGCAGAAGCCGGTTCCCTGGCTGTTGGAAGACTGCGTTCCTTGGAGGACCAGCTAACCAGAGCCAAACAGAAGATCCATAGTTTCCAGAAACTCACTGGAGACGGTGAGCAGGGCAGAGCTAACTTTCGGGGAATGATTTGGCACAGAGGTTGGAAATATGAAAGCATTGATTTTGAAGCCATGAAACCTGTTGGCAGCCGTTGTGAGTGATTGCCTACAGTGAGAATCTCAGTCTAGTGCAGCATTAAAGCTGCTGGAGCTCAGCAGCGATGATGGCGGAGCTCTCCCGTCAAATGGGCAGGGTTCTGTCTTTATTTGCTACTATAAGCAATGGTCAGAAGGGCATGGAAGCTGTCAGGTGAGTGGAGGAATGTGTGAATAAAGTGGAATCTGTGTCAATACCCCAGTGGCAGAAATAAGAAAAGGGAAAAGAGACTGACAGACAGAGGAAAAAAGGATATGTGACTGTAGAGGGCAACATAGGGTCCGCCTTTCCATCTTACCGCAGGGAAAGAAAATGCTAAAAATACCCTCCAGCTTTTTTCCACCAAGGGAGGAGGCAAAGGAAGAAGTGAGTGTCAGAGAGGAAGGTTAAAAAAATAACAGACTTTTTTTCCCCTCTTCACCACAACCACCTCTGTCTCCTCCTGCTTGAGGCTGTCTCTCCCATTTTTTTGTCTCTTTTTGTCTCTCTGCAGAAACCAGAGCAAGCAAATGTGCTCTCCATGTGGGTTACTCAACATGGTTTGGCTCAAGCCGGTTAGAGTGTCAGTCTCTTAAATTTGTGTGAGAAAACGCAAGGGCGTCATGAGGCATGAAAACAGTGATAAAATAGTGCTTAATGTTGAACCGAGATAACATGAAAAAGGGATACTTAAGTGTTTATAATAAAAAACCAAAACCTTGCTTTGTGCCATCAGCCGTAGTCCCCAGCAGGTGCTTTGATGTTAATATCAGTGAATTGATTATTTTACACCAAACCTGTGCCTCTAGTGTCAGGTTCTGGTATGAGCTCTCCTTGCTTACCCCTCCTGCAGGCCCGGGGCCCACTCAGGAGGAGCTGCGAAGAAGGGTGGAGAATGGTGTTAAGGAGTTCTGGTACTTTGTTCGCAGCGAGGTGAAGAAATTGGCCAGCGTTGATCCAAGCGAGAGACAAAAGTATGCTGACACACTCCTTCAAGACCTGGGACATCAGGAGAGGTGAGCAGAAATGTACAAGAAAATTGGAAGGAAAAAAAAAAAAGTATGTACATGCAGCAGTGTGTTAGTAGATAGCACCGCCATTACACAACAAGAAGTTTAATCAGGTCTCGCTGGATTTGTCCACAGTTAGGTGCATCATTTAAAAGCTGGATTTTCAAACGTATGAAAGTTGGTATGAAGTTTTTCTAAGTTTTTGTTTATAGAACAAAGCTGAACATTAAAAAGTGACTATATTAAACAATTTATCTCTGCAAAGTTTTAGCCTTTACTCTTTTAAGTAAAAGTTAATAAGCTAGTAATTAAGTATAATAGTATGGATAACACAACATACTGTAACTCATCAATACATTATTGCAATAACATGTGTTGTGTACTGTTTTGTCCAAAATAATCCAAATAGTAATTTAAACAAGATATTCTATTTCCTTTTTCTTTTTTAAGTCGCCCACATTATCAAATGAGAGCAGACTCTCATATAATATAAAAAAAAATAATGCCTATTTTCTCAATAAGCAGGTGGTTGTGATCTTTGACAACAGTTTCTCATCAAACAACTTTATTGTTCCACTCAGGGAAATTTCATGGCAAAAGTGATCATCATTCTAAAAAATTAAGTACATAATACAACACTCTGAACAACACAAGTTCAATCCACGCAAATGTGAGATCACTCAAAATGAAAACCTTTGCAAAGCCTAAAGTAAATAAAACATAGCAGCATGTGTGCAACAGGCATGAAAATAACTCACTTCCTGTGTGAACAACAGATGTGCAAGACTCCACCAATGTTGCAAACATGCAATGCACATCTAATGTTGTTTGAAGTTAAAATGAACCTCGATGAAAATGTGTTTAAGCTGCCTAATATAGAACTTAACAGGTTCTTGGCAGCTCGATCAGTTCAGATCATTTATTTGAAATGAAGATTTATCTTTAAAGTCATTTTTCACACAAAGTTCACAGGTTCATGACTTCTCTAATGTGAGAAATGGTGTTAAAAACTAAATTATTCAATGACTAAAATGCAGATATTAGGTATTTTGTTCTGTGTAAGAATTAGCCGATTTTTTTTATTCCGTCTACTTTTTCATTGTTGACGTGACACCGCTTTACTGACAAGGTGGACTGATGAAACCAGTGCATACTGTTTGCTCAGTGTAGAACCTAAAGACAGCAATTGCAGTGGTTGCTAAAAGACAAAGGGCAAAGGCCATTTCACACCCTCACTGTCATCTGGATGGCAGGCTTCCATAGAGCTGAATGATGAAAGGCCTGTTGTCTCGTCGCCAAGTTGTTCATTGTAATCCTGGTGGAGTGGTTTACACAGCCCGTTGTCTTCGTCTTTGCTGCCCTAAGCAGCTTTCCAAAGACTGATTCGTCACTGATTCCTCCCCCGTGCTCACAAACACACACACACACACATATACACATGATGCATGCATATACATGCACATGCATAAGCAGAGAATAAGCAGCCACTTACTTCCAAATGCATTCACTTTCATTTTAAGCCCTCCTAGATTTCTCTGTGTGCTGCAGGCAAAGGCTTCGAGAGCCAACACAGATAGAGGCAGAGGTGGAAAAACCATAACAGAAGAATAAAATAATTGTTTAAACTCAAATCAATGACCCACGCTTTCATTTATATTCTGTGTGGGAGGAGGCAACGTCCATGTCTCCAAAAACAAGTGAAGTAGAAATGAAATAACTATTGCACCTTTAAAGCACAGTTTCACAAGTTCTAATCAGCTGGTGAATTGAAATTAGTGAGACGCAAGGAAATAAACCCTTGAAATTTCCTGTTGGGTACAGGAAATTCATTCATCTGCTTCCGCAGATAATTATATCACTCGACTGGTGCCCCTATATCAGATATAAAACATGCCTTGATAACAAGTCAATTTAATTAAAACACTTACATTTTATGTTTACAATATAAAGGTATTTGTTATGTATGACAGTGCAGTCTGCAAACATTTGCACTGTGTAGCCTGGGCTTTTACTACTATGCTTTTAAAAAATTAAAGCCCTCATTAAAATTTACAACTAAAACTACAATGAGTAAATTAAACAAAGACAAAAGGGGAAAAAAATTAAGATAAAATAAGAATCATACTGGAAATTAACTGTCATACTACAAATAAGCTAGGTTTGTTTATTTGTTTCTGAAATATTTTAATCTTATTTGCTGAGATCCTCTTCTGGTCCCATTAAGTCCTTTAAACACTGTTACAAAAATGAGGAGAATAATTTGCTGGTGTAACTTTTCAGCAAGCCAACAACAAGCCAGAGGGGCAGTAGTGGAAAATGGAAGAGAAAGTGCAGCAGCACTGAATTCTCAGTTCCATTATATACACCAACTTTCGATTTTTTGGGGGGTATAAGGCCTGTGGGATGTATGGATATGTATTTGCATTTTGTTAAAGTGGAGGAAGCCTGCTTCTTTCTAGTTTCTACGAGATTTAACAACCATTTGATGCAATAGGATCGAATGACTGTGTTATTAGTAGTGCATTGCAGAAAACCACTTTCTCTGTTCCAAACTGGGTGTCAAAGACTGTGGTGCATAACTTATCTAAAATCCCTTTTTTTAATTGTCAGCTCTGCAAGACTCTCTGTATTATTCAGTATAGTGTGTGTTGACAACCCCGCACTGTGCACAGGAAGTGATGCATTTGATGTCAAGACAGACAGAGGCAACAGCAGCATTGCACTGGTAAAGTGGGATGGCTGCAAACAGGTTGGAGTATGACTGAAAACACAAAGAAGCATCCATGAAAAGTTTCAGAAGTCTACTGCTCAGAAAGTCAGTCTTCTAGCAGTTTGAGAGAAGAAATGCTTCTTGTCCCCACTCGCCGCTGTATACACACAAATAGTCAGATCTGATAGTATCAATAATGAAGGATGCAGCATACAAATGATATTACGTCATTTCTTTTAGCAAAGGCCAAACAGAAGCAGAGGAGCAACAGCAACAACAATCACACATTTACACGCTGCAGCTTGCTGTAAGCCCATCTTCCTTCTTACCAGGTCTGATGATATTCATGCTATAAATTAAACCTAAAACCTTGTAATTGCTCCTCCACTGGTGCAGCGTCAGCACTCGGCTCCTGTGCTCAGCTGCCAAGCACCAACGGCTGCAGCTTTAACGTCTACAACTTTTGACAATCAGCAGCATTGGGGAGGCCTGAGAGACCGCACATGATTAGATGCACACAAAAGCTCACCTCCATTACATTCACAAGACGTCACATGAATGGTGTTCCCCTCACCACACAACCGCATCTCTCATGTGCTGGTTCCTTTTTGCAGTCAGCTACTGTAGGTGTGGTTATTCTCCCCACAGATGGGGTGGTGATGGCTTCCCTGTGTGCTGCTGGAGGAGAGTTTGACATCCATCACACACATGGGCCCTGCTTCAGAATGGGACAATGACTAATGATACTGTGTTAGACTGTGTAGAGAAAGGCAGAGTTGACCTTTGGTGCACTGCTGAAGTGGGACATGGTGTATTTGTCTGCTTTGTGCGAGTGTCTTTGCATGCACTACTTAATATATGCATAAGAACATTCAAGTCACAGAGGATGTGACTGATTTGGGTCAGAAGAAGTGAGTAATAAATGAAGCTTGGATAAATGTGAGTGTTGATGTGTTTGTGACTGCCGTTAAGTGCATACATCAGAGCTTTTGGGCATGTTTATAAGTGGAGGGTCACAATATTTGGCAGCGTGTGATGCGCATACAAAGTCTCTGTCAGAGGCATCGTAAGGACAGAACCTAGTTGTCATCACTCAGCATGACAGAAGCAGCACTTCTTTAAATAACCTGAAAGCTTCTTGAGTTAATGTGTAACACACGGTGTTGGTATTTTCTGTGTGGTGGGTTTTCTCATCAAAGGCTTTCCTAGATTACAAGGGGGCCTTCACTGTCTATCTATGGGAATACACATACGGTATCACAACACTGGAACATGATGGTAGGTTTTTCTTTAGGAAAATTTCTGTGGAAGGAAGGAAGATACAGAAGCTGAAGTTTTACTGTCGGAAATGTCTGCGCTGGAATACAAGATGTGTTAAATATGTTCCACAGGTAAAATAAGTTTTAAAGAAGTTTCCTTTGCTAGTAGAGGATTTAAGTCTCCGTATTTCCCTCCAGTGAGTCGTGTTTAAAGTTTGTGAGGCAGAAGCAGGAAATGCAACACACGGCAGGAGAAAGTACCATAAAGACCAGTGACACTGTGACAGTCCTTACACTTTTGTATGCGTCACTTAATTCCCTCTTACAAACTCAGCAGTGGCTAAATGATTTTAAATCCTTGCCAGAACGATGCACCTTGTAACGTGCCGGAAAAGGTGCAGACTCAGCAGCTAGACTGCCAAAATAAAGTCATATAAAGAAAAGCAATTAGGGCGCTCACCCAGGTGTTATGTTTACATACTTTCACTGCAGATCAGAGCCAATCAAAACCTGCGTCTGTTGCAGAGTCATTTGACCTCAGAGTAAATGAAGATTCTTTCCATTCCATTTGCACTCAAAGGCCAGACAAAAGCGGGTACTAGTGAGTGTTTTGTTTGACCAGTGGAAAATGAACATCGTTTCAAGATCATGCCATTTTAAGGATTCCCAGAAAACACTATTGAACTTGAGATCCATAAATGTATTTTTAAAAAAGCAGCAGCAGCAGAACAGACTGTCAAGTGTGTGGTTCTTTTTGCACTTTACTTTCACACTTCCTACAACTTAAAAACACATTTCCTGCAGTGATAATTATGTTATACCACATATTCACACCTTACCCATTTTTTATTCACTCAGCAGATTGACACATGGACCTCTGACCTTACAGCAATTGAATGGAATCTTAACCCCCAACCTTGATCACACTATATATCATTATAAAACAAATCCTACTTTAGTACTGGGTTAGGATTTTTAACAGGAGTCCAGTGCAAATCTACTAAACAAAGACCCACCTTTTATATACTTTGTACACCTACAAAGTATATAAAAAAAATCTCAGCTTCTCACAGCTCAGTCTTGAAAGAAATGCTGTTATTTTCCTCTTAGTGTGAGCTTCGAATTATTTAATTAAGCCAACAACTGTATTTAAAAAGGCCAGGGAATGTTTTAACTGTCCATTATCTATGAATACTTTCCCTCATCTGTTAAGTACCTACTAACACAAGTTGTAACTCTAAGTGTAAATAACACTACATGGTTAGAATGGAGGTTTGTCTCAGATTCTAAACCAAGTCATTATTTTCACAGTGACCATGAACTTGTACACTTTCTATTTGTATCGTTCTGAATGGCTCCTATGTGAACAAGTATGCTTTTAACTTTAGTAAGCTTGGATATTAGTCATCATTTCTTCTTGAGCTTTTGTATTTGTGCTAGATTTTGTCATTGTTAATTTAACGCAAAAGAGAAGCATAAAATGGGGCGGCGTGTTTGACAAAATCTGTGAAAAGGCTTCCCTGCAAAAGCTATTAAGTACCAACCTGTCTGTAATGTAGTTCGTCTGTTTGAATATGACTCCAGGCAGCTTGTGTCGAGAATGACGTGCAAAGATTTGCTTTACACACTTTTTATTTTTGTGTTCAGCTTGTTATTTTAATATGAACATACTGTAAATAATAATTATTATATAATTACCTCTGCCTAAGGGTTTATGTTTTCTGTGTGTGTGTGTGCCTGCCTGCAGATCTGCATTTCTGCAAAACTACTCAACCGATTTCTGTTTACATTTTTGTGTAGGGATGGGACATTTCCATAAGAAGATGAGTGATTTCAGAAACAGTGTTTCACTTATTTTAGCAGTGTTATATACGCTGTTTTAAGTGTAGCGTAGAGGTGTGTGCTCTCAGAGTTCTTTGGAGTTTGGGTTGTGATCCTTGTGTTTATGTGTGCACCTGCAGGTCCATCATGACAGACTTGTACTACCTCAGCCAAGCAGACGGAGTGGGCGAATGGAGAATGAAGGAAGCTAAGGACCTGTCGGATCTGGTCCAGAACAGAATCACCTACCTACAGGTAACTACAGACACACCTGCTGATTACCCAGCTGGCCTTGTAGTCTGTCTCACACACAGACATAACCACATGCTGGCACAGGTACTGTTCACTCTGTATGTTTCCATGCACAGCTATGGTTGTAGCTCAACTTCACTCATTAATTGCACTATTGTCCTTGTTGCAGTATTCAAGCGCCAATGGGAAATTGATTTATTGAATGTAGTGTGTCCGCCTTTGCTATGCAAGGTGGCGATATAGCTTATATAACTTGTTAGCGTTCGTGTTTTCAGGGGCTTTTTTGTTTGTTTTTTATAATTTATAAGAGACCAAAGGAATTTTAGCTGGCGGCTTGTTGGTAGCATGTCTTTCTACCGTCCAATAACTTTAAAATACGTAATTTTTTAAGCTGACAGAGCACAAATTCAGTCTCCTCAGTAGTGAAAATAAAGGCACCCATCTGGATTTTGCAGGGTTTTTCTCACTGTTGTCTTCTTCTGTGTACTGGCTTCTTTTATTATTTATGGGTCAAACCCCGGAGATGTGAAGCATGCACTGAGCTCCCTGTCCAGTTTGGGTCTAGATGAACGTGTACGTGCAATAGTAATTAGACTCTCAATCGCATTATCAGGATGTGTTTGTCCAACTTTCCAACTTTCCATTACAAATCCATTTTTTTTTAAAACACACACTGACTGTAAGTGTGCACTTTCACACATATAGACTTGCATTTGCATCGTGTATAACTGTCTTAATCAAGGGTGTGATAGCAGGCTGTTCTGACAGTCGGATCTGACAAGCTTGTCGCTTGTCAGTGCTTTATTGGCAAACAAACACACAGATGCAACACAGATCGGCAGTCACACATATGCAGGGCAAAAAACATCTACATTGTAATAGTCAAACACATGCACATGCTTACTTTGGCTTCCACTTCTTCCAAAAAAACAACAAAAAAAACAACTGTAAATGAATTTACTGTGACACATAAGCCCCTGTCCTGCCAACACATACACAAAATTATTTATTATTATACTTACTGTTAGTCATGTGAAGTTGAATATTTGTTACATATCCCTCTGAGATGCCCCTTCGCTGTTACACAGCTAACACCTAAGCTAACAGACAAGTCTGCAGATTTGTTCATTAATTTGCCACCAATGATGTAGAAGACAAAATACAGTACTTCCAGATGCCACTTTTAGGATGCTTTGGTGTTGTGATTGTCCACTCAGGAGGACGGTTATGTTTGCTTGTGTCCTCAATTTTTACAGCAAAATGCTAGCTTTTGAGATTAACCCCAATTCTCAGAGCAAAATAACACAATTTTTTGACAAGCGAGTGGGACATACACAATTAATGTCAAGTTAACTGTGGTTCCAGCGCCCTCTGCTGGAATCATGCATTTATTACATCAGATGTTCTGGAGTGCTTTGAGGCAGTTTTTTTTTAACTTTCTCCCCAAGTTCAAATGGATGCAGTATCCAGATTTCTGATAAAAAGTGATAGCCCTAATGTTAACTCACAAACACGCACATAACCTGGGACCCAGGACACATCCACTCACCTCCAGCAGAAGCCCCCCCCCCCCAGCTCTGGTGCTGCTGGGCTCTTGTGTGTGGTGCTGTGGTGCAGCGCAACTGTGGTTCCAGCGCCCTCTGCTGGAATCATGCATTTATTACATCAGATGTTCTGGAGTGCTTTGAGGCAGTTTTTTTTTAACTTTCTCCCCAAGTTCAAATGGATGCAGTATCCAGATTTCTGATAAAAAGTGATAGCCCTAATGTTAACTCACAAACACGCACATAACCTGGGACCCAGGACACATCCACTCACCTCCAGCAGAAGCCCCCCCCCCCCAGCTCTGGTGCTGCTGGGCTCTTGTGTGTGGTGCTGTGGTGCAGCGCTAGGCCCTGCAGCATTAATGAGCGGGTGTGTTTGATGAAGAGGACCAAGTCAGTCTGGTTGGGTGGAGACAGCACCACTAACAGCTGCTGTCACCACTGCTGAGGGATCACACCGCTCCACCAGCTGCCATCACTAATTCATCGCACACACACAACAGAGTCGTACACAGATGGATTCACCCGCAACTATAAATGCACATACACACACACACAGACACACACACAGACACACGCTAAACCACAAGATTGATGCACATGCTTGTACTCAAAGGGAAATGATCTGTGTGTCACTGTCTCACTCACACACAGTCACTCACACATCTATCTGCACACACACACACACACACACAGACTGACTCTTCCCTGCTGTCCTGCTGTCTCTGCCACCCACACCAGCCTCTCCCTTCATTCCTGGTTTAGCTAATTCCAGTTCTGCATCTGCTCCATCTGTCTTCTTACAACAGTGAGTGAACATGGCTGGCGTCTTCACACGGATTTCTGTTGGACAGGTTCTGTCATCTATATTTGCACAATGAGCCTGCATGATGATATTAATTAGTAACAAGCTAGATAAAAGATTGTTAATTTTCCATAGACCACTTGTCACTCAACCTGTGTATCCAGTACTTACTTTTTTATAGATATATACAGTATATATTACCAATAGAGCCTGTATGTCAAAGAACCCTCTCATAAACTAAAGTTAATAATTAATAAACATGCATTTTAACATCTAGGAATATACTAATATAGAAACATATGAAATATTAAGATTAAATGAATAAAATAGTATCTGCAATATGGGCAGGGAGCACCCAGAATATGTATAGGAGGAGCTCACTATTTACGTACATTATGAACAATATAGGGAATTGTACATGTGTGTTTTATGTGGTCTGCAGTGCAGCTCCTTCAGACATTTTGGATTTACCAGTCTGTTGCTGAAGGAGCTGCCCAGTGCTGTGATGGTGTCCTGTAGGGGGCGGGACACGTTGTCCTTCAGAGATAATAGCTTGGCAATTATTCTCCTTTCTCCCAACACCTCCGCTGGGTCAAAGGGGCATCCCAGGACTGAGCTGGCTTTTCCATAGAGGGTTACTGCCAACTCTGCCTCAGCTGTACAAAGCCTTATTGTTTTGTTTGCCAGCTGCAGCTTAACTGTTTGCTTTCACTCTCACTTCTCAAAGCTTCTAGCAGTTAACAAGAACCTGTTTTCATTTCCTGGCAAAATCAGACCAAATGTTTGCAGATTCAAATGCCTCTAACCAACAACCAGTCAAAGCAATTCATATGGGGATTTTTGCACACTGTGACATAAAGATGTAAACCAAGTCATGGTGTAGCATTGTGCTGATTTTTACTCAGTAGTTTGGTGTGTTGTTTTTCTTCCTTTCTTTCCAGTAGTGGATTCAACAGACTTCTCTACATCAGCTGTAGCTCAGTTAACAGAAAAGCAGTCATTGTATCAAAATGTCTAATTTTAGATAAATGCTTGTAATTGGTCAGACATTGCTCAGGATAAATGGAAATTTGTCTGTGCAAGCAATAAGCCAGGTCCACCCAGAAGAGTGGATAAACATGAGCGTGCTTATTTGTCTTTTTCTCTCTTTTTTTTAAAAAAACAAAAAAAACACTGTGTTTACCTGCTAGGCAGACAGATATAGTGAGTAGCTGGTGAAAATTGTGAAGCTTTTAGTGTGTAATGAGCCAGATATTCCATTCAGAAATGCAGAGAGCAAGAGAGCAAGGCTAAAAGAAGCATCATTATTGGATGAGGGTAATTAGGTGGATGGAAATTTGACTCTCATACAAATTTTTCTCCATTTATCCTTCATATGTTAATTTGAAACACTTTGCCAATTAGTTATACCATCTTAAAACCCACTATGCCCTGGATAATTGACCACCAACACGTATGGCTGCTGACCGGTGGTAATGTTTAGATTTGTTCTATTAAAAGTGTCACGTGTCGACCACTTGGGGCAGCAAATGCAGCATATGGAGACCAGTCGCTTACAGTTCAGCAGTGTGAATTAAAAGCCTTTTGTTGTCTATATCCCATTTAATGGATACAAACATTTTTTTCTGTGAAACCAACCTCTTGATTCAAGTGGCAGAAAAAGGCAGACTCAGCCAATTTGATTAAAAAAAAAAAGGACAAAAACTTTTAATGGTCTAGATATATTATAAATCTGAAATACAGAGTGGCAAAAGCAGAAATTTACCTGAATCTTACTTTAAGCACCGTCAAGAGTGTGGGCATCACAATGGATAATTACCTGAGCTTGACATGCTATTTTTCGTTTCCACTTGTTCACAAATAATATCGCTGCAGTCTCTTACACTAAAAACACAGAGCATTTTAACAGGCACTTAACCTGCAGTGCAGAGCAGTACTTCGAGGCTGCCTTTGTGCATTCATCTGCCGTCATTATCCATGAACTGAGTCACTAGAGTCATTCCAGCATCATCATTATCAACCCGGAATCCAAAAGCAGCCGCCACACCACACAGTTCATGCCACACATCTTTTTTAATGCAGACATACTGTTGTGGCTCAGATGCGAAATTCTGTTGACAGAAAACAAGCTTTAAGCAGGCTCTTTTGTCAGAGCGTCACTGTAGATTATTATTACAATGGGTTTACACCTATGGGGCGAGTATAGTGTGGCTGTGTTTGGCTTGTTCTGTCAGCTCAATGCTGTACTCAGTTCATGTTATTGCACAGCAGTGGTGTTAATCAGTTTTCAGCACCTGAAGAAACCTTCCTCTCCTCTCCTCTCCTCTCCTCTCCTCTCCTCTCCTCTCCTCTCCTCTCCTCTCCTCTCCTCTCCTCTCATTTCCACCCATTGCCTCTATTTTCATATCCTCTCTTTTATTTCCTCTCTTATTTTTTATCCTCTCCTCTCTTTTCCTCTTCACTTCCCCTGCCTTTCCTCCTCCCCCATCTCTTCCTCTCCTGAAAGTATGAGATAGGCAGCGTTCAGTGGTGGGTGCCGGGCGGCCTGATTACTGTGAACCATCCACAGCTGCAGCAGCCTAATGAGGAAAACACTCCCATCAGCTGGTAATTGCTGTTTAGGAAGGTGGTTGGCACGAGCATTGTGGAGTCACTCAGATTGGCTGCCGAGCGAATCGTAACCCGCACGGCAACTCATCCACTACACAGCATGTGTCACTCTTGTCTTGTTTTAAGCAAAAAAAGAATACTAATTCTTTCTTTCTTCCCCCAGCATCTCTCATTTGGTATTCATTCCCTCAGACTATGTAAGATATTGAAACTAATTTAAGGGATGAAATGGTGGAATATTGGAAGTGGCAGCAAAGGGGAAGATAAAAAATAAGTGTAAGAAAATGCCAGCTGGATGGACAGAAAGCAGAAAATAAGCAGTAAAATAATATCGTACATAAGTTGGACACAAAATGTGCTAGAGTGGCCATGTCCATTTCTCAAGAAAATTACATACTGTTGCTTATTTGTATTTTTAATAGTGTCTCAACAACAATGGCAAACAAAGCTCTACAATTGTTAATTTAAAGTCTAAGAATATCCTCTTGAAGGAGAATTTGCAAGGACATAATAGATTACTGAGCAGTAGAGAAAAATTAAAAAAAATCCCAGGTTACAAGAGAAACAGAGGAAAAGACCGAACATGTAACATAAAATTAGTGTGAAGGTGAGTATAAGAGCAACGGGTACGAAGGAAACAATATCAGCCATGTGTTATTACAAGTCAGCAAGCGGTGCTTTGAGAGATACAAGATGAAGGTCAAGCAATAAAAATTGTTGATACATTGTTTTTTCTCTTACTCCTAGAACCCCCCAGACTGCAGTAAGGCGAGAAAACTGGTGTGTAACATCAATAAGGGCTGTGGTTATGGCTGCCAGCTTCACCATGTCGTCTACTGCTTCATGATCGCATATGGCACCCAGCGCACGCTCATCCTCGAATCCCACAACTGGCGCTACGCCCCCGGTGGCTGGGAGACGGTCTTTCTGCCAGTCAGCAACACCTGTACTGACCGCTCCGGGGCCACCACTGGACACTGGTCGGGTAGGTACACACACGCACACACGCACACACATACAGCACTGTCTTTGAACTACATGCTGTCATATCCTTGGTGCTTCACTTGTGACTGATCACGTAATAATCTAATAACACTAATTTTTAGAACTATACCAGCTAAAAATGGGGAAGGCCAGACCATTTCTTTTGTGCTGCTGCAGCAGAAAGGAAGTTTGAAACCCTGGCTAAGCAGGACGGTGCAATTTCTGTTAAAGCACTTTGGCAGCGAATGTAGCAGCAGCAGGTTACTGCTCAAAGGTTTCATTGCCAGCAAATGCTTGTGACTATAACAGTAAACAACCCACTCTTCTGACCTACAGTAAATCTACTTGCAGTCTCTAATAGCAACAGAGATGATTGGGAATATGTTTTAGCCACTATTTGTTATCCCAGGCTTTCAGCACTCCTATGATTCATTTTATTCTATACAGTGAGAATAACTCTGATCATGAACTAACTGCAAAAGAATTAACAGAAAATACATCTTTACAAAATACAAGGACTGTGTGTTCTTTCAGGTTGTGGCAAAGACTCACTAAAACATCTCGTATTTTCATTAATAATACTGGTCTTCTGTGATTTACAGTATATTACATATTACACTGTGGCAAACAACATATTTAAGTGTGAAAAGTGAGTGCTTCATATCAATTTCAAACACAATCAATTAATCCGAATTAAGTACCCAGTGTTTAGAATTATCTTTGTGTTTTTCTATCATCTTATCAATACCGTTTATATTAATTAGCTTCAGCTAAAAAGCTGAAAATCCCACTGTGTAATTCAATAAAGTATAACAACACCACATTATACAGCCTCCAAACTTCCTGTGAAAAACATTATCATTGAAAACTGCACATTTTATTAATAATGAGGGCGCGATGATATATTAGCTTCCATTCATTTTCCATGTACAGTAAGTATATCATATACTGAGTGTAAGTATTTTGTGAGTAGCCTGGGAAGCACTTTTCAGTTGAGCCTGGGCCTCTTGACAGGGGACCTGGTCGAATCCAAACTGAAAAGAACTTGGGGCTGCTGTCAAATGTTCCCGCTGCTGGTGAAGTTATGTGCAGGGTGCATCGATCATTTAGAGAATAGGCTTGTGGTTTGTGAAATCACACCTTTCTTGTGAGAAAAGAGTGGAACTAGTTTGATCTATAAAGTTTACTCTCTTTGACTGTCAGGGGAAAGATGGGATGGAATAGTTGTCTGTTGAGCAGCAGAGCCATAAGTGGATTGGTTTGGAATGTCTGCCTTGGGAGGATGCTGCCCGGAGAATTTATGGCTCTGCTTTGGGGATTTAATTCTTAGAGCTTCTTAATGATGGAAAAAACCTGGAGGGAGGTGATTGGGAGGAGCGACCTAGGAACTAGAATGGTATTTATTTTTAGTCATGTTGGTGACATGGCTCTAGGGTTGGCACTATTGGTCCCTCTGGAGGTCAATAAGTCACTCTGGTAGTTCACTACTTAAAGCCAGGGCAGGATAGCTAGAAAAATAGATGTTGTTATGTCTCAACCTCAGGTCTTAGAAACTAGAAACTATGGCTTGGACATGGTCTGTTTAAAAAAAAAAACAAACAAAAAAAAAAAAAAAACAGTGATATGATCTTCATGTTTCCTTGCTGAAGCCAACCCTTAAGTGGCAATTTATTAAATAGCCACCAGGAGCGACTCTGCTGGTTTTAAAAAGAAGTTTGTTTGAATGGAAGTCTATGGGAAAATTACCTTTCTTCTCACTCGATTTACAACAGAGTTTTTTGTTGAACAAAAAAAAAGTATGAGGGCAACACTGATAAGAAGGGAGCACAGCGACCGAGCGGGTGGGAGGGTGCGACGCTCAGTGGTGTAGTCTGGTCTACTGTAGGGAGTCTACAGCCACCCAAACTCCAGACCAGTCGCCCCACGGCCTGCAATAATGATCAGGCAAAAGGGATGGAGGTAATGTTATTCTATAGTTCTAATTCTATCTACCTAACTCACACATCAAGACATTTTGGCACCATCTTCTCTGTGCAAAATATCCCACTTTTTCATATTATTTTCTGATAAAGGCGGCATGCCCTGTGCTGGTAGAGGAGGGGCAAATGTATCCGCTGTCAGTCTGTGTGTGAGTGTGAGAGAGAGAGAGCAGGGAAGTGGATGAAAGGACGATACCTTGCGTTTTTAAATTGCTTTGAAAAAGTAGACACAACCCTGTGAAAGATCAGCTGTGTTACACACCCACACACACACACACGTGCGCCCACACAGTTCAAAGGGAAAAATTCCAGCGTCATAATAACCATTAAGTCCCAAAAAAAATTTTTTTTTCTTTTCATCTCATGTGCACTGTATGTGGAGAAAATTGTGTAGTCACAGCAGCTCACAAAGAGGCATCGTAATAAGCTAAATCATTTTGGTACGAGAGCATCATGTCAATTTTGTGAATTTTGTCCCATTTATAGGAAACTAGATGATTACAATGAGTAGTTGCCATAGACTTTGATGGGAACATGAATGTCCTCATCAGTCTGGACTGTACTAAGTTTCGATATTAGCCGATCCATCTCAGGTATTAGTTGTGGTCAGTGCAGGATAAACATTGTACCTGTGGACACGAGCATGTTAGCATTCACTTGAGTCACCAGTATGGCTCCAGACTCTTAATCCTTTTATTTATGGGTGTAATTAGAATTCAGCACCTCTCATGGGCTGTCTATAATGAACACCATGTTCAAGTGCAAGTTAGTTCATACATATACCTGCTGTCAGAGTACTTTAGACCAAAGATAAATGCACTTGTTTGTAGTAAATGGATCTCTCTGCACATGGAAGTGTAGCAGGAGCATGTACAAAAAGGGATTGCATAGAAGTATGATTTGAAATTGTAATTTCAGCATGATTAATGCACAGTCCCACAGTGTATGTGTGTTTGCCCCTGTTAAGCTGACAAAACCAAAGCATTTGTGAACGGAGATCGTGATGATTTGCAGACTTTTCTGTGAGAATGTGCCAGCCCCTCCCTCTCCTCCTCCATCACTCCCTTTCTCACTGCCTTCTTGCTCTCATCGCTGCATCCTTTCAGCTCTTCATTTTTCTCGTATCGGTTCATTTGAATAGTCCTCTCTTGGGCTCTCCCTTCTTATCTGCAGTTCTCCCGGAGACTTCCCACTGTTATGCTGCTGCCTTTCATGTGTCCTTTTCTGCTATCTAATGTCTTCCCTCAGTGTCACACAAACAGCCTCCTATAGATCCATATAATGCCATCTGGCTCCTTGTAGCTAACAGCAAACACTAAAAACACTGCGTCTTGTCCTTTTACAGTCTTGCAGTTTGGGTACTTTTCTGTTTCTTTTCTGTTAGCAGTGCAATCAAGAGCAATCGTTTTGGTTCTGAAACACAAAAAGACACTGAACCTTTGGATTAATAATTAGATTTACGTTAAATATAAAGAATATTGGAACTTATATTTGTTACATATAGCATGCACTTGACTGCACATAATAAGATTTTTGCCCCTTCAGGACTCCTTCTTCCACAATCCTTTGTTACCACCTCCACCCAGATGTACGTTTTCCATACTGACCTGTTCTTTGTATTGTTTTCCTGGAAATAGACTTTGTTGGTAATTTATGGGGCAGCCTGACCAGATTCCGCTTTATATCTTTACATGGTTAGCACACTTCCTGTTAAATGTTTCCCTAAGGATATGAGACATTTATCGGTAGAGAGACGATTCATGGCATCTGCATCTGTGGCAGGGAATTTCTGTCTGGGAAAATGTATAGCTTTGGGGGGGAAATCAAAGATAGTTGTAAAGTCATTATGGGACCCACTGATTTTCATTCTGCAATGGGAAATGAAAAATACAAAGCATTACAATGAAATCAACATTAAAATATTCATACAGAGTTATCGAATTGCTTGAAAGATTTATGATGTTACCAGAGAAGAAAAAAAGATAAAAAACAAAACATTAGGTCATCGATATGAATTAATAGAGGGTAATATTTAATTCATCTGCAATCTGGAATTTGAGTTAAAGAAACTGGAATGCTGATTTGTTTCCTGTTTTCAAATGTGAAGAGCAAATATCAAACATTATGTACTGTAGGTGTAATAAAATTTAAGGTAGAAGGCCTGAAAAAGCTACTACCAGTTAGATTTCACTTATAAACTAGAAGCAATATGAACAGATTTTTAGGCTCAACCTCGTTTTGATTCTATGTGATGTGGGCACTTTTTTTTTTGTCAGTATTAAACAACTGTAATGACTTCTCCTACCGCAGTTCTCTGTCTTTTTAGCCCACTTTTGGATGTCACTTATTATGCCTTTAATATTCCCTGGACAACACGAGAGAACGTGGGACCGTCTCAGGTCTGGTAAAAGAAAAAAATCTGTACACATGGAGGGGGAAAGAAGCTTTCTTGTCGAACAATGGTTCGTTGATCAAAGAGCTAATTTGCCAGAGAGTATTCCTTTGAGGTTCTCGGTAGAGATATTACTGCCTTTTGAGTGATTCTGAGAGCAGCAGGAGAAACAAAATGTTCCCTGCCATTTTAAGACTGCAACTGGAAGTTCATAAACTCGGTCTCAAATGTATGATGTGTGTATGAAATGAGATGCACCTTCTTTTTCTTGATGTGTCCCTCTCAGTTCTCCAGTGTTATTAACAATGTTAATATGAAAAAAGTATTGGGTTCCACAAAAATCATACATTTAAAATGCAAGAATTCGGTGTCAGTGCAGACTCGTATGCTTTGAGACATGATGCATCCAGAGAAAACATGCAGAGGCTTTGGAGTCGAGATGAAATTTAGGAGAGCTTTGTGATCTAATTAAGTAGCTGTGGGAGGAAGACATAGTGCATGTCTGTTACATTTGTTCCAAGAAGTGCAGGCCTCAAAATATGCCCGTTCCCCCATATGTGAATCATGCCAATAAAGTTATGTAAGCAAAGACAGGCCAGGGAATATCTTTTTTGTTCAATATTTAATGCTTCTACCAATTTATATTCAGTTCATGCTCAAGGATATGCTCACACAAACTGTTGCCTCTGTTTCTGTCCTTGTTTTTGACATGTTTTTTATGTATGCTCTTCGTGAAAGGCCATTTTTAATGACCCATTATGCCAATTATTTGGAAGCGCTAGTTGTGGCAGTGAGCGAACCCACTTCGGTCTGACAGAACACACTCCTCAAAACGTATTTTTACGCAAATCAGGTTCACACACGCACACACACGGGGCTTGAAAAGAGTGAAGGTTGTGTCAGGGAGACATATTCCTCTTGGTGAAATGGGATTAGCTGTGTGTTTCTGTATGCATGTGTGTGAATGCACATTTCCTATATTGTTATTTTATTGGGAACCTCGCCGTTGGACCACTTTTTTTCCTCACTATTCAGCAGACCCCGTGTGTGTGCACGCTTTCCCACCTTTGTTCATACATGCAGGTACAGGGCATTGTCCACACTTACAGTATGTGTCTTTGTGTGTGGCTTTATGTGCAGGGAGGTCTGGCACTGCATTGGAGTTTTTCTGTTTTCCACTAAAGCATCATTCATGTTCAGCCCTGTGTATCCTTCTGTCCAGGGCCTCTGCCAGGCAGGACTCTCAGCCTAAAGGAACCACGTCCAGACCACAATTAGCCCCACCCTAAACCATTCCATCCCAAACAAGGTTGCTGCCTCTGCTCTTCACCTACACAGCTCTGTTTGAAAGGAGTTTACCTTGACCTTTAAGCAAGGACAAGCTATGAACAGTTGTCAGCCATAAAAGCTAGACTCTCTGATATTATGGGATTTCTATTTATGCTGGAGCAATAAGCATTCTAGGGCAGGGGAAAAAAAAACACTGAAATGACTTTCTACTTAAGATACAGTTCTTAAAATTACAACATAGTAATAGTCATCAATAATTCCTGACCATAGTTAAGAGCTTAAAAAAAGAGGTTGTCCAATCAAGGGATCCTTAAATCCACTTTAGGTCTGTTAAACAGGAAAGACCATAGACTATAAATAAATATGGTTTGGGTTCTCTGGTTTCCTTGGTAAAGTCGATCAAGAAGTAAGAATGGTGGTGGCTATTAAATAGCCACCAGGGTGTGACTACACCGGATGCAAGAAGAACTACAGTTGAATGGGAAAATGAGTCTACTTTTCATGTGATACTGTATATAACATCAGTAGACATTTTCCTGAGGAGTCAATGGTCACTAGTTTCAGGACTTCGTCAATAGAACATTGTTTAGAGGGAGACAGATGATAAAGCACAGCGCATATGAGTGGATGACAGTGTGACTGACAGCTGGTATTAGGCGATGTCTGTGAACTTCCGTTTGAAAAATCTCAACAAGATACTGGCGTCAAAGGGGGAGGCCAGTTTTTTACGGGTATCACGTCGGACAGAGGAAGGAAAAATGTGAAGGATATGTTGTTAGGCTTTAGCTGTGCTTTTAATCTGTTCATCATTGAAATCTTTTTATGAAAGAAAGTAGCCATCTTAAAAACTGTCTTTTTCTGGTTTTTGGCTTCACCAATAAGATCATTTGCTGTTTTTCTCTGTTATATAACATTGTAAATAAAATATAAATGGGTTTTGAACAGCTGGGTGGCTAAACAAGAAATGTTCAGTCATAATTTTTGGCTCTGGCAAACTGTGATGAGCATTTGTCTCATGGAAATCATGGAAATAACAGTTTGTTTCAGGCTTAAAGTTGAGCTCTGCTGGCAAAAGTGTTTATTATTCTTGGCTGTCTCATTCTGTGTTTGCTCTTTTTTGGACAATTTTAGGAGAAGCCCACGATAAGGACGTCCAGGTTGTGGAGTTGCCCATAGTGGACAGTCTCCACCCTCGCCCTCCTTACCTGCCCCTGGCCATCCCTGAAGACCTGGCCCCACGTCTGCAGCGTCTGCACGGCGACCCCTCTGTTTGGTGGGTGTCCCAGTTTGTCAAGTACCTGGTGCGCCCTCAGGCTTGGCTGGAGAAGGAGATCCAGCAAACCACTGCCAAGCTAGGCTTCAAACATCCTATCATAGGGTAAGAACACTCAGCTATTACATTTCAGTGTGTGGATATTTTTTTTCTGTGAAGAAAGAATCACTTGAAGCACTTCAGTGATAATGTCCTTGTTTCTGTAGCATTTCTCTACATTTACGTAGGCAAAGTGCTCCACAATCAAAGCAAACAGAAGACACAAGAAGTGGAAAACAAAAGCATAGCCGTAAGAGCTGTGAAGGAATTCAAGCACAGCTTAGGGTGAGGTTAATATGAGGCTAATATAATAGTATTAAAAGTAGCTTAATTTGATGGTGGCAATTTCTTTGTTTTATGTTTTCATTCTTGCTTGTGCTTGGGAGGAATTTGGCTTTTCATTACTTCGCAGCTTTACACTCGTGGCTCATTTTCATGCAAATCAACTTGTTGAAAGAAACTTCATCATTGTCTGTTTCTTTACTAATAGAGGTGGCTCGGAGGTGATATGTTTGATTCTACCTTGTTTTACAATGAATGTGCCCATTAGGGGTTTTTTAAAGTTTCTAGTGAAATTTATACCAATAAATACTGAGGATACTGATATCTTTTTTTAATATGCAACAGATATTTAGCTACACGTCAAAAGAATCCCGTCCTGATTTAAAAACCTGTATTTATGAACCAGACAAGAAAAAAACAAGTTTACATTTGTAACCTCATTCACAGTGAATAGACTGGTAAATTTATGCACAAGTTTGTCAAAGGATAAAGGATAGAGATGGTTGCACTCTTGGTTGCTCATTGTCATTGGATTCCTTGAAAAGAACAAAAACAACAGTGAATTTATCTTATAAGCAATTACTGTTTGTGTCACCGGAGCCTGATGTAGCTCTGTCCTCTGTGCCATAGACCTTAACTGTTTTCAAATGACTCTCAACAAAACATCAATTGGCACGTCTTTTCATGTCAACATAGTCTTGTTCTCAATGACACATACCTTCATTATAATAATGATAATACATTTTATTAATAAGCACCTTTGAAAACACTCAGGGACCCTTTGCAGCAACAACGCAGTACAATAAAATAACAGAGAAAGGCGACGCAGTAAACAGAAAAAACAGAACAGTGAAACCACAGAGAGTGAACTGTTTTGAACAGGTGAGTTTTGAGTCTGGATTTGAAGAGGAGAAGAGAGTCAGAGGTCCAGACGTTTGCTGGGAGTGAATTCCAGAGATGCGGAGCAGAGAGTGAAAGCTCTGCTCTCTATGGTGCTGAGGCGGGAGGAGGGGACAGAGACGTGGATGGAGGAGGAGGATCTAAGGGAGCAGGTGGAGGAGGTCGGAGAGATAAGGAGGGGCAGGTTTGTGGATGGCCTTATTATGAAGAACATAAGCCCTGAAGTGTGTTTTGATTTCACCACAATTATAGTATTATTTGGCATCATAAATAGTGTAAATATTCTAATAACAGCTAAATACAGATTCTTTTTTAAGTAAAGGGTTAAAAAAAAATACACACAGAATCTGATGTCATTAGGGTTCACCCCCTGTGGACCATGAATGTTTTGCTCACATCAGTCATCTGTTAGTTGCCTGGACTGGCCAATATTACGCATCAAGATAGAACATCACTGCTGTGGCTAAAAGTATCGGCAGCCTTATTCTTTAATGGTCCAGTGAGCCAGAATTTGTAAGACTTTGTGACATCTAAAGGTGAGACTACAGAGTCCAGCAAAAGCAGGACTTCAGGTCGAGTCCATTTTATTTATATAGACCATCACAAAGACAGTTTACCTCAAAGGGCTTTACAGGCTGTACCAACAGTAGGTGTCACATATACGGGAACAAGTTCAACAGATTACAAATAAAACATAAAATGTTCTTCTCCGCTCACTCTTCTATGTTAGTAAACTAGGGTTGCCTTCTATTACCACAAAGGATGTGAACACTTTCACAACTCTTCAGTCTCTCTCTCTCTGCCATTTTATCTCCTTCTGTAAAGTGAGGATCTTAACCTAAGTACTTGTAAAATCCTCAATCTGTGGCCACACAAACCATTTTATTTTAAAGCTATTATACACCTATAAAAATACTTATGGGTCATATATTCAAGTTCTGCCAATAAACCCTCCTAAATGTTACATACAGGACCTTTAAGAAGCCACATTTTTGGCTGGATGGTCTCAACTTTCCACGTAAGCACTGCTCCTGCTAAACACCAAGTACTGCAGATTAGACAAAAACCGATAGTTGCCCTAAATATATCACGCTTTTGATCCGACTGCTCAGAGACACACTGTCACCAGAGACTACTGTATAAATTCACAGTTTGAAACTGTGTCCAGCACAATTTCAGAATCCTTCTCAGTGTGAGGTGCGTACTGCAGTTCCCACGAGGACCATGTTTTTTTTTGGAACTGAATGTAGCTACAAACCATTAAGCCACTTTTCCGAGCAGCTTCTTAAAAGTACGATGGGCATGTTTTGCTGTTCATTTGCTGCACATGTTTACTCTTCTCTGTATTCCAGCCAGATTCTCAGTCAGTGAACATCCATGTGTTGTCTGCCAGCCTATCTTGAATCAATCCTTCCATCTTTGAGCAGCACTTCAATTCTGGATCAAATAAGCCTCTGCAAATAAGGCTCTGCAGTTGTTTTAACCTATTTGGTGGAGCAGATGGAAGAGGATTTGCCATATTAGGACAATGCACACAGAGACTGCTAGGAAAAGTATGTGAACCAACTCTTAGCTGAGATTGCCTAAAGCGTCAGCATCTTCCCACGAGGCCAACTCCACCTGCCTGGCAGAGAAAGTAGTATAAAACAAACGTGTGGAATTATTTTCTAATAGTTAGTGACGACCTCCTGGTGAAGTGCTGCCGTCCACTTCATAAATCTTGCATCCTCATATTCATAGTCTGTGCGTCAGCTTCTCAGCCTCCATTACTGTACATTTCTTTCTTCTCCTTTCCTGCCCCTCTCTGCTCAGTCCCTGAACCTTCTTGTTATGCTCTCTATCGTTCTTCTCTGTCTCTCTCAGATACTCTCCTCTTTGGTTTTCACCTCTCTTTCTTTCATCACCCAAGCAGCTGCCATATCCTCCGTCCCACCCTCTTTGAATCGCCTCCTCCTTTTTTTATTCTCTGTTTCTTTTTCCTGCGACTCAACCCAACTTTTTTTCAATCGCGACCGTCCTCTCACATCCTCTCATTTTTGATCATTCCCGTGTCTTCATTTGTTCACACTGCTCCCAAGATTTTTCAATTTTTACATTTCACACTCACCCCTCTCTCGCGTCCCCTGGAGGGCAAATTTCTATCCACCATTCTCTTTCTCTTTTAGTTTTCCACTCATCTCTGTAACTGTTCTTTATTTCCCCACCACCTCTCCTACACACACGCACACATACTCTTTTCTCCCTTCATATCACAAGGGAAAAGGGTTATTGAAATGAAGTGCTTGGTAGAAGAAAGTTTTTATCCTTTCCTTTTTCCCTCACCTCCTCAGCTCTTTGGGGAAAGGCAACATGTATGCATGTGGGGAGGAGTGGGGGGGTTGGGGTGGGGAAAAGGAGGATTGAAAGATATCCATAGCGCCAGTGGAAGAAAAAAGCAAGAGGGTGGTGGTTGACGGAGAGCGTACCAAGAGGCACAGAAAGGCAGCCTGTCCCCAGAGCACCCAACAACCCTCAGCCGACCCCCACATGCCTTTAGTCACCACCACCATCACCACATCACTCTCACGCTGTGGCTCTCTTAGTACGCAAGCTGCAAAAAAGACTGGACGTCACCGTCTAAAAGCCCCTAACAGCACAGATCCATCCTCTTACCATTTAAGGCTGCCTAATGGTAGCAGAGATAGTCAGAGAAGAAAAAGAAACTAGGCCACCACTGCTGTTGCTTCTGCTTCTACTTCTTCTGCTGATACCATAGTAGCACTGTCTCCATGGCACTGTGGTATTTTTGTTATTTAAGTCTCTTGTCAGTTTTATTCTTTAGGATATGGGGTTTATGTTGTACTATTTTTAGAAAAAAAAGCTAAATCTCTATACCACAAGTAAAAAAAAAAACAAAGAACATGTGGGTCTTTAAAGAAACAACAATATATATACAGTAAACATCTTGATGAAAAATTCTATTTTTAAAAATTATGTTTTCTGTCACTTAGTGCAACCTGGTAAATAATTAGCCACAAACCTTTCCTTTCCTCATCATCTTATGCCCTTTTGTTGATTTTATTTAGATGGTCGTGGTTAGAGAGTCTGTTTTACAATTAACTAAAATGGCTTTTAAATTTTCTTGAAGCAGGATACCACAAACTGCAGGGACAGAAAATGTAGAACTAAAAAAAATCAGCTATCACCCCTGTGATGAGGTTTACACTGGGGTCTAGTTTGCTCTGAAAATCAACATTTTATCACATTTGAAGATGATCTCTGTTAACTGCAGGTAATTATTTACATTAGTTTTATTCAGAGTTGTGTTTCCTGACAGAAGACAAACTGACGAGGGCAATTGCAAATGTCTATGGGATTCTTGGTGAGCTTTAAACAAGTGAATGATGCTGTAAATTACAGTAAAAAATCATGAGCTTAAAGATGCTAAAAAGCGTCACTGAGCTGAAAGGAATTTTAGAGCCAATAATAACTTATCCTTTGAGCAACAATAAATACTTACCTAAAATATTGGCTGTTGCAGCTTCAATTTACCATTGTGCATTAAAATTTGTCACATTTTATCAGCACAGATCTCTGCATTTGCTAAATTTGAAAGCCTTGCTTCAGTTTGCATGTCAGAATCTTTTTTTCTTTTTGGCAAGTAGGTATGAAGAAAACATGGTTTTACTCTGTAAAAGATTTAAAAGACTCTGGAGCAATACCACAAAAACAAAATGTAATGTAAACTAGAATAAGCACCCCATAAGCTGTAACTGTGCAAAATGAATAAATAAAATACTATAATATACTGCAGCTATTGCAATTTGCTAATTGCACCATTTCTGATTTAAATTTGAAAATGATTAATTATTCAGCTATAATCTGTAGCAACAGTAAGTCTTAATAACTTGCAAGTAGATGTTGCAGCAGGTACGTAAAAGTCAAATGTCCAATGGAAGTTACAGTTTTAAGGTGCTGCCAAGGCAGCTGATGGCCGACTCACACGCAGCATTGAACTCAGTCTATGTACAGTATGTATTGTTGTCACAAGAATCAGCACTGTTTCCAGTGTGGGTGTGTTTGATTTCTTTGATAGATGCTTTTTTTATTCTTTTATGTATACGTGCTTTTATGCCCACCGTGAGGATCGCACTGCCTTGACAGAACTGTTCGAGCAGAGTGAAATGAATTGAATTATGGTGGCAGTAGTGTAGGAGCGTGCCATGGCGGCGGCTGATGGAGGGAGGGGATTGCTAAAAGCTCAGCAGTGTCTCAGTGTGGCCTCTGCTGCTCTGATGGAGTGAGGAAAGGGACGAGACAAAGAGGCATCACAGGAGCAGAAAAGCAGCCAACATGAAAGAAAGGGGGAAGCAGGAGAAAAAGACCCTGACAAAGGACGGAAAAGCCTGAAGTCAAGACTTCTGTCCGATCAGAGAGACATGGACTAAATGAAAGACTGCGACAAACCTCACCAGCGTCTCCTCCTCCTGTGCCTGCCTTCAGTCTTTGGGTTTTATCTGCCACAGAAAGAAAGGGGTCTGTTTCTGTAGTGAGCCTCCCCAGTAGTCATTGATTGATCTCTGGCCATTGGTAGAAATTAGATACAGTGTTTGTTCTCTTCCTGTGAACTTTTGGCTCTCCTTTTTTTTTTTTTTTGTTTTTTGCAAAAGAGTGTTTGGTGTTAGAGAAACTTTTTCAGTTCCCCAAGGCAGCAGGGCAATCCTGAACGGACAGAGTCAGTCTATGATCAGACAGAAGACAAATTTCAAGCAGACGGTTAAGTGCGAGTGATGAAATGTGTGTGTGCGTGTGTGTGTGTGTGTGTGTGTGCGTGTGTGTGTGTGTGTGTGTGTGTCCAGATGACCAACCTGTTTGAGTGGTTTGCAACAGAAAGATGCCACAATTTGTGGATGTGGCTTTTAAAATCAGGAAGCAGGAAAAATGGAGTTGCATCATTTCAATATGCAAATGTGGCTGTGCAGTTACGTAATTGAATAGTTGTGTATGGAATAAAAAATGTTTCTGCTTCCATCAATATGAGGGAAGCTTCTGTGTTTCCCTTTTTCATCCTTCTTTTGTTGTCTTTTTAATCTCTGCTCCTTTCAGCCTGTGGCAGAATTTGCTTGTTGAATACACTGACTAGGACACTGGAAAAAATTAAGGTTACGCTAGACGTTTTCCTTTCTGACCACTTTCTGCTTTATTTCTTTTACTTCTCAACTCTGTCAGTGTTCGTTTTCTTTATTTTTTTTTTGCTTCTTTGTTTGTTTCTCTCGTTGATTCCGCCCTCTTCTCAATGAAAAATGAATACTGTTGAGAACGAGTGTTACAGCGGATGCAGGACATGGATTTACCCTCATTGTCAGCTCCTGCCAGTCACTTCATTACTGTAGGTTTTTACTCAAGGTGCCTTTTTGATTCAGCAGCAGTCAACGATTGGCCGGTGTCGATCCCAGCTAACATAGGGCGAAAGGCGGGGTCACACCCTGAACAGGTCACCAGTCCGTCACAGGGCCACATATAGTGATGAACAACTATCACTGTCACACTCACACCTGCAGTCAACTTAGAGTGTCCAATTAACTTCTGCATGTTTTTGGAAAAAAGTACATTACTGTATAAGTGTAAAGTACGTTTGGGTGGTTAAGCAACCAAGATATTTTACTGGAATGAATAAATGAATTATTTAATTGTTGGATCTATAAACTGTCCAATGAATATCTCATTTACTTTGATAGATGAATAAGCAGAATAAGAAAATCAGAAATTATCCCTATTAGAGAAGATGAACTTTATTTTTCCACTTCATTATCAAGAATCCGATTTGTTGCTCGTTCATATTCTGGATGAGTTTATCGATTGCGGTACAACTAAGTGCGCTAGTGCAGCGTTCAGTCGTAAGCTGCACCAGTAGGATTGTGTTATTGCTGTTGTGTGAAAAACAAATGACGAAACAAGAACAAATGGAAATCTGTTGTTGTTGGATACAGTGCTAGTCTCTAACCCTGTCTGTGTCTCCGTTTTGTGTGCCTGCAGGGTCCATGTGAGGAGGACAGATAAGGTGGGGACGGAGGCGGCTTTCCATCCAATAGAGGAGTACATGCTGCACGTGGAGGAGCAGTTTCAACATCTGGCCCGACGTGTCCACATCGACAAGAAACGAGTTTACCTGGCAACTGACGACCCTTCGCTGCTGCAGGAAGCTAAGACCAAGTCAGTGCCCAGGAGAGTGTGTGTGCGTGTGCGTGTGCATGTGTGTGTGCTTGTGTTCTTGTACTTGCTGCAGAGTGAGGACCAAAAATCATATAAACCCTACAGAGTGAGGACATTTTGGCTGGTCCTCACTTCCTGTCAACCCTTAAAATGGCTTTTTCAGGGTTAAGACCTGGTTTTAGGGTTAGGGTTAGAATTGGGTTTAGGTTAAGGTTAGGGTAAGGGGCGAGGGAATGTATTATGTCTATGAGGTTCCTCACTTTGATAGAAGCGCAAATGTTCCTGAGTACCTAGTATTCCTTATATTGTAGGGACCTAAATCTGTTTACACATTCACGTCATGGGGACTTGTCTTCCTTATGAAGTAAAAAAATCAAATCACCCTAACATAAATTACTACATTTTAAGGTGAAGACATGTTTTAAAGTTAGGCTGACATCATGGTTAGGTTAAGGTTAGGGTCAGGGCCAGTAGCAATTATGGTTAAGGTTAGAGTAAGTCTCCAGGAATTTAATGTACATGTCAGAATCAAGAATTTAATGTAAGTCAATGCAATGTCCTCTAAAGTGATGGCAACCAGTGAGTGCGCGCGCGCGCATGTGTGTGTGTGTGTGTGTGTGTGTGTGTGTGTGTGCATGGTAGTCCTTACAGTATGTTGTGGAGACCTAAACCTGTTTACACATTCACATCATGGGGACTTGTCTTCCAAGGTTAGGGTCAGGGCCAGTAGCAATTATGGTTAAGGTTAGAGTAAGTCTCCAGGAATTTAATGTACATGTCAGAATCAAGAATTTAATGTAAGTCAATGCAATGTCCTCTAAAGTGATGGCAACCAGTGAGTGCGCGCGCGCATGTGTGTGTGTGTGTGTGTGTGTGTGTGTGTGTGTGCATGGTAGTCCTTACAGTATGTTGTGGAGACCTAAACCTGTTTACACATTCACATCATGGGGACTTGTCTTCCACCTGGTCCTAATGCGGCAGAATCTAATTTCTAAGGAACTGGTTAAGTTTAGGGTTAAGATTTGAATTGTGTTTAGGTTAAGGTTAGGGTGAGGCATTAACCGGTTATTTTGAGTTTATGAAAATAAGTGTTTGTGTTCACGTGTGCAGTGCCTTCATAATCTCAGCTCACACTGCTGTCCGCAGTCTGACTCATTGTATCCATGGCAACATTATACTTTCTGCTTCCTATAAAATTGTATGTGTTTTCACCTTTGAAAACACATACACTCGGCATTTTGCAAAATACTTAATGAGAAAACACTTAAAGTGTATTGAGGCTCATATCCATTATATGATATCAAGTGGAATAAAGCAAATCCATCAAAAAAACTACTCTTTTGTGTCTCAATTTACAAATTAAATGTAGAACTCAAACACAAAAAGAGCAAATATTTTTACCTTCAGAATCTGTGACTTTACCTGATTTTGTCCTCCAGGTATCCAGACTACGAGTTCATCAGCGATAACTCCATCTCGTGGTCGGCGGGTCTTCACAACCGCTACACTGAAAACTCGCTGAGAGGAGTCATCCTGGACATCCACTTCCTGTCGCAGACCGACTTCCTGGTGTGCACTTTCTCCTCACAGGTGGGTCCACTTGCATCAGACCATATTTCAAAGATGACAACAGTTATGGTTGCTGTATTTTATTGTGTTTTTGCATGGAAAACAGTCAGTAAAATTTCTAATAGTTAAGCTCATTTAAAAACACTTGTAAAACCAAGATTTTTGTTAATTTGAGGAAATATTACCAACTTGATTTTTGTTTTGTGTAAATCTCATAATATACATAGAAGTATTTCACAGATCAATTTTTAGGTCCTAAATTGAACTTTCATTACATCTCATGGTCTTCATCACTGGAAAGATCCTGCTCAGTTGTCATGCAGGAGGGTTATTTTCTCTAATGAAGAACACAACATTATTACTGAAAGTACAGGAACATTTGCAGCAAGTGGATCTTAGAGTCAACTTTCAATATTTTCAAGATCAAAAAACAAATAGCCAATGTCAACAATCTAGTATCTGTAAGTGCATGATCTAAAATCATCAAAATCATCACTTAAGATTAATGGTGGGAAGAAAAGGTGTCAGCACTGCCACATGGTTCAAAAGTGTTGCACTTTACATCTTTATTATTTATAGGGTTATTTTTGGTGTAATATTCAATAAAGCAGTCACAGAGCCATCTGCTAGTCCCTTAAAATGCCAGGTGCATTTGTAGCTTGTCAGAAAAGCAGATTTTCAAGGTAGTGAGAGAAAAGAACTCCTCTCAGTAGGAGCCAGATAACAATTATTAACCGTTTATGTAGCACTTTTCATACAAAAAAATTGTAGCACAACGTGCTTCACATTATAAAAACGACAATACAGAAAAGGAAAACAAAAGAAAGTAAGGATCCTTCAATCCCACACACGTAGATCAGCATGTGGTCATCAAGGACTTCATTACAGCCTATGAAGAAGAGGAATAATCAGAAATAACAACTAAAACCCTTTTGTTTAAGGGCCAGTGTGTACAAATTAGTGACATCTAGTGGTGAGACTGCAGATTATCACAAATGGATGACTCCTGCGCTAACACCTCCCTTTTCCCAAGCACATCAGGGAACTACAGTGACGTTCCCATATCAGAAAGGTTGTTTTTGTTTCTTTGTTTGCATAGTAAGCTTCCACTTCTGGCTGGTTTGTCCATTTAGGCTACTGTAGAAACATAGCAGCTCAAGATGGCAGCCTCTATAAAGCAAGGCCCTTGACTGAAGTATGTATAAAAGGTTTATTATAAGGCTGAATGATTTTTATTTCAGTTATGAACTCATCTAAACAGACAGACAGTACTTGTGGGCATTATATTCAATTTTTGCTAATATGCCCTCGTAAATATCACACCCTGGACTTTTAATAGGACAAATTCCTTGATCATGAATTAGAAATAGAACTGAAGAAGAAACTGATTCCGGTCATAGGTTTTGTGCAAACCAGGCAAACCAGAGCTGCCATGTAAGACAGGTTTGACATTAAAGATGTGTTTGTTCTGCATTATTCAGATCATCTCAGCCTCAAGAGCTGTTTTATAGTGAGTTATAACGAGCAGTAATTTGGCTTCCAACCAGCACTAACATAAATGTGTTAGCCACATAATTCCTGTTCACACTCTAGGCTGATTAGTGCACTTCAAGGATCTAACTCAAATTAGTCGCTTAGCAAACTTTATCCCTCTTTAACCAGGACTGAAATTAAATGTGTGTGTCTTACAGTGAGAAGTCTTTTGTCCCTCTAGCAGAGTTTTCACACAACTGTACAGTATTACCATCAGGACCCTCATAATTATAGATCTAAAAGTGAAAATAATCCCTGTTTGTGTTTGGGTCTCAGGTCTGCCGTGTAGCCTATGAGATCATGCAGACGCTGCATCCAGACGCCTCCTCCTTCTTCTACTCCCTGGATGATATCTACTACTTCGGAGGTCAAAACGCCCACAACCAGATCGCCATCTATCCCCACCAGCCGCGCAACGGCGAGGACATTCCCCTGGAGCCCGGCGACGTGATCGGCGTGGCTGGCAACCACTGGGACGGATATTCCAAAGGCATTAACCGCAAACTGGGCCGCACTGGCCTGTACCCCTCCTACAAGGTCAAAGAGAAAATCGAGACTGTGAAGTACCCAATGTATCCTGAGGCAGACAAGCTGCTCAACTCTGAAAAGAAGTAAATGAAGAAATGGAATTTAAAAAAAAAAAAAATAAAAAGGAAGAGAAGGAGTGAGGAGGAATACGCAGACTCCGTTTCCAGGGAAGGAGGCTGCTTTTGTACAGAAGAGAGAGAGAGAGAGACGTACTTAGTGAGCTAAGCTGAGGAGAAAAGAAAAAGCCTGAATCCAGGGGTGAGAGGAACGAGAATGCACTCTGTATGTTTATGTGTGACTGAGAGAGAGAGAGAGAGAGAGTGCGTGCGAGTGTGTGAATATGTGTGTGCACTTGTGTAAATGCCTGTGCATATGTCAGGTCATGGAAGACTTTGCACCCTACCACTACTCCCCCGCCTGACACTCTGACGCCGGGCCTGTAGAGACGTAGATGTGAACATTGATTTTAAGTAAAGCAAGAAAACAATTAAAATCTACACAACTGACCGAGCTCACTCTCCCGACACGGGACTGGGACGACTGGAAGACGAACTCCCGGGAGTGAGCTTCAAATCGATGACTCAAAAGAAAAGAAAAGAAAAAAAAAATGACAAACTGGAGGAAAAAAGTGTTTTGATTTTTATTTAATTACTTTTCAACAGTTTTGATTCTAATCTTGCCTTTTTTCTCTTTGTCTCCTGTTTTATTGTTTACTGAATGTACTGTATCCTCTTCTTGCCATTCTCACCGCTGCCCCCCCCTTCCCTTTCCTCATTCCTGCTCCGCCCACCATGCTTCCTCCATCTTGTCCCTACATGTGCAATTAATTTTAAAATACCATATTGTGCTTTTTATTGAGTGTTTTTACCGGTCTTAATTTTGTGTGTATGGGGCTTGTGCATTGTGTACTGTACAGTATGTGTGTGTGTGTGGTTTCAATCTAAGGGGCCATGTTATGACCTGGTGCCTGGTTGTTGGTGAGCTGTGTGTGTGTGTGTGTGTGTGTGTGTGTGTGTGTGTGTGTGTGTGTGTGTTTTGTTTCCTCCTGACTTAATACTGTTGTGTGTCCATTGAGAGACTGGCGGTGTCAGTGGGAGAACTGTCCTCTGCCCCCAGCACTTAGAGCAACAGTGATCTCCAGTCACTGCGCTGGTGACCCCTGAGATTTCGCGGTGTATGGTGAACTCGTGGTGCACACACGCACACATACAGGAGCCGTCCGGAGGCTCACCAAAAGCACTCCGCTGAGAAAATGCACCCCCCCTTTGTCCATCACCTTGTTTCATGTTTAATTTTTTTATTTGCTGTTTTAAAAAATATGCCTATGTTTATGATGATGATGATGATGATGATGCTATGTCGTTAAACACTCCCCACCATGAAGGCTTTTCTTTTTTTTTTTATAACTTATGTTTTTGGGCATTGTCTTTGATAACCACAGACCGAATAAACTTGAGAAACCAACACAGAATTTTCTTTCCCCTCTGGGTCTGATTCTTTTCACCATCTGCTCCTTCATCTCTCAGCGACCCGACACCTGCTCGCTCGTTTAATCAGCCTGAAAACGCCTCACGTACATTCCACACATTCCGCACTGAGAATGAAGGCACTTTTTTTCAATCCTTGAAGAGTTCATTTCCTGAAGGGTATCCATCTATTTTTGAGGAGTCATTACTTGAAAGTTCATCGTTTGATATCCCCACAAGAAGGAAGACCCTGCCTCTCAAATTGATGTGGCTTTTGAGCCTCTTTGGATTAGAGGAACCTCCTGCCTTCGAGAGCCACCAGTAGTTTGTTTTATAAATCATTCTGAGAGCGTGAACCCTTTTTTGAATCATGTCAGAGCCAAAAAAAAAAGAAACTTTATCTATGATTTACATTTCAAACTGAGAGTTGAGATCAGTACCTTCAAGGCAGACATTACTATCTTTTATTTAAATATGCCTCATGACGGCTACATGACATTTCTGCCCCAAATACCAAACATTTCTCCTGATGGCGCCACATCACAGATCTGTCATGAAAGCACAAGATGACTTCCTGTCCCAGTGTCCTACTTCCTGAATGTCCAAAGTGTTTATGATCTTGTTCTCCGTGTGTTATTTATGGGCTGTCTTGTTACTCGGGGAGTTTCATGACAGACTGCGCTTTTACTTCAGCGCTGATCTGCGTGCTTCATTGGACACCTATAAAGAAAGAAAGACACAGCAGTGGCAGCAGAGACGGGCTTTTCTGTGTGCGTGATGGAGAATAATGATTGTATCGCTTCCCCCTCACTGCCTGACAACAGTCCACAACCACTTTGGCTCACAAGTGTTCGCAATGCTGTATGAACACTTTTTTTTTTGTCAGATTCAGCAGTTCATTATACATCTTTTCCACGGGGGGGGGGAAGTCCCTCATGGGCTTCATAAACGCGTGCGCTAACTGGAGGGCACTTTAATTAAAATACACTTGTTGCTGTCACACTGGCCTCTAACAGCCGTTTAAGAGAGACGTCGGTTCAGTTAATTATTCCGTTAATTGGCCACCAAATCTGATGGAGAGCTTTGGGTTTGTTGCAGCTTGGGTTTCTCTCTCTGCATTTGTGGTCTTAATTGTTCGGAGCACGTTGAGGTCATTTCAAAGACGTAGGTTCTCCTTATCTGTTAACAAATGTGTTACTGGGTAAAAGGAGCGTTAAAAAGAGTTATCGATCGGTTCTCTCTCTCCATGCTGATCATGAAGCAGTGACTTGTGTTTTTGAAGCGTTGACGTTTTGTTTGCCATCTTTGTTTTTTTTTTTTTTTTTTGGTGCATTTCAAACTTGAGGAACACAACTGAGTAGAATGGTTTCTTCCAAGTCTTAAAGAGAAATGGTCAGACTCCTTCCTGGCATAAAGGGGATGCATAAATGTAACAGGCCAGCAGTTTTGTGACCAGTTGCTCCAGAAATGTCAACTGGGTTTAGAGGAGAAGCCGTAAAATGCTTGAACCCTTTATGTTTATTTCATCGCTTTTATACATCTGGCATCGTAGCTGTGATTTATTCTCACTGGCGTAAACGTTACCTTGCCAACGCAGCCGCTACAGTTCACATTAGTGATTTCTACCTGAATATTTAGCGTGTATATATATTTTGCTGAATTTTGGTGCAACACGTCTACAGTTTTGACAAATTTATGATGGGCGCTTTGAAAATAAATGACTTTCAAATGCATTCTGTCTTCACTCCAGTAGCTCCACTGTTCCTCACCTCGGAAAACATGCACGTGCAAAAGAGTAGAGGTACTTGGACTGAGCTGAGGATCCTTGTAGATTCTCTGTGCGAAGGATTCCGTTTTTTTATATATATATAGAATTGTATGGATCCTACACAGTGGAACATTCACTCAGCAGAATTAAAAAATTGAACATGATTGAAATTCAGCCATTTGAGGATCCTTCCTTGGCTTTGAAAGGCACCTCATATTCGGATGAGGGGGTGCAGCAGGAGAGCGTATGGGATGGAGCTTACTGAAAGTGCTTCATCATCTATTTCACAGTGAATGCTATCATCATTTACAAAATGGATGTCATGCTGTATTGGAGAAGACTTGAAACTTGAGATTGAGGCCATAAACTCTCAAGGAAAATGTTAACTGATGTCATAAATCTAGTAAAAAGAAGGATACATACAAATGGGTTACTTCTTTTACAACCAATGTTATCGCCCCCTGATGGCCGTTCACAGGAATACAAGTTTCAGGCGTCACTTTCTGTCTTTCTTTAGACTATGATCATGAAGACGTTCCCTCCTAAAAACTGACACTGAAAAATGACGAGGAATGAAATTCACAGTTCCCTTTTTTGTGCCGATTTTTTATTTTTTTTTATTTTTGTTTCTGCAGTGTTTTCTTGTAGAGCTGCACCGGGGAGATAGTAAGAGCAGAGGGAATTCAGTACAAACAGGGCCACAGCCGCACTCGCAGCACAGGCACAATGGTGCTTTGAGCTAAATGCAAACATCAGCAGGCTCATGCGGTGACACTTTTATGAATATGGGAATAAACATCTTGTTTAGCAGGAGTGACTTCATAAACCACAATGTAAAGTGAAAATTTGAGGATCAACATTCAGGGTTCAAACAGGCGCGTGACAGGGCTTGAATTTTAAAGGTGATATATGTAATATATATATATATATATATATATATATATATACATAACGGTGACCTTTAATAATGGTGACCTTTAGTGTTTAAAATCTTTACTGCAATCCATTATCTCGTGATAACCGGGATAAAAGGGATATTAGTGTGTTATCATAAGATAATAAGGCTGGTTTTCTTGTGATAACAAGATAAATTTATGCATTTTCTCAGGATAATAAGGCTGGTTTTCTTGTGATAACAAGATGATAGCGATAAATGTGGTGAGACCAAATAGCGTCCGGTCCATGATCACAAGCACTGCCACTTGTCAGGGCCGACTGAATAATCAGGGTGGCCAAGGTGGTTTGAGTTGTTTTTGTTTTGTCTTAAATGACACACATTTTATCACCTTTAATGTTGTGTTTTCCAGGTTTTGACATGGGGTCGAATTTTGGATAAAGTGCTTGAAAATGCTTGAAATTTGAACCACAACGCCAACTGTGTGTTTCATGGACGGAATAAATCAAGTCCAATGAAAACTGTGTCCATAGCATTAAAATCCCCCATTGAAGTGTAACAAAACAGAAAGAAACAGTCTGTATATATTCTTATAAATATTTTGCTTGCCACAGCTGTACGGTGTGGCAAGCAAAATACGGTCCTTAAATACAGTAGGTTTCATGTGCAGTTCCTATTATTGCTGCACTCAACAACAGAGCTCATCTGAGCTGCTTGTGTTGCTACAAAGACAGTAACCTTAAAGGATGTGATTTTTAAATTTGAGATATCTAAAGCTCTGTATTGATGTTGATAGTAGGAAACACATATGGTTGCAGGATTTTTATCTCTAAAACTATAATTGTCTTTTGTTTTGATGATTTTTTTTTCTGTCTGTGTGGTGTGGTCGTGATGTGTATAAGTTTTGAGGCCGATTTGATTTTAAAAAAGTGAACTTCACTCTTAATGCTTTGAGAACACAGATGTGGAACTCTGATGGAACTCATATTATGTCGAGATAAGTGGGTGCGCCATCGCCCTGTGGAATTCTAATCTTGTAAAGGGCAGCTGAATTAATTCTGACCGACTCATGAAAAACGGAGTAGAAATGGGAATTATTCTTGTCGTTTCTTGGCACAGCAGTAAGAACTGTGTCCACCTCAAAGCTGAGAGGAGGAACTTGAACCAAACGGTGCGGTTTTCACAAGGCAAAGACGACTGTATAGTCTCAGTCCTCCTCCTCTTTGTTTTAAATCAACTCAGCAATCTGCCTAATTCATCGGCGATTTTTAATCCCACTTGTCGTTACGGGGACTCGCCGAAACCTGATTCTCGGCACAGAGCAGAACCAGTGAGAGGCACATCATCGCTCAGAAGCACACGGGCGTTTTCTCTGGCACACACACTGTTCTCCAAAGTGATCACTCCACTCAATCAGCTATTTCTAATAGAGCGAGGAATGCAGTGTTATTTTGCAAAAACATTTTGCTGCCATCCATCTATCCATTATCTATAACACTTCTGTTTTTTAGGGCCCCAGAGCAAACTGGAGTCAATCCCAGGTGACATTAGGTGAGAGGTGGTGTCATATCATCAGTCTATCGCAGCACCAACAAACAGTCAGTCCCACTCATGTTTACAACCACAGTCACAGTGGGAGGAAATATCTGGAGAAAACAGTTAAACTCCACA
Source organism: Brachirus orientalis (assembly GCA_016785285.1). Lineage (NCBI taxonomy): Eukaryota > Metazoa > Chordata > Actinopteri > Pleuronectiformes > Soleidae > Brachirus > Brachirus orientalis. Next base: position 2,602,790 of record JAFBJR010000160.1, on the reverse strand, counting down.
CAGAAAAGTCCTGATCTCGTAAGGGACCCTGGGTTAACCACAGTACCACCAGTCTGTCCTCCATTTTGCTATTAAATCACCTATTTTTGTGGTGTCATGCAGGTAGTTGAATATTAATACAAACTGATTATTGTTTTTATTGTTAGACCTTTGCAATGATTTTAATATATTTTCATGGATTAACTGCATTTTTCAAACTGATTTGATTGTTAAGGCACATTACTTAGTATTATTCACCTAATACTAGGTGATGTGCTTAGATTATTTTTTCAGGAGTCTATTCTATTGGTTGAATTGATATTCATCAAACAGCTACATAAAGGTTATGCATATTGATTTCACGCTGCAGGTATAACGACAAGTGATAAAAGGTCAAACAGAATCCAAGTACCTAATCAAAAGTCGCTGTGTCGAGAGCCGATTTTTGGTTTGAAACACCGGCTGAACGTGTTCACGGCAGTCGTGTGAGCTGCACGCACAAACAATGGAGCTTCATAAAGAGCCAACGCTGCTCTGAAAGCTCAGTGACATCATCATCCAGATAATGGAGCTGCACTAACTCGACACTGAGGCTTCCTTTGTTGCAGAGCAGACAAAGCGCTTTGTGTTACCATCAAGATGAAGACGAGTGTACGAGGCACAGCAACTCTGGTGTCACAACAGTGGCATATTTCAACTCAGTCGTGAAAGGTAGTGGAGGTAATACTGTAATTACACGTGGTAACGTTTTAAGGGATAATTGCAGTTTATTATTTCCAACGTGTAGTTTCAGTCATTACTACTTATCGCATTAAAATAAAAAAAGATACACACACACTCATTGAGGCAGATCCCGACCAAAGCACAAAAACACACGTTTGTCATGTAAATTACCAACGTCCCCACTTTTTATTTGCAAAAACAAACTGTATGAGAGAAAGGTCTGTCAAAGTACAGTGTTGATATACACAGTGTATATCAGTGTGCATTTTTAAGTGACTCTCCTGACTCTTTTGCAGTGGGTATATGGCATATGGAACAACCGGGCCTTCTGCACGGAGTTTGCATGTTCTCCCCGTGGTGCGTGGGTTCTCACCGGGTACTCCGGCTTCCTCCCACAGTCCAAAAACATGCAGATTTGGGGACTAGGTTAATTGGACACTCTAAATTGCCCGTAGGTGTGAATGTGAGAGTGAATGGTTGTCTGTCTCTATGTGGCCCTGTGATGGACTGGCGACCTGTCCAGGGTGTACCCTGCCTCTCGCCCTATGTCAGCTGGAGATAGGCACCAGCGCCCTCCGCGACCCTCAGTGGATAAAGTGGTAGATATGGCATATACCTGCAAATCATGTTGACTACACCACTGGAGAGAAATGATGCCAATGTAAGAAACAGACTAACACACCACTCCACCCCTCCACTACCCGGTTATAATCAGCATTTATCCCGTAAAACGACTAGAAATATTTGTTTTGCAGTAGGATCTTCCATGGGCACTCTGTTGTGTTTTCAGTCATACTCCAACCAGTTGCACTTGTCTGGCTTTAGTAGCACTATGTTGCTGTTGTTCTGTTGCCGCGCGGCCTCAGTCAGCCAGTCATCACTTCCTGTGTGCAGCTACAACCGCCATAACAAGAAACACAGTCATGTGGAGCTGATAGGTTTAGCCAGCTGTGTGTCAACTCATTTGGCAGCGGCAGGAACTCAGCAGCCATTTATTCACATTTGAAGGTTACGCACTACAGCTTTAAAAGGCGATTTAACCGACTGTAACTCTGTGTGGATCGTGACATCACATTTTACAGGAACCTAATGGCTTGTCTGTGGACAGGGCGTCTGCTCTACTGTACAGGACAAAGACTGATGTTCACTGTGAAACGGCCCCTTCCACTCTGCATGTGTCTGTGTGAAGCTCGCTGCAGCTGCAGCTGCAGCAGCAGCGGTGGAGGAGAGAGTCCTCCGCTCCAGCTCCCCCTGCAGCTGTGATGACCATTAGCGTCTGGCTGAGGCTGCAGGAGATAACGGGTGATTTAAGGCCCTGTACCCCAACGCAGCCAGAGAGAAATGGCCAGGTACTGCTTATCTCCCCCTCCGCCATCCTCCACACACTTTTACATTAGGCTCTCCTATTCAGAACCATCTGTCTTCCCAGTCAGGGTTTGATAAAACCACCTGCATACCTCACGTAGCAGGAGGAGCAGAAGACTGAGGAGACTCACACACACACACACACACACACACACACACCGCCACTCCACCTGCATACTTATACACAGCAAATCAGAGGATCAACAACACTGCACCGGCTGAATACTTTATCCACTGACTTGGAGCCCGGGGGCGACACAGTGGGACTCAACAACAGCAGCTGAGTAGCAGCACAGGGAAGCTACTGTACCTTGATGTAAGAGAGAGAGACATGAGAATGCACACCACCTCTGGACTAAGTGCAAATCAATGGTGTTGGTGAGATGAATGTGGTGGGGATAATAATCGCCTTCGGCTTCACTGCATCAACCATTCATGCACAGTGCCAAACACTAATCACAGCAGGTGCACCAATAAAAGCTCTGAAGATGTTATCATTTCTCCACAGAAAAAGGGGGCTTTATTTGATGGCGAGGGTTTCGTGCCCTGGAGCAGTCGAGTGACAATGACAGGAATATCATTCCCACTGATTGCTCAGAAGGCTTTGGCGTGTCTATAGACTGGTGATTAAATGTTAATGCTTTAACATATTGGGCAGCCTCAAGCAGGAAGGGGAGATTATTGCATCTCTTTTGGGATGTGCATACGTGAGGAAGTATTCTCCATCTTTAGGGCACAAAAAAGAACCCCCCCCCCCCCCCCCCGTGAGGAAGTATTCTCCATCTTTAGGGCACAAAAAAGAACCCCCCCCCCTCCCCAATCCACCCACACTTATTTTAAACAAAGCTCACTGAAGGTGTGGAGTAGAATTGGAATGGATGTAAAGATAGAAATGTGGAGCAGGTTGAATAATTGCCTCGTGTTTGCTGACGGTAGAAGCAACACGGGTGGTGACTGTCGTCCTCCAGCCTCAGCTTGGTAATTACGGTGTCTTTGTGAGACAGACGGTCCTCTTGTGTCTGGACATTAAGTGAGAAAAGAGATGCCTCTTTACTTCTCTGTCCATCTAGCTTTCTTCTCTACCACCACCTCCTCACTGTCTCTTTTGCCCCCTATTTTGTCATCATCAGTCGTCCATCTCCCTGCATTCCCTTTTAGCCTTTGTCCCCTCAAAAGCTGATGACCAAGCACAAGGGAAAAAGGCCTGTGCTGGTAAGAATGTTGCGTAGAGTGATATGTTCCTGCTAATGGCAAATAATGGCCCAAGTCTTGAAGGCATGTCAGCACTGAGGAATGTCCTTTCTATAAAAGGTTTTGTTTTAATATAAAGACCAATTAGGCTCAGTGGTTGGAAACTGCTGGAAAGTGCCGCATCAAAAACCATAATATCGACTTAAAGCGAGCACAATAGTCATTTTACCCAAGTGCTAACAATAACAATCTGCATGTTTGTGGCATGATTTTCAAACATGGGTGTAGGGAAAATGGAGGTGCATCCTGCTCTCCAATCAATGTAAATGACTGTTACACAAGAAAAGCAGCATCCACCTCCCAATGTGATTTGAATCAATCAAATATCATGTGTTCAGATTGCAATTAGGCTTAATGGCTGCAATAAGGCACAGCAGTCATTTAAACCAAGTGATAACAAGGACAATAACATGCCACTGTAGGTTATTTACCACTCTCATTGTCTGAGCTGGAAACTTGCCATTATGAAGTTAAACAGCACTGTCCATGTTTCTGTTCATCCTCTTGTGTTATTTTCTTGTTCCAGAGAGTCATTTTTCGCAAGTCCAAATCAAGTCTCAGGTCTCTTTTTAAAATGATCCTTTTTTCATTATATTTGGTCTGTCCCTAACAAATCATAGGAATCATAGGAATTCAAAGCATGTACTGTAGTTTTATCATCCATACAGTACAGGATCAAAATGGATCTTTTGCAGGTTTATTTTTGAAGGTCTACTGCAATGCAGTGTGAAGGAACACACAGGAAAACATTGAACTTCATAAATGCATTGTGCAAAACATCTGCTGAAAACAAAACCAAACATGGAGCAACTGCAAACAGACGAGGATCGATATTTTTCTTGTTATTTAACAAAGTGCTAAGGTACTCTATAAATAAAATTTGACTTGACTAACAATAAGGACAGACTGTGCTGGATTCTATAAACCTGTAGGTGGACACTTAAAGTTAATTTGCGTGTTACTTGTAAAATCTGCAATATAAAAATTAACATATGTGTAGGATATAAGTGTTCTGGGAAAATAAATAGCTCTAAACCAGAGATGCACAATATTTTCCCCAAGGGATTATATGAGAAACAGAACTAAATTCTGCTCAATATTAATCTTAAAGGTAGACTTTATTCAATTATTACTTTTCACTAGCTCTACTGAAAAATATGAAACTACTATACAATATGATGACTACTACTATACTGTGGCGTAGTGTGTTTCCCCATCAGTGCTGTCACCATGGCCAATGCATATTTTAATAAATGTGAAAATGGCATGCACCAAGATGCACAACGCAACTCAAAATTCAAGTCGTTTGAACTTGATGTGCAAGTGGGAAAGAGTTTTACTGGAAAAAGAGTAAATAAATCAAGCAGCTAATTGATTTATGAGACAAAGATATTCTGTATTGAAAACACCTAGGACACGTCACACCAGCTCTTGTCTCTATAGGCTCTAAGAACATGGCTGTTTGACAAGTCACCAAACAAGAACCACTGGGGGGAAGAAAGTTGCCTTTTGGCCTTTTAATATGTTAGCAGCATAACATTCTAAAATTGTGGCCTGATGATGAACCTTCATAAAAGCTTAAGTAAAGGTTTTTATAATTCATTTGTAGCTGAACAAATTTATTCCAGTGCATTCAACAATCAGGGGAAAGAAATGTTGTCTAGACCAGCGTCAGGGGAATCTGAGGCCCTGGGGCTGTAGACTGTGAGACATTTCAAAAATACTATTCAAAAAAGAAACTTAGAAACATAAACTATCATGACAGGAGATTTACTATCTTCAAACTGTAGGCAAATGTTAAAAAGAAAATGTACGTAGGCTTGAGGCTTAAAAAGTGAAGCCTGTTGGCCAACAGGGGGCGACTCTGCTAAAGAAAAAAGAATTCAGTTAAAGTGGGAAAATGAATTTCTCACCTGATGCACTTCACCAGCATCAACATTTTCCTGATCAGTTAATCATCTTAATCAACCGTTCAGGTTTTTCTTCAGAACATCATGTCAGTTTTGTAAATTATACTCACATTTAGAGGAAAATAGATGATCAAGCACTGAACATATGAGGGAACAACTGTGTACAAGAGTTGGTATCATCCAGTGTTTACATGGTTTCTAAAACTGACACTGTGCTGGTCAAACTGCGAAACTCAAGGCTCCACAAAGGGAGTTTGTTCTGCAACTGGGAGACCACGTCCATTTTTATATACTCATTTATATATATATATGTGTGTGTGTCTATATATGGATTTGTGTAGACCAAGTTACACTACCAGTCAAAGGTTTGGACCCACCTTTGGACCACATTAAATGAGAAGGTGTGTCCAAACCTTTGACTGGCAGTGTATCTGCATTGGTTGCTTTGGTAACAATGCAGACATATCTATGTTTGTAGTGTAGCTTTCAAACACAAATGCAAGGAAAGTTGGAGGTGCATCATCTTGCCCTCCAAGCAGTTGTGCTGTCAAGTCGCAGTGAGCAACTCGTCCATCACACAAAAAGAAGAGCTACCACCTCTAAACGTGCTGTGAATTTGATTTGAGGAAAACAACAAATACAAATCAGATTTCATCTGTTTGTTAGTTTGTGCTGTTTTTTTTTTTATGGAAGCATATTGCATTCACTTAAAATAAAAAAGGTAATGATAAAAATATATATTTTTTTGGGATCTGAATGTAAGGAATTTCTTTCCATTCTTTACAATCATTTTTCTGATTGAATGAGATAGCTTTTATTCATTCTCTCATTAAGTTAGTCGACTTTATCTTGGCAACTCAGGACTCAGGACTGGAAAGAACACTTGCATCTGCTGGACATTGCAATGTTTCTCCAAGATTATTTAAATAAATATGACATGCTTCACCGATATAGAAGCGACCCTGAATTCAAAATCTGGAAAATGTATCTCATTAATTCAGAAAAACTGCCATTTTTAAGTGAATTCCGTAGTTTCCGTAGTTTCCTCTATATAGACATTTAAGAAAAAATAATGTGGATTAAATGTAAAATTTAAAAAAAAAAAAAAAAAAAAAAAAAGGTCTGTATGCCTGTCAGGCAACAATCAGGGAACAAGAAAGTCCGCAGGTGCACTACGTCATCAATGACAGGCGTCACTGACGGCAAAGTAACGAGGTTTTAAAAAAATCTCGCGCGCTTTAAAAAGAAGAATTGTGTACTTTGTGATGTTTGTGCGTCAGCAGTGATAAAAAGGTTGAGTGTCAGTAATTATTACTGCTGGAAACATCCGCAGTGAAACACAGGCGTGTTTTTGGTGAGTGTGTTAATAGAAACGAAATTGAAACCTTGTTCAGTTGGAGAATTTGTTAAGGAGACTCTTGTTGCTGCTGTCCAGTGTCAAAGCAGCCATTTTGTGCGTTGGAATAATGTCACGTCATCATCATCACTCTACCGTGTGACATCAGACCTCAGCTCCATCTCTGAAGAGAAACAAACATCACAATATAAAGGTAAGTCTGTGTCAGTATGAGGGCTGTAACTAGCGTTTTCAAATGTCTTGTTTTGCTTTGAACCAAAATGATTTAGATTTAATGATAATGTTTGGGAACCCATTAAAGCACAAATGGGCAACATATAGCCACTAACCAGTTTTATCTGGCCTCACAGGTTACCTGTTTCTCATACAGACCACACATTTCATTTTTGCACGTTTACATTAATAGAAAATAAATAAATAAATATCAAAATAAATTAATTAATTAATAAGTTGTAAAACACAACCAGACTATTATTCTGAAATGGTCACTGGAGATGAAATGTATCAGTGAGGTTATGCGTCACTATTTTTACAGCATTTTTACTTTTAAAATGTAAATTCTATGGCTGTTCCATATAAATTTGAGTTTAATTACTATCATTTCTTTAAAACCTTTTTCTGTGGCCCTTCAGTTGCTTCATTTATGTCAGTGTGGCCCTCTGGAAGATAAAGACGCCCACCTCTGTAGTTATAATAGAACTAGTCAGGATATCAAAACATACATTGCCCAGCATTTTTAGAGCTGCAACTAATGATTATTTTCATTATCAATCAATCTGTTTATTTTCTTGATTAAGTGAGTACTTGTTAGGTACTTGTTAGGTGTTAGAAAATTTGAAAAAGGTTGATTGTGTTTCCCAAACTTGAAAAAAATGACAATGTTCTCAATTGTCTTGTCCACATACTAAAATGGTTCAGTTTTAACTTCACACCTCCAGTCACTGCAGCTTTCAGACATAAGCCTGTACTGTGTACTTTTTATTACATTTCCTGTACAATTGTCTCTGCCTCAGATGAATAATGCAGGAAAGCAAAATTCAAATGGTACAGCAGGGACGTTCTGAGATGTGAAGGATATGTCTTCCATTAACACCAGGGAAAAGATGGACTGGTACCCCGAGTCATTTCAAGTGTCCAACGCTTTCAACAGCAACTTTCAGTCTCATTGATCACAAGTACCTGAGTTAAGAATGTGCCTGTGTCCATAATTTCCTTGCTCTGCTTTGTGATGATGATTTGGCCAGACAAAGATCTGTGGTAGATTAAAATGTTGCTCTGTTAAAATTCCTTGAAGCTGCAGGCGTCCATCGAAGATACTTTTTTTTTTTTTTATTATGGAATGATTTGGTCAGACTTGATGTGATTTGATGCAGCACAGTTGCAATACATTTATTGCAAAAAAGGTTTGCTAGGCGTTTAGATCGATACATTGGTCCACATATAGAGGTTTTTGTATCTTTTATGCTGTATTCAATTACAGATATATATTGGTTAATTTTTGAAACCCCAAATTGAAGGTGTTAGTACAGCATGCTGGACTTTTGTCTCATTTTTGAATGATGTTCTAATCCTATTGTTCTCAAACTGTGGTATCTCTCTCTCTCTCTCTCTCTCCTCATGCACCTCTCACTGCTCACTCCCCTGCCCAACTAAAACTCTTGGACGTGCAGTGTTGCCAATTTAGCAACTTTGTCACTATATTTAACAAGTATTCAGACCCTCTAGAGAGTCAGTGTTATGTGTCCAAGATGTCAATTTAACATTTATACAGTGATGTAGAGGAGATTTCAAAATATCAAGATATATATCGTGTATCTATAACCATTATCGCGATATATTTACAATCGCCATAATGGTTATAGGCCATATCACCCAGCCCTAACTGTACTACTGTATATACCAAGGTATGTGATCATAGTGGAGCTGAGGAATTTTTAACAAGGGTGTGTAGGAAATGAAACAAGTAACAGAAAAATAATACTTAATTGGAGTCTGCTTATTTCTTGCTATATCTTAATCTATATACTATACCAGTGTCTTTAGTTTATGTGAGGAAGAAGAGGATGTAGCAGTGTAACTCAGACTTTGCAGATCACTGAAAATGTGATATCAAAGTGCATGTATGATCTGCCAAAGCTCAATAATCTATCAAGCATATCCATTCCTGTAAGGTTGCTTTGGGAGGAGACTTGTCTTTCTTCTGTAAGACATGAGCATGTTGTCATGGCTTTTGAAGCTTGGCCCAGATCAGATTTTATAATTTAAAGTTCCCACCTACATTGCTCCTTGCAAATAGGTGAAGTCATGGAGTCTGAGGTCTGGACGTTCTTTGATTATTTCCATAAGCTCCAGTCTCCCTGTGATGACGGCCTTTCCCTTGACCCGATTCTTAACCTTCTTCACTGTCATCCTGGGTAGTGGGTACACTTATTAATTATTTCCAGAAACTCTATGGCTCATTATCATTTCATGGGCTTTAACGGTGACAATCATAAATATTATATTTTTGTCTTTTATTGTGAAATTACTTTAGGTGTGGCTATTACAGGAAATACCTCTGAAGGTGTAAATTTGACAGTTGGTCAGTTGGTACACCTACTGGGAAATATTGTTAAAACTAAATAATATACTGAAACTGTAAAGTATGGCATAACAAGTGTAAACTTATAATAAAATCAGTTTTATACATAAAAGTACTGCCAAATCATATTAATATATGGCATGATACCACAATACAATATTATCACAATATTGTGATATGGTGAGTAATTAGGAAATCATGTATTGTGATACTCTCACAACAGTTGTAATAAGAGTGAACATTTGGCACCATCTCTTGGACTGAAACGTCAGATGATTTTCCTTTTTTTTTAAGCTAATTCACAAAAAGTGTAATGTGTTATTTGTAACATCAGTTAAAAATTATATGCAGAAATAAAAGATACTTGGTGTAATATCACTGCATAAAATATTGCGATATTTCACTGTATCGATATTTCAGTTTCACTGTTTTTTTTCCCCCACCCTTAGTATTTATACAGAAAAATAATTGCAGTAATAAGCAATGTGACATAATTACTGTGAAGTTGTGTCAAAATACAGTATTTAAACTGAATACTGCAAAATAATGGTAATATTTGGCAAAACTGTTATATAAACAGCTAGCACTAACCTACTGTGAAAATACAGCATTTAAATCTAGTCATTACAGTACATATACCCACAGTGCTATAGTTTGCCGAGGACAGGACATGTGATGGATACACATGGTAACACATGGTTGAGTTGGCACATTTATATTTTTTCTCTTTTATGACTTGGTAAAATGTCACATTGCCTCTTTTTTTTTTATCACTGCTGCTTTCATCTCATCCCTCAGAGTCGTCTATTGTTAGCCTTGCAGCTTGCACGCATTAGCTCGTATTTCACATCGCCCTCTATGACAGTGTTTTGGAGATCGATGGGTGCTTTTGCTCCCTTTGTGAACGCCGTTGAAAGGGCATACTGTATATAACTTGCTGTTATGTTCTCACTGTGCTATAATTTCACTCTTGACACACATTATAGTCAGGATCAATCCACTTTTCAGCCAGTGTGGTTCCTTGTAAATCAAAAGGTTTAACCCAAAATGTGCTATCGATTAATGTAACATTTGTGCCTTTTTGAATTTAGAGCAAAGACAGTAAATTTGCCTCACTCTGTCATGTGATGCTCATGGAGTTTTTTTTTTTTTTTTCTTTTGCCCTCGTTCAAATCAGTGAGACCTCTGCAGCCGCGACTGTCGCCCTCTCTCAGCATGGGAGTGGGTTGAAATTATGAGCAAGTATTTATTACGATGCCTGAGCACACTTGTTCATCAGACACACAGTGGGGGTTATTTCATTTCCCAACTTTAGTGAAAAATTCAGGTTATTCGTGTCATCCCAGCTGTTTGCCAATTTACTTAACATATCTGCAATACCCCACAAGCAAACAGGCTCCCTGACTAATCACAGTTTACTAATGAAGAGGCTGATTCTAATGCTGGCAGTTTCATGCAATATGATATAATCCTAGTGTCATTACAGACAAAAAACTGTCCAAACAATGGAATTTCAATAATTTTAACAACAACAACAACTAACAATTATTTCTCATTATTAATGACAAATAGCTGGGGTCATAAAATGGTGAAAAATGACAATGACATGAATGTCTACAAAAATACAGACATTTAATTTACTATCAATAACCTGTTTTTAACAAACAAATCCTCTCACCAAACAATTAATACATTCTATTTACCATATTAATATGATGTACATGGTGGCTTGGCTGCTTTTAGCGTGTATAACATGAATATGTTGGTTTGACAGCTACATCTATTCAGTACTGGGTGGAAAAAAATCTCATACTGATCTCATAAGAACTGATGCCGTTCAGAATCACTTTGCGTCAGCAAGACGATTTGGGAATCTAACTAAATGTCACACTGCTCCTTCTTTATTCCTGTCACTGTACAGACATGTTATATTGACACAGCTTTGACAACTTCAGTGACTGTTGCCCTTCTTTTGGTCCCGAAATAACACAGGTGTCAGTGCTGCTTAATTTGTCATGTTTTTTTTCCATCTGCTGATTACAGAAACACTTCAAGCAAGTTGTTTTTGGTGACATTAATAAAATGTGTCCTCAATTTTTTTTTAAAAAAAACAGAAAGCCCTGTGTATTAGTTAGGACTTGTTAATTGTTGAGTATGGTAATCTCACAAATGGCAGTTTCCTCATGAACAGGCTGAATTCATTACAGTGGTGCTTTAACTCGAAAACCTCACAGAACTTGAATAAAGTCAGATTAGGATTAAAGCAGAAACATGTTCTTACATGAACTGCCATGTCTTAGTAACTGTAGATAATGTGTATATACTCACTGGCCACATTATTAGTTACAGCTGCTCACACATTTGTTAATGTAGCCAATCACATGGCAGTGACTTCTGTCATGACATGGTAAAAACGACCCTCTGAAACCAAGCATTAGAATGATGAAGAAGTGACTTGAATTTGGACATGGTAAGGTTGTTGGTGCCAGATGGGCTTCTCTGATTATTTAATAAACTAATAATCTAGTGGGATTTTCATGAAATACAATCTTTCAGAGAATGGTCTGAAAAAGAGAAAATATTCAGTTAGTTGCAGCTCACTGGGAAGAAATGCCTTGTTGATGCCAGAAGTCAGAGGAGCATGGCCAGGCTGCTTTGAAAGGATAGTAAAATAACTACCCATTACTTATTCAACATGTCACACCTTGAAACACATGGGCTACAGCATCAAAATACCACACTGGGTACCACTCCTGCCGCATGTCATATATACTTGTCACATACAACATGTATTCTGTCTGTGTACCTAATAAAGTGGTTTGTGAGTGTATATTTTATTGTGAACACTTGGAAAACATTTTCTATTTGAAATATAATTATGGAAAAGTCCATGGTTTGGTTTATACTGCTAATGGTAAAGGATAGGAGTCCTGTTTCATGAGGTCCCTCTGATTACTAGAAATCAGTTGTTGAATCCTTATCCCCAACATATGTTTTGATTGGAGTCATCTGTGCTTAGCCCCTCCCACCAGATGAGCACAAACAGACAGACAGACACAGACTCGCATCAGTTGACCTAAACGTCTCCATCTCTGTCACGCTGATATCAACACGTTAAGCTACAGTGACACTCCCTCCACTGACGGGATGTGTTGTCACAGCTGCTTAGTATAAAAACCAATGGGAGCCCCTTCTCGATCTGTGAACTGCCGCAATATCGGTCAAAATTCTCCCATCACAAGCCTGATATCCCCAAGGAACAAAGGTGGAGCAGAGGTCTAGTTCTCAAACAGGCCTTGATTTACATCATGCTTTATGAAATTATTGCTCAGTGACACCAAAACTATGTTAACTTCCCCAGCGTATACAGCACATTATTGTGCTGTATATGCTGTTGTGTTTTCATTTTATACACGTTCACGATATTCTGCCTGACCCATCTGATGTGTCTGTAAATGTTGAGATATCCACTGTTTCTGTGGATTTGATGAATATTTTATGAGCTTGTAATGACTCACTGACCTGCAGGTTTAATGAGGGAAAACTCTAATGAGTGTTTGTGTTCAGTTGTCCGTTTGTGACATTGAGTTCTCGAAACAGGACACCAGTCTATGTTAGCATTTTTTCATGTTATATTTTGCAAAACAACAGACATAAAGTATAGCCCTGCTGTAGACTTTAATGGTACATAATGTATTCAACAGTTCAGCTTCAATAATGAGATGCTGGCAGAGCATTACTGTAGAGGACTGTGTCTTCTGGTTGTCACAGGATGAACTTGGGGCTTTATTCATCCCGGGAATGCTGAGCAGGCATGTTCATTTGCATACTTGTTTTTTTTTGCCCTATCTCAGCTCTGTCTCAGTGTGGTTCGATTACCCATGTGGGAGATGCCCAGTGCAGCTACTGTGCTCCACTGTCCGTTTGCTTCACTTGGGCAAATCAGTGTCAAATTTGTTGCTTAAAAGCATCTCAGCAGCAGTTAGTGCTGTGAGGTAGAGCCTTGTTCATTCTCTGACAAGTTTTTTCCAGCTGGTCTAAGGAAGCCAAGAATGGTTTGTCTTGCCCGTGGGGTAGAACAAGACAGAGTAAGCCTCAGCCTTCTTCTGGATTAATAATGCAGTGACACTATTCAGCCTCCCCAACTAATCCAAGCCCCTGAGAGCACCACACTACGTATGTAGCCCCATGTAAAGGTTTTTCCTGCCGGGCCTTGTGAGCCACTGAGGTGATACATAGTTCTTTCACACTAGCTTTGGCACAGTTGTGTTTTCTTAACCAAATTTAGAACCAAGCAGCGCATTCTATTGAAAATAAATTGGTTCGTAATCTGAAAAGTGGATTCCCAGCAAAAACTATAAAATGTAAGCTTTAGACAATAGGAGAAGGAGCAAGAACATGCAGTGCTCTGCGAGAGAGACAAACTTTTGGCAATTTGGGCGTCCCCTGAATCCCAGGAGAAATTGGACAGCAGCACCACTGCTCTCTGCATACTGTCGTCTGTCCGCTCATGTTGTGCCTTGAGAAATGCCCCGTACACGTTCAAAATATGGGTTTTATGCTCTTTGTTCTCTATATTGTGAATAAATAGAGAAATCCTACACTTTTAACTATTCACTTTGTGTTTTCTTCAGTTAGACATATATCATGATGTATCGCTATATGCTTATTGTATCGTATCGTGATGTAGTCACAAAGTCCCTTTGTGTTCCAGCTTTTTTAAGTTGCATATTCCGCACAGCATTTATCGTACTTGTTTCAAAGTAAAAGCGCTCTAGTGCTCCTACGCTACTTCACTTCACTAGATGCTACTGAGGTGCTAGTCAAAAAATATACAGCATAACATTAGTGTTGTTGTTTTTAGATATTTTAATGTATTAATGTCACAGAGTTTCTCTTTAACTGATGTGAAAGAAGTCTTCTTTGCTGAACCAAGGTTGCAGTCTGAACTGTGCCTGTGCCTGTCGATGTTAAAGCACTAACATTGTGCTGAAATTCACAACATGGTGCTAAAATGTCATTCTAGTTGTCCCCAAAAGAGCTGCTGCTCTATCTGCTGTGTGTCACATCTTGAGTGAAGGCCTGCCACACAAGGGTGCCATGATCAATATTCCTGAGTGCCTGCCAAGGCCCCAGTGAGATGAAGTTGGGACCGATTTTATCTTCTGTGTGTGTTTATTGGAGGGCCGGTTTGCGAGACACAACGAATAAGCTAGAAAAAGACAGATAAAATAAGAATTAGTATGTTTGACACCGATTGAACAGCTGCATTCCATTGCAGATAAATGTAGCAAGATTCACTTTCAATATTTAATACAAACCAGAAATAAAAATAAAAAAAAAATATTCTTGCTCCTTGCAGATAGATGAGCTCCCCTTGGATCCCAGGAGACTTGCAGACAAATCTAGCGGGTGTAGGAAATGGAGATGGGACTTGGCAGGTCTTACAAAGTTATCCAACTTTCTCTGGTATAAACGGGATGTGTAACCGGTTAATGAACATTTATATTTTATATTTATTTATCATGAAATTTATTTTTACTTGGTCTAACATGGACTTCTAAATACATTAGCGATCATGCATGTGCATCATCTACATTTGCACAAACCTGGAAAAATCCCTGCATCAACATCATCATTTTTGTGTTGCACAGAGAGTAGTGAAAAATCTTTTTAATTTAAGCAAAACCTATATTTGCTTTTTTTTAAGCACAGAGCAAATAAATGTCAAAATATCTCAATGTGAAGTATAAACCAAACAATAAATAATCTGATAAAACAGTATATGGTGGTTCAGTTTCTGAATAATTAAGAATAGATATTGTGTGCATATTTTCCTATCTTTTTAAACTTTGAATGAACTTAACCCAGCGAGGATTCAATCCACAGATTTTCAGGCTTTGGAAAAAGGGGCTTTTTCCTTTTATCCCTGTATAATATAAATATTGAGTGCACTCAAGGTTTAAAGAAACCCTTAGGCAAGTGCAGTTCACCAAACACATATTGGCTTGCTGTAAATAGGTTGTCTTGACCAACAGCAATCCTGATAGTCTCATGAATTTCTAACCACAGGCTATGACCTTTTGAGCCTTAAAGACAAAGCTGCTGTACATTGAGTGAGAAATGAATTTGACCTTTGGTGGCATTTTTTTTAATCCAGTAGAATCCTGTTTAACATGTCAAACTGTGTTGTTGAGTGATTTTTTTTAACACTCCTTAATATCTCTCATATCTCACCACCAAAGGAAATACTGTATTCTTGAAATCACATGATTTCAAGGTTCAGTAATTCTGCATGCCTTTACACTTTTGCTAGGTCATTGTTTGTCCTTTTGTTTGAAGTAACTGTACTCAAATTATTAGGGATGGATGGTAATATATTTTAAAGCCAATACCTTCGTATATTGTGCCCATATATCATGCATGCCTACAAATTATGTAATTTTAAAGGACTAGGTCAACAAGTTCTTGCCAGTATTTAAATGGGAAGATAACCACTTTAAAATGTTGTGAAAATAAAATCTTGAAATATACCTATTGACCAATAGGTGAAAAGTCCCTTTTATTGGTCAGCACCAAAGTTGATCTGTTGAACTAAAACTCTGTGTAAAGGGCAAGAGATAAGAAAAGAGGAAATCTTGCTCTTGTTGGTTGGAGAAAAGAAAATACCATACTTCCCCTTCTGCTTTAGTAACGCAGACACAGAGATCACCATCTTCAAATCCAGAGATTGTGTCCTTCAGCCTCTGGTCAGAAAGGTTGTGCACTGTACAACTGCTGTGTAACAGGCAAGCACTACAGTCAGTTTGTGGTGAAAGTGCTACGAGGATGTCTCTTATACCAAAATTTGAGCTTGTGCTGAGTTGAAATCCTGGCAATCTGATGGATTATCCTTTATTGTAAATTTCACCTGCAGAGCTGGGAATTCAGTGGCATCCATCCTCATTTCTTGCACATAATCAGAAGTGAATGGGTTCCAGCTTCCCTCTGCCGCTCTGTGCCTTGCTGCCATTTGTGACTAACAGGATCATATTTCTTCCCAGGGTTTAATGGATTTATGTTAAAAATGTACACATCTAGTATTTTAATTTCCATTTTCTTTGTGTCTCAAAAAGCTGCTTTAGGGATTTGGTTCAAAGCCATAAACATACTAATCAAATCAAAAGTATTATCTAAATTAGCACAATCAAGCTTTTTGTGTATGTTTATGTTTTCCTTTATGGTGAATAACATATTCTAAAAGTCAGACTTAAAAATGAATAAGAACAAAACAAAAATAATTTTCTAGTAAAAGCTAATTTGGTTACATAGTCAATATTCATGCAGTGGCTCCATAAAGCAGCAATGTAGTTATATATTCTTTTCCTTTTCAGTCTACACGAAAAAAGAACATTTAAATATAATTATAATGATATAGTGTTTGAACTCTGCTGTAGCTATTCTACGCTTACCAAAGCTGACTAAGATTCAACTTTCTATAGAGTGTGTTTGGTTTTATTTGCACAGGCAAAAAAAGCACAGAGAAAAAAAACACAGGAGAAATTATGAGAGGTTTGAATTTCAGATTCCTAGTTGTGTTAAAATTGATCAAATCACTACCTTGATCCATCACCCACAAGCCCACAGTGGCACACACAACATACACATGAAGAAAATCTTAACAAAAGTAGTAGAACTAAAGACTCCATAGGGCAACACTGATCATTATACACCAGAGAACAAAATGTTATATTAACAAGTACAGTTAAAGAAGTAAGTAGCAGTTTGTAATAAAATAGGAAAGGATATGTTGTTTTTTTATGTTTGGCTGATCTTTTTTTTTAACCTCCATCTGATGAAGATCACTGTTTGATTTAATAGGAATCTAAACTTTGTCAAATAGACTTTTACTGAAGAGGAAAAAAAATAATGTTTAGTCATTTAACCAGTATTTATCAAGTTTCTGAGAATAAAAATGTGTCAGCTTTCATCAATAATTAATCGGGAGAAGCAAAGTCACCTCCTGTGTATTGGTCATTTTAGAATATCTCATTCACAGACAGCTTGTCAGTGTTATCAGTCTCAGCTGTACTTTGCCTGGAAGGCATTTTTTAAATATGTTTGTCCAATTTTATATTACATCCAGTCTGAGATCATTTACTCTGGACTAAAATGTGTAAACAAATTATCCATAAATGGGGATCTGCATTCATTAAACCAGTGTTATGGAACAGAGGTCATGTCTTCCTGGGTGATTGTTTTGTTTTAACATTAGATAACTGCTGTTTTAGAACACTATAATTGACAAATTAAATTGTTTTTTATTTAATGGACTCACAAGAATAAAAGATAAGTGTCCAAACAATATGCGATAAAACTATATATGTAGATTGTAAATGCAGTCTGTGTTTATACAGCACCTTTGGAGTCACTACAGTTTTGCCATTCACAAAGTGCACCAATGTACAGAGCTTGTACTATCACACGTCTCACATCCATTCATACACTGCTGGTGCAGCCATCAGGACCAACTTGAGTTAAGGTCTTGCCCAGGGACACATCAGCTTGTAGACTGGCAGATTGACCCCACGTTGCCACGTGACCTGGTCTACCTCTCAGCTGCAGCCGACCACATTAGTAAAATAAAAATGTTAAAAAAGATAATACATGTACAACAAAGTTGTAGGTTTTTTATCTTCTTTACCCACATTCCCTGAGAGGACAACTGCAAACCTTACACAAGATTAATAATATCATCATTAGATTATACAAAGTAAATTTATTCCATAAATAGTGTGGCTGTACTATTCGCTGCCTGTTTTTGCCACTTCATTTTCTAGCTAACAGGTGAGTGTGCAGATTTGTTCTTTTCTTTCTCATCTATGGTGAAATACCAGAAATTCTAGCAAGAAGGTGCTAGGTTCAATTCCCAGTCTGAGTCCTTTCTTTGTGTAGTTTGTAAGTTCTCCCTGTGCCTGTGTGGTTTCCTCTGGGCTCACTGGAACGTGGATGTAAAGGTTTGACTTTGACCTCCCCAAGTCCGAACGATATCTGAATTTTGGATAAAAGATGATGCCCTAATTTGTAATACGTACAGAAGAAGATTAATGGATGACAGGGATCCTCTGCTTGTGTTTCTCTTAGTGAGGCGACTGATGGCACTTTGACAAACTAGGTCAGAGAGCAAATTGACTTTGGCCCAGTGTTTAAAGCTCTGCAGAGTGCTGATGCAGAAATGCATTAAGCTACTTCTTATAATGGCCACTTCAGACTGTCTGATGAAAGATCACCACAGGAAAGAAAAGGAAACAAAAAGCCACACAGTGACAGTGGTAATATTTGATGTTGATTAAGCTCCATATCAAGGTAAAAGTGCATTTATTTAAACTGCCCTATAAAAACCTCAGAGTGATGGATGAATGCATACCAAATATTCTCTCTCTCTCACACACACACACACACACATAAACTATACACTAATTTTCTAATTTACTGTCAAATTTACAAGATATTTTAATTGGCACATTTGCCTTAAAGTTGATGGGGAAATTAAGATAAATTCAAAGACATGAAAAAACCAATAAACATCATCAGATTTTCTTCTTTTTCTTTCCTCATTTTGAAGAGTGAAGATGATTGCCGTGAGCTACATGACAAACATGATTACCAAACAAACATCACATAAACCTGGGGTTATAACTGAGATCAATTTACCATGAACAGTGTGGTCATGTTTAATAAAACTGTTACCTTTTGTGTGTAGAATATTGTCGTTTTCTTCTGTGACAAGTCCTGGTCTGTCGTCCTCACAGAATCTTTTTCCATATCACCGACAAACCTAGTCTTTAGCAGTTACTGAGTCATTTAGATTTTTGGATTTTCATTATTGGATTTTTGTCACAAAGGCAGAAAGTAAAATAATGATTTATTGCACTGAAGGTTTTAACTGCTGTCTCAAATGGCATCTACTGAAACTAGACTAGTGTAAGAGTCTCAAGAAAATCCTGAATGTCTTGTTTTTGAATGTCTTAACGCCTGCTCCATCCGCTCACCCCTCCTGTGGGTGTACATGTGTATTCTGCTGATGAATGGGAATCTATTTATTTGATCTGATGCTGAAGTGCTGACTTCACAGAGGCTGTAGTCTGCTAGATCCTCAGGCCCGGGGACATGGGGATGTCCATCTGCTTGGGGCATGGCCCAAAGGTGTGTGCGCACAAGTGAGTGACATTTTGTATGAACTGCATTCTGGGGAAATGCAGTTTAAGATATGGGGGACTCATCTTTCTTGTGAGGACAAAAACTGCTTTGTGCTGTGGTTGTTCTACTAGTTTGATTTTCATCAGTTTTAATTTGTGATTTACGATTTTCACAAAAAAGGAGTGAGATGTGAAAATTTGCTCAAGGGAGGTGGAAAAGTTGTTTTGATAAAAGGTAAATGTAAAAAAGGTGCAATGTAAACAGATGCAGTGAATAAAGAATTAGGTTTATAAATCACAAGACCGAAAGCATCCCTCCATTTTTCACATTTTGCTACCCCAGAAATAGTGGGAAAGTGCAGGTGAAAGTCTGTATAGGATGTGTGGATGGTTGAGAGAAACTGTATTCGGACAGTGGTTTTCACTGTTGTCTCACAGCAAGAAGATCCTGGGTTAAAACCCTGGTTGAATCTTATTGTCTATTGTTTCCTGCCACCATCGAGACAGGTATTGACCAAAATGTTTTCACCAGCCAATCTTAACCACAAAGGAAGTAGATCAGAAATCCCGTAATCCTCTGAAATATTTCTTTAATAGACATATGGATCAATCTAACAATGCACTGTTACGTGACCTATTTGCTGATTATTTATGAAGGTACATTCAGTTTTACAGGTTTCAAGACTTAGGTGTAGTTAAGGTTTCAGATGTATGCTTATGGTTAGTGTTAATGAAGTCCTCTAGGAAATTAATGTAGGTCAGCATGGTGTTCTTACAAAGGTGAAGGCGTGTGTTTGTGTCCACATATGTATAAAACCTCTATAAATATTTAAATCCTGCATACTTCACTTGTTAGAGTATTCAAATGAAGCATTTAATGAGTTTGAGTACTCAGAGTGGGGTTATTTTTGAAAAATAAGGACCACTACACTTATTTGTTTGAGACACTGTTTGTTGGCAATAGTTACATCCATACATCTTAGTTATCTTTTAATACATACAAATTCCACTGTGGACATGCCTGCTGCCCACAGGACCTGGGCATTTTGAGCCCCCAAAAATTGAGAAGTTTAAAAACCCTAAGGCCAAATTCTGAAGTCTGGATCGGCAGAAATCGGGATCTTTAATATTGATGATGATGATGCATTAGCTAGCATTCACTTTCTGGCTGAATCTTTTCAGCCATAATGTGACTATCAGTTATGGACAAAAAGTGAAGTTAGTGAACTTATTTTGAGTTTCACTGTCACCTCATTGTTCATGGATCATTGTATTTCCTTGCTTGTAGCAGTTTTTTGAAACTACAAGCAAAAAAACTGCCTTCCTGTTTACTGAGAGCCAAGCAGGCTCTCAGTGCACCTGAATGGTTGTATTCTATGTTTTCAGGTGTGTTAATAGATTAGACATGGACCAATAACCTGTTTCAAGGTATAGCGTTTAATTAAAAAGTCCACAAAATATGTGCTCAAGGTGTGATGAGTTTTTAAGTCTCTGTCAAAAGCAGAGTTCTGGAACTACTCAGTATGTGTGCGGCGTTGAGCAACTCATTCCCTCCCCTTCCTGTTTGGTGCAATCAGTCAATCGTGTTTTTGATTTTTATGGCCACACAATTCAGAGCTGAAATCACAATATCATCATTCTATTATATTTTTGGTCGTTATTACCATTCTTCATTAGCACTGGACATAGTTTACCTTTGATGTGGAGATGAAATCCTCACCTGAATAAAAACTTAAAACACAGTATGGGTAAATTACATGCAGTAATAGGTGACTGCACATAATTACTTTTTAAGTACGGCCCGCATCTCTTTAAGACATTGCGGATAATAATAGCAGATAGCGATGACATATAGTGTATCAGTGTTGTATGTGTCACAGATCATCTTAAAGGTTACTGTGCAGCTTATGGAATTACCAGATATCTGCCTGTTGACAGGCTCCCACACAGCTGCATATTAATTTAAAATGCTTGTGGTTATGAAACATTTAATAAGTTTTTCTCCAGAATATGAAATATTACATCAAATTTGCAGATGCTCATGTGCAACACATCATCTCCGTATTGCTTTGGCTGCTTTAATCTTTCTGTTTTCATGTGTCTTTCCCAAACTAAATCAACTGCATTTTGCTGCTCAGGCTCTAAAAATGTTTTTCTCACAGATCTCTCTTCTGTGTAGCAAAAGTGTTTGACTTTTTCTTACCATATCTCACAGAAAGATAAGCTGAGTACAAAAGCAGAGAGCAACTTTAATCCACACACGAGACTTCACTAGCAACTCTGACACCTATGAAAACAGGAGATAATCACAGCTCTTTTTCTTTAGGTGGCATTGACGCATTCCGTCAGATTTTAAAAGGCTTAAAAACAAGTATTGACATGTGATGATTTTTTTTTTTCCAAATTAGCCAATACAATAACAAATAAAGAGTATTATTTTGAATGCTGCATGTTGTTACCAATTTTTCTGTAAGCTATATTTAACAATTCAGTTTTGTGATTTGTAAACTTTAATTTGCTGTTTCAGATGGTTTGGGCCTGGACTATTATACAAAACAAAGTATATGGAGAACAGCTCTTTTTCTTTAGGTGGCATTGACGCATTCCGTCAGATTTTAAAAGGCTTAAAAACAAGTATTGACATGTGATGATTTTTTTTTTCCAAATTAGCCAATACAATAACAAATAAAGAGTATTATTTTGAATGCTGCATGTTGTTACCAATTTTTCTGTAAGCTATATTTAACAATTCAGTTTTGTGATTTGTAAACTTTAATTTGCTGTTTCAGAATTAGAAATGGCTTTATTAGCCCAGTGCACATACAAAGAATCTGACTCCAGGCATTAATTTCTCTGTCTATTTACATAAAAAAAAGAAGTCAGAGACAGGACAACAAAACAGAAACAAAAGCAAATAAGTTAATTAAACAGTTGTATGGAAGGGTTAAAGGAGGGTTGTGTAGGAGTTAAATAGTGAAGTAGATGGTTTGGGTCTGGACTATTATACAAAACAAAGTATATGGAGATTATATAAATTATGCTCTCATTGCATTTTTGTAATTGTCTGTGCATATATTTTGGGTTTTTTTTATGTGTAAACACATCTCATGGAAACTGATTGATGGAAACATACCTGTCTCATGATTTCTTGATCAATGTTGCATTCAAACCTGTTTCTGACAATGTGTACAAATGTTGTGTATGGATTGCTGTGTATGATGTTGGCAGAAAATTGGCAAAAAGTTAAGGTTCCAGGTTGGTGCTCCGGTGTTTTAGAGCCTGTGACTGGCTCCACTGTCTCTCCTTTAATGGCGACTGACAACAGCTGATGAGTGGGACCTGTCAGACATGGTGCAGGAGCTTGATGAAAAGTTCACTCCTCTCAGAGCAATTAAGCTCTTAGGAAGTTGGTGTCACTGCAGAAGATGAAGTAAGAGATGGACTGCTGGTAGGCTGTCAGAGAGTTTTTGTCTGCAGTGACGGCAGCATTGTTAGAGCATGTGCAATAGATGGTGACCAAGGTAACCAGTGAAGAGTGGTTGGAATAAGATACAGCTAAGAGGGGGTGTTTGAAGTCCCTCAGGTTTACAGCAACAATGATAAATGATGGTTTGCTGCAAGGAGATTCTTGATCATCACTGTGTCTAACAGTAGCAAATATAATGGCCAGGTTAAATTTGTTGCGTGGAACAAGCAGAGCAAGACCAGTGAATGAAGAGCAAGGGAATAAATTCAGTAATGATGTTAGTGCCCTATGCTTCAGTACTCTGCAGTGCATGGCCGCAGGTTATATTTTATTTTGCCGACTACCCCCCATCTCCCCACCCCCATCACCACCTTTTACACTTCATCTGTCCTGTCTGTCTTTGAACACACACACATACACACAAATAATGTCAGGCTGAGGTCAGGTCTCAGGAATCCCCAGGAAAATGCTGTACCACCGAATGTGTGATGTGTGGTTTTGGCTCAATATGTTCATTTAAACATCAAAAGCATTTAAAATTTTCCAAAATTGTGTAAATGGAGTATACAGTATGTAATTTCTGCCAAAGACCTAGTGATAACATTGGGTTTCCGCAGGAATTCTCGTCTTCCACTGTTGCAGGTGAGAAAGTTCTCTTTCAACATTTGTTTTGGTATCTCACTGTGGACTCATCTCAGAGAGAAAAAGGAAATTGCTGAACCAAAAGCTTCAGCAGCAGAACATGCAGCAAATAGCGCAGAGTTGTGTTTTTGTCATTTGCACATAAACAACTAAAGACAGCACATAGCTAACTAGATATTTCATTCCTCCCTGGAAATTTTAATGCATCAATGCATCTCAAAAAGTGATCCTTGACAATAGTTTTGATTCTTGTATTTTTTTTCCTGCTCACACCATCACAAGTCAACACTGCATTATTTCTGCTTCAGCCGCTGCAGTTTAAATCCTTCCACCTCATTAACCCTCTCCCTTTACAGGGATTTAGATAAAAGTGAATTCAGCATATTTATCCATTTAATATGAGTAGATATCATTTAACTGTTGTGGAGCTGTGCCGAGCGTTAGGGTGAGCTCAGAGGAAACGCTGTATCTGGCCTGTGTGGACTCACAGCAGCAGAGTCTCATGGCCAAGTTAAAGTGCATGCAGTTGCTAAAACTGATCATAAAGAAGTGTTACCTATTGTATGATGCTACTTCTAGGTGATAAACCATAATGCAGTCTTTCCTCTGTGTTTTCCCCTATCCTTTCAGGTTATTTTTGATGCAAATAAATTGACACAGATTACATAACAATATTGCATTTCTTCCCCACTGAAGATACAATGTGCCTACACTTTTACAGACTGAAAAAACAAGACTCAAAGCGAGTCAAGTCAAATCAAACAATAAAGCTTCATTGGACTTTGCCTGCGTTTCTACAATCAAGCAGAATGTATTTCTGTCATGCATCAGGAGTGTGCATCATTTCATGCTCCTCCTTTCTGTCATAAAAATAAGAGCTTAAAAATGTATTGCAAAATGTATCAGAGAATTTGTAGAAATTAGTTTACTCAATCAAGAATCAAGAACAACATATACCAAGTGGCAAATTTTCTGGTAGACTTTAGTTATTTTTGAAAACAGCAGAGTGGCCACCTGGTGGTAATTCAGGATATTTCTTTTTACTTCCGACCTCATCTTGCAAACTGGAAGTCTCTATACGTCTACTTTTTATATGGTCTAGGATATATACTCCCCCTCATTCTAGATGCTGATTTTCTCTCCTTTCATTTTTATGTTTTAATTTTACAATTTAGTGCTTATCTAACAGTTTACAGTAAGAGATTTAATGTGACTATATGTAACATATTGAGGATAAAGTGGTAGAAGATGAGAGTGAGTGAGAACTGTTTGAAAAGTTTGAATTTGAACCTTAAAATCCTGTTTGTAATCAAAATATACAGTCTAGAAACGCATTAGAGAGTCTGAGGAAATTGCCACAATGTCCAGCAGAGGGCGCTGTGAGTGTACCTTAGCTTTGAATCCATTTTGATCACAGTCCTGAGTCAGGCAGTGGAGGAGGCATCATGAGGAGGATGAGCAGTGCAATGAGCGTTCAACCTGATGTGACTAACAGTGTGTGTGTTGGTGGAATAACTTAAATGACTGGGGAAGATGTGTAATGTAATTTTCACTCAAGCTTGTAAATTTGAAATTTGCCCTAACTAAGAAGCTGATTAGGAAAAGTAAATGTGTTATTTGTTGAGCAGTTTGTTGAATTCCAATACTATTTTGGGATCATGACTCAATTTCCCAAGCCCCTCCCATAACATAAGCACAGACAGAAGCACTAGAGGCAATCTCTGAATAAGTTTGAAACATGCCTTTTATATATAATTTTGTGGCTTGCTCTTTATTTAAGGTTGCTTTGCAGCATAGGCAATTGTCTCACTTTTACAGAAGGGATCATTTTGAGCAGCTGCTTAGCAGAACACTCTCTCTTTCTGTTGGTCATAAACAGCTAAAGATTTTCAGAGGCTGAAAAGAGAAACAAGATGAGTGCAGAACTCGTTCTTTCTCAGATCACTTAATTTACATTAAGCTAGAGGTGATTCTGGAATTATTGATCAGTAACACAATACATTTTCGCCTACCCCTCTTGGCTCCACTTGAAACCACTGCAAAATTTAGCTGCTTTTTGATTTAATAATTTAAAAATCCTTCTTCATGAAGAGCCCTTTTAAGTAAAAAAAACAAAAAAACAATATATTTCCAATGGATAATTCTTCCTTTAATAGGGATAATAGTAGTCCCTCGACATACAGGTATGAGTTGATTGTATGCGTCTATCTCTGTGGAGGAGGCTGAGAAAGGGAGAAGCTTTCCACTGGTTGAGACATTTTTAAGAGGGGTAGTAAGGCTTTTTAATTTTGGTTATGTTAGGCATAGCTGCAGCTTGCTGTGTTACTGTGTATGAGTGACTCTACACTACAAGCTGTGTTATTGAGTGGGTAGCACAAGAGGCCAGAACACCAAAGCAAAGACAAAGTTTCTGGCTCGTAAATTAAAATTTTCATTGTGTATAATGTGGCTGCGCCATTGTTATCAGTGAAGCCAGTATTTCAGTTTGATGTTTCCTTAGTCTCTGATGACACATCATGCTCATTTTATGACTTAATACAATACATTTCTTTCCTAACAATGTTTCAAAATCTAACCTCAACCCTGTCATAATCCATGTGGCAGCTGGATAAGGCTCATGAAGCTAATTTATGGCACATAAATCAAGAAACATATTACAATGAAATCTGTAGACTCTTGTAAGCAAAATAGGTATTTCACATTAGGATGATTTATAATGCTGCAGTGGATTGATGCATAGGCATATTCAGATACCTGGAGGTTTGAAGTGTATACATGCTGTATATAAATATAGAGTAGCAAAATTGGAAGAAGCACTTGTCCCAGAAGTGTGTTGCCTAACTTTGAATTAGCATTTGAAAGATTTCTTAAAATAGAGAGTTTCATGTTTCCCATCATATCTGCATGGGAGTATCAAGGGACATTCAACAACACCATAAGTTTGTTTTTATTCCATGACTTCTAAGTAATTCATCTTCATTACCAAGAAGTAATCTATTTTACATTTGCTATGGCAAGTGTCTCTAAATGCTTTGGTGTGCAGCATCCACAACAGATGTTTGCACGGTGCCTCCCATTGATATGAAACTCAGCCAAGTCATAGCTGATTGACCCAACACTGAGACACAGTCCAAAATAAGTTGATTTAAACTGCTGAATCAAATTTCTGCAAAGTCTCACAAACAAGTGTTAAGTTTGATTAAAAAAAATCTCTTTGCTTATAGCTTTATTTTTAATGAACAATATTTAAGTTTGATTATTTGCTTTCTGTATGAGTTACATACTGTATATGTAACTAGAACCAATAGTTGATTCGTTTAGGAGAAAATAAGCAAGGGTTTTTGCAACAGTATGTTGATATTCTCTAAAACTACAAGATTTTTAAGGTAGGCATACTCTATATGTGACTTAATAGGACAAAATAATATATGTTAATTTTTCAGATTAATGATATAACTGAGGCCAGTCACCTCATTGTATTCAGGCCTGAAATTCTTGCATTCATCTTTTATTTCTTCTATATCCATCTGGAGTTCAGTATGCATCTTTTCATGGGTGTGATCTTATTAGTCAACCTCAATATTCCACCTGCATTAATAGTTCTTTATGGCCATGGAGAAAATTGGCCCTAACCTAAACAAATTAACCAACGAGTACAGAAAGAGACAAACTACTTGGCCAGGTTTTGAAACTATTTGACATATTTAACACTTTCTTATCAGATAATGAAAACGGAGGCCAAAGCTGCACATCTCAGTTTATATTTCAGCCGTCGACATCTCCAAAGCAGAACATTGTTTTGCTGTCACACCTTGCTAAGTTATAGCCGATGAGGGGGGCAATAAAAAGCCTCCATAAATTCCAGAATGAAAAGGTAGGTCGCCATCAAAGATGGATGATGCTTGGGCGAATGGAGGCTTCCTGCGCTTTTGGTGCGTTTCATTCAGAGTAATGAAAATTAGGTCCCTCACCACAAAAATGACCCCAAACATGAGATAACCCTTTATCTCCCACTCTCATCTGACAAGGGTTATTGATTCATGAATGTAAATGATCGTTCAGGGTTTGATGTGCCCTTGAAGTCTCTCTCTCTCTTCCGCTCCTTTGAATCTTTTATCAAGTCAGTATTAATTGCAGTTGGCTAACAGTAAGTGTGACACTGATGGTTGATGGTTACTCCTAATATCCTGCAGTATTCATATACTCAGCTGTTTTATTTTACCTTTTTTTTGATCACATCTCACTAGAAATTCAACATTTGCTTTAAATGACAGTAAGAGCTAGTTCCTGCCTCTCAAATCTGATAATTTTTTTGTGCAGCTATGGTCTAATTTCCTAATATGAGGTCCATCTGTTGCAGTGACAATAAGTACAGCACCTTCACGTTAATACTTAATCTTGCTTGACACAGGCAGCATCATATTGCTCGACTAATCTACTGCTCAATGCCACGGCATTCTAAATCTAATTTACCATTCCATTTAGGGCCCAGAATATTGCTGTTGCCACTACACCTGTTGACTGCAAACACTGCTGTCCTCACACACTCGCCTGACTGCACACTCACACAAACACACACTCCCACTCTCCCTAAAATGGTTTCTCCCACATGTTTCCATAGCAACAGTCCACTTTTAGTGTTCTTTTGTTTTTCCACAGACCAAGAGTGGCTATTTTTTTCAGAATGAGGGTCTTTGATGATAAAGAGAGAGCTAGGTTGCAAGATTTACATAATGAATGGATGCCACGCTACATCAGTCACCACCTAGCACTGATGATTGCTTTTTGATGAATTTCTTTCCTCTTTGGCCTTAGGTTCCTCAGCTGCTGCAGCCCATTGTGTTCAAAAAGGAGCAGTGCTCACATTCATCTATTTAGGTCAGTCCTTGTCTGTCTGTGATGCTGCAGCCTCAAAATTGTAATCAGATAGCACAAACCCTGAGGCAATGTCAGCACTAGCACTGGTCAAGTGTCAGTGTGTCACTTGAAGCCCTGCAACACTGTAAAAAAAAAAATTGACGTAAAGTTTGTTTCCATGTGAGTTTGTTGTTTTTGAGGTCACAGTAGCAGAGTTTTTACCTTGGAGCAAACTCAACACATCGTGCTAACCCTTTCTCAGGCCTTGAACTTCCTTCACATTTGTTGTTTATGATGTGCTCCACCAAGTGCAAAGATTACAGTATGTTTTGTGGTTATCCATATGTCCGTATGTGTGTGTGTGTGTCTGTGTGTGTGTGTGTGTGTGTGTGTGTGTGTGTGTGTGTGTGTGTGTGGGAAAGAGAAAGAATTAGGAGAGTAGTAGGTGTGTCACTTTTTCAACAAAACAATATTTAAATGATTATTACGACATGCCATTCCTTCAACGATATTTCGATACTCCCCCAACAAACACCTGCACATGACATTATTTATCTTACTGAGGTTAAACACTCATCAGCTCATCTCTGGTCTCCTCTGTCACTTCATGTCTATGGGATTTGTTTCTTATATGGTGTAGAACCCAAAATACTTCCACCTGCAATTATTCAGATGCTTTGGTGTCAGGACTGTCCACTCAAGAGAAAGGTTTAGCTTGTTTGCGTCTTCCTTTTTCACAGCAAAACAACATAACATGACTGTTTTATTTTTGTTATGGATCCAAAGTGGGTCTTAGGCAAAGCTACACGCAAAAGTGCACTTTGCTTGTGTGATGCATGTCTAGGCTGTATATAGCTCCAAATGTCATGTGACTCGGTTTGTTTACTCTGCCATCGTAGCAGGAAAAGCTTCTGCAAAAAATGACCTGTTTTTTAGCCTTGAACCTGAGGTACCTGTTAAATCACTCCAGCACTCATGGGAAAAACGTTAAGCTCTCTACAGATGGAAATGGTCAATTCTTCCAAAACCTCATAAATAAACAACAACATGATGACGTTCACTCCTGTGGGGTACAAAACACAGCAGAAATACTAAAGTTGCATGAAAGGAGTGACTTCTCTCACTGACGCGCATTATTTTGTCTTGTTTTGATAAATCATGTTCCCCTCCTTCAGATTGATGGCTGAAATTACATGACCTCATATGAGAACTGGTTCTGGAGTGATTTGACTCCTGCCACAGAAACTGTCTACCTCCCTTTTCCAGTTCAGTTTCAGTTTATTCAGTTTAATAATAAAAGATAAAACAATACAAGTCAAAAAAGAACAACAAAAGAAATGGTGTAGGTAGAAGCCAAGCTTATATAACACCTACCCCTTTTTTTCCTTATAAAAACAAGATCTTTTACATCCCCAACCACAACAGAAGAAAGAAAGAAAGAACAAAAAACAGAGCACCGAAGAAAACCTAATTTGTGACCAGACAAAAGAAAATCCCAAGTGTCATTCTACTGATAAGCAGCATCACACTAAACAGATATAGTATATCGAGAAAGTAAGTTTTCCTTATACAATTTTGTTTGACATGTCTGTGAAGATTCTCAATCATCCAGGTCATGGTATCCAAAAGTGTAGCAACAAAAAAAGGCAGCTGGACTTAGTTGAATTTCTTGAAGACATTTCGCCTCTCATCCAAGAGGCTTCTTCAGTTCTGTTTGACTGGTGGAGAGTCTGGGACTTATAAACTCTGTCAGGTTCTTGGTCCATGGGGTGTGGTTTGGACAAGAAGGGGGTGTGAGTTGTTACTTAAAAGGTTAGATGAGTTGTTGAGTCGTCAAAGGGTCGTTAGTTATTGGCTATTGTCTGATTTAGTTTCACCTGAGTCGTTAGTTATTGGCTATTGTCTGATTTAGTTTCACCTGAGTCATCAACTGTATTTGACTTTAGGTGTGAATGTGTGTGAAACCTCCTGGGGAGGGAGTCCAGAACAGCACTGTAGGTGGCTGATAGCTAGTGTCTCAGACCACCTCCCCTGTTCAAGGTTGGTTTCTCCAGTTTGGCAAAGATGGCTTCTTTTACTCCTCTTTCAAACCATCTGCCCTCCCTGGCCAAAATCTGAACATTACTGTCCTGGAAAGAATGTCCTGTCTGGTGTAAGTGTAGATAGACTGCTGAGTCTGTCTTCTGTGTTGGGCCATGCGTTTGTGGAGAGGTTGTCTTGTCTCTCCAATGTACAAATCGTCGCAGTCCTCACTGCACTGTACAGCATATACCAAGTTGGTTTTCTTGTGGTGAGGTCTTTTGTCTTTGGGGTGAACCAGTTTCTGTCTGAGAGTGTTGTCCGGTTTGAATTGTATTGGATTGTCGTGTTTTTTTGGCTCAAGATAAGGATTATTTGTTATGATCCATATAGTTTTTTTTGTTGTTGTTGTAAAAAGATTTGATTTATGTATGTCTTAGAGTGTTACCCCAGACCTATACACAATAGCACATATTAAGATCATCCTCAATGTTCTTAATGGCATTTTCAGTTACTTGCCTCGTGAAAAAAACCTTTCAATATCTTTTTTCCTCATAGTTTTTAACATCCAAACCAAGAGGAACAAAAACAGGCCAATGATCACTCACATCATTAACTACCAGACCACTAGTTATTTTCCCCACAAAAACATTTAAGGATATGTTGTCAATAAGTGTAGCAGAGTTCACTATTATCCTGCTGGGATATAGTTGAAGGAAACAAACCCATACTAAACATAGAATCAGTTCATACATTAATTGGTATTTGCCCATAAGGGTTGAAAAGGTCAATTTTATAATCCCCACAAATAAAATTTGTTTTGTATTACTAATTTTACTGTAGGTTTCTAGTAATTTATTTGTGATTAACTCTATAAGTTCTATAAATACAGCTTATTATTATATCTTTATCTTTATATCTTTTCTGTTGTTATTTCAATCTTAATGCATTCCATTAAGTTTTCAACAACAAAGCACATTTCTTCAACATTGTAACATTGATAGCTAGACCTAACATACAATGCCACACCTCCTCCCCTCTCAGCTTTTCATACATACATACATACATACATATCAGCTATACCCTATAGCAGTGCTCTCCACAGCAGCCAGGAACACTAGACAGGAAAGCAAAAACTGATACCATCCTCCTTTCACCTTGTTAATGCCAATTGGATGCGAGGAGGGTAGTGTGTTTACTGCCATGGCTAATATCCTCACTAATCTGTTGGGAGCGTGAAAGTCAGAGCAAAGGAGGTAGGTTACTCAAGAGAGCAAAAGAAGGGGGGCATAGTAAAAGAGTGAAAAAGACTTTGGGGAAACAGTAAAAGGTGAATAAGGGTGACTGACCAGAGGAATGGTTTAGAAACTTTATAGCCTCCCTGGTGCACTGTGATTGGCTTAGGAACACCTTCACCTCAGACTGGCTTTGCTGCAGATGCAGATTTCCACATACATGCAAACAAATGCGCTCATTAACAAGCAATGATGTGGGAAAGCCTCCACATGTAATCTATTTCTTCATTAGACACACAGCAAATGGATCATTACACTAAGTATGCAATCGGTCAAGCCTCAACTCTGAACAACAGTGGCTGAGTGGTGCAGTGCCATGCAAAGTTCAGGTGTCCAAGCTGCAGTCTGAAACAACAAATATTTAGCTTAAATTCAGCTGAAGTTTGTTATCAGTTATCGAAATGGCCTAATTATAAAGAGGCAAAATAGCTTATAAGCCTGCAGCTTTGACCGTTTATTTTGACAGACAATATAAGAGCTTAAAAATGTAATTTAGTTGCTGCTTAAAGGGTTTTCCCCCCTCACATTCACAATGCCTAATTGTACCTCAGCTGTTCTTAAGCTGCAGTTAAACAGACTCTTGGGGCTTGTTGCTCAATTAAAATGACAAATGGCATAAGGCAAAAAGCATGATACTTAAAGACTACTCCAAACACAGGTGGAACCAAAGAGGCCCAAGCTGTTGATTTCATGATGCTCCATGTTAAAAGTCACACTGCATTAACATGGAGCCAGCATCAACATGCTTGTCAAGATGACTGGTCTTCTGTTGTCAGCCATTCCTCAAACAGGGCAAACATTTAGTTTTCATTGTCTCCCTTTTCTGATCACATCCCTCCTGTCACAGCAGAAAACTAATATTCTTTCCACTATGAATCATCTCCACAGATCCCTGTCACAGTTTCAAATAATAAATTGAAGACTTGGGCAGAAAATGTCACCATGCAGCCGTATACAATCATCATTTCCACATGACTCTTCCCATCGATTGCATTATCCACTGTAAAATTCCCAGCATTGTCCACACTCTGCTTAGACCTCCAACAGCTAAAAAACATGAATACTATGACAGATTCTAAAATAGAATATAAACCAAATAGTCACACATTCCTGCCAGAGCCTGGAAGTTTTTATCACTATATTGTGGTTGTGTGTTTAGGTCACTCTGCTCTCCGTTGTACATCACTCCACGAAATAAATCCCTAGGACAAGGATGGATGTGATTGCCTGGTTGGAAAACGGGCAACAGTGTTCTTAAGCTTGTATGTGTTTGCTTGATGGATGCTCAGGTAGAGGACAAAATTTACACATGCTGACAGAATAGATGACACCTAAATGATTAGTAATGGATGGAATCATCAATACTGCTTATCCTTCAGCAAACATTATCCTATCCTTGAACAAAGCATATGGGTGTTGTGACATTTGTAATTTTAGCTGTTTTTTTAAAGGGTAAGTCATAAAAAATGTTTAATATCTGCTTTGTAGATGTTATGTTGTCACCACCAAGTTGCTCCCCAAACCTCAGTCATGGTCAGACCGAAGGCTTTTACTTTATATAGCAGTTCTCTTTACAAGTGATGCAAAGTGCTTAACAAACCAAGCAAGCCTAATTAAATATTACAATGTATGTTACCTGGTAAGACAAGAAAAAAAGAAGCCCAATAGTTAAAAAAAAGGAGCAAGCAGAAAACATTTTCTTTCAGCATGTCTACAAGCCAACTGAGAGCATGACTGGTGCCACTACGCCATGAATTTAGACTTTTTTTCATGTGCATATTTTTTTTAGCTGTATACAGTCAATGCAGACTTGACAGCAGTGATGGAATTTTGTGATGTTGCAGCATTTACTTTAATTTATATTTAAGTTTTTTTTTAGTAAAATTCACCTTCAACGTATTCACAATTTTGGGCCGCTCTGTCAACATCAGTGTGCAAAGGCCTTTTGACCTATACTTGGTTGCAAATTTATAAAGCCTATGAATCCTTTGCTTTAGTGATTCACTTAGAAATCTGAAATGTTTGAAGGTCGCTGAGTCCATGTCACTGTTTCCACCAAGCCTTTTCTACCTATATTATGGGCCTTTTTGAATTAAAGACTTGAAGTGAAGTTCACCAACAGCTAATTATCACATGCAGTTTTTTTTTTCTTTTCACTCATCGGAGCATTTAGTCAATAAATCTGTCGATGGATTCTAATGTCACCCTGCCATAGACTCCAACTATTCTTTCTTTATTACATATTCTTCTGCTGATGTTATCTCATTTTGGGGAGCCTTAGATTCCATGTCTCTCACTCTCTCACAGATTTTTTTTGTCCCTCATCAACTCTTCATTCATCACCATGAAGTGGATTAGTATGTGTGTGTTCATCATGGTTACTCGAGTGGAAAATAGTCGATTGCCTGAGCAAAGGGATAAAAAAAAATTTTGATGTCAACCTTGTGGTATATCAATTATAGGTCATTTGCAGTTTATTTTTGTTCTTGTGATTGTACCAATTTAATGTTTAAAACAAACTGCATGTATTTAAAGCTGTGTGGACGTATTACCTATTTTAGGAAGTATGGCAGTTTACATCCTTGTAGCTGAAAACTGGATAAACACAGCCTGGCTTTTAGCAGTGATCCTCATGTAGTTTACCTGGAATGAGAGCCACAAATATAATGTATATAAAGCTCAATCTCTTATCATCTGTATACTCCAGCACTGGATGGACGGACTGAACATCACAACAGAGTTCTGAGTCAATATTAATCTACCAATATGAAAGACTGGATTATCACTGTGGTCGATTGCCCAGGTCTGATATAGGAGAAGTGTATAATAGGAGGAAAAGTGGCAAGGTGGGAGAATGAAAAGATCAGGGCTGGAGGAAGGTATGGAAAGAGATGGAAACATTCCAGTGCCTTGTCATGGCAAACCTACTGACTACATTTAGAAATAGATGTTGTCTGGTTTCAAAACAAGCTCCTCTTGAGAAGCCTTGGGTTTTGCAACCTACTGGATGATGCCAGCTGTAAATGACAGTGGTGCCATGGTTTATTGTCTATTTTCCTCTAAATAGGAGCATGACTTACAAAGTAATTGACATCATTTCGACTGATCAAACTAGCAATTGAGACCATTAACTTCAATTCATACAAAGTTCTCTTTGCAACCAGTAGAGCTTCACTTTTCAAATCAGAAGACTACGTTCATTTTTTATGTGTCGTCCATGGGTAAAGCTTGTCGGATGGCTTCAAAATGAGGTGAGCTGAAATTGATATGAATCAAGAGGAAAGAGTTATAGCAGAGGGCAGAATTACACTGAGGGGAGGGGGAGATATGAAGAAGGAGCCAAGGACACTGCAAAGGTCGCAGTCATAGCAGGAACCCATCTGCTGCTTATATATGTGTATACATTACACATTTATTGTATATGTGTGATGAGGGAAAGGTTGAGGAGGACAAATCATAATGCTGCCCTCAAGGCTTGATGTAAATGCATATGCGTGTATGCAGCATTTTAGTTTTAAAGACTCTAAAGAAAAACTTTGGCGGTTAAAACTGTAATGTGTAACCTTTTAAGTTAAGCCTATCAGCGCCACACAACTCTGTGTTTCTTAGTATAACAGTCTTTAGATTTTATGTCACCCTGTCTCACACTGCAAACAGGAAGTGATTTGCTTTATTGCGCCAAGACAGACAGAGGCATCTGCAACATTGCACTAGTAAATGGGGTCAGGTTGGAGTAATGACTTAAAACACAAACATCAGTGGGAAGTGTCGAGTGCTCAAGAAACTCGGTTGTTCTGTAGTTTGATGGAATAAACGCCTCTTGTTCCTGCCCGCCCCTATGCTGCCATTTTATACAAACAAACGCTACCCCAGTCAGGTCTAATAGTTTTGCTTGACATAGCTCATTTTCAGATGAAGCACACTGTGTAGCATCTATCTACAAATGTGAAGAATGTCTGTCTATTAATTGCATAACTGTACAATGGGTGACTTGACAGTCTTCAAACTTGGTAGGTGAATAAGTCAGGGCACCAGTGTGTGTGTGTGTGTGTGTGTGTGTGTGGTACTTACATTAATGTAGTTTGTATAAGAAATTCGAGAGATATCAGTAAATGAATACAGACACACATTGAACGGGTAATGTACTAGTACAAATAATGTCACATCATGTCTGTTCATGATGACCAAACAGAGGCAGAATAATAACATTAATGCTAAATAATATTAACTAAAATCAGCAAAATGTATGCACTGCAGCTTCACATAAAAGTATAATTACACTTATTCGTTAAATGTAAATAAAAACCAGTGCTGATGCTGTTGTTACGTGCTCACTAACAGTGTTAGCGCATGTCTGGGTCTTTTTGTGTGCTGTCCCTGTGTGCAGCGATGGCTCTGAAGAGCATCAAAGCATTCAGAAGCACAGCTAAGACTGTGACCTCCTCCTAGGCCGTTATACCTTCCTATCTCCTTCCCCACTGAGATCAGCTCTGACTCCTCCTTGACCCACTGCTGAACTATCCCTCCATTATCCTTGTCCTATAAAACACCCCTTTCCCCTCATGTGTGCACTATCTAACCCACCGACTGTTGTTCCCGAGTCCCAGTCCCTCTCCAACTCCCCTCCTTACCCCTCATTTAGGCCAGGCATCCAGCTCCAGCTCCTCGACAGCCATCTCTGCACTGCGACACTTGTTTCCCATCCATTGCCTGCCGCCTGCCTGCTAATCGGGATTGGTGGGGAGGAAGAGATCGCTGTGAGACATGGCCGTCCTCTGGAGCCTGCAGAACCAGGCCAAGGTCACTCACATCAGTCTTGGCTCTGCTGCTGCCCACAGCAAACATGGGGAAAAGAGAGCAAGGCATGCTTCAGTTAAAGGAAAGTGAGATAAGACTGCTACAGAGTGGCGCTATGCAACCAAATTAGGTCTCATAAATTGAATAGCACACAAGTCAATAGCAACGCCGGTGTTCATTTCATTCCTCAAATTAGCAATTAGAAGGAAAGCATTGAAATATTATCATAATATCATATGCCTATTTACCCCTTTTGATGAAATATTCAGGCGTGTCACTGTTTTTGAGCGTGAGCTCATCGGTAGCCTATTTTCTGCTCTCTCCTTGATCAACACTCATCAATAATTCACTTTTGGCCCATTAGTTTTGTGAGAAATGCCAGGGAGCAAGTTAAACTAATCAGGAATTCATTATTGCACGTAGAGACATATGGCACAAGACCAGCTCTCATTGAGAAAGTTTAGAGAAGCTTCACTTGGCAGAATAGTTGTGTTTCACACTCAAAGTAAACAGCTTGCTCTTAACCTTGGAATTATATTTACATCAATTACAATCCAGTGCTACAACAGATTGAAAAGAAGAGCACACACTCCTTTTTAGACATTTGCAAAACATATCTTCAGATATCGGTAAGGAATTGTTGATGCCTTTCAGTGGCCCATTTCCCCTTAAAGCTGATGGTTTTGGAATAAGTTAAGAGATGGATACTCAAGTGAGGGCTTTTGACAGAACAGCATAGAGTGTTGTCATCAACAAGGCTATTCTTTTTTTTCCAGCCCATTGGCTTTGTTGTAATTTGCACTCACTTGTGTTCTCTCCTCCTGAACGCCACCATTATTTCAGACAATGTTTTAGAAATCACAGCCAGTTTCCCAACAACTGTTCACACATTTGTCATTACATGTCAGCAGGGCCTGGGGATTTTGCTGCTTCACTTAACAAAAAGCAATTGCATGTATCAAGCTGCTGCTCTGTCATGGAAGCTGACGCATACCTGGAATTAAAATGGCTTGTGGGTAAATACACTCCTGATGTCATTAGGCTGCATTCTAGGTTGCAGGGTCCAGGCTGTTTTACATGGTCCACTTGTGAAAGTGTCTTTCTCTTCCTGGCTTCCATCCACACAATTGTCTCTAAGCTCTCTCAATCCCTGAGCATCCCCTCTTCCTTCTTAACTAAAGCTCAAACCTTAACATGCTCTGGCTTTCTGCCAAATCTTCAGATTTCCAGGTCTTGTATTATGCCTCCGGCTGTACACATTGGATGGTCACAGTGGTTTCTGATTAGGTGCTTAAAATAATTGAATTTCACTCCAGGAAGAATCCAAGTAATCAGGGTTTTAAAGGTCCCTATCTATTTTATTATTATATATATATATTTTTTTACATACAACTTGTGTTAATTATTCGTTATGCCAACATGGTTCTAGTATTAAGATGTGGAGACAAGGCAACTTAAAATGTGCTGAGAAACTAGTGTTCAGGCAGCTGGCCAGTTGTAGTCTTCTGGGTGCGCTCTGAGGCCAACCAGGAAATGAAAACATGTTGAAGAGCCACAGGGGGGCAACTCTGGAACCCTGTTCAAAGACAAGTTTATGGAAAAGGAGGGAAGAAAATACTTAAAGTTAATCCTTTGTGTTTGTCCAGTTGTTTGTATTAAATAGAGCCAGTAGAGACCTTTTAAACACACACACACACACTGCATGTGTTTAACTAGCAGATTAAACAATTTTAATAATACTTTTTACATATTAGAAGAGAAACATTGCGAATAGTGATATCACAATTAGTTGTGATATCAAAAGGTGATATCACAACTAAGTTGCCATTTGGTCTAGATGTGATATTGTCAACTGTAAGCCAAAATCAGTTTTAAGAAAATGTAATAATTTTTGCTTGGACCATAACCTATATGCCCAGAAAATTGTACCCAAATGTGTTTTTTAGGTTATGCTGCAAAAGTATGAAAATGTAATTTGTACAAAAATATCCAAGGTAAAAGTTGTTATTTAGCAAAATGCCTCCTCCCAGACTGTTAAATTATGGAGCCCTCTGAAAGACAATAATT
This sequence comes from Brachirus orientalis, assembly GCA_016785285.1. Lineage (NCBI taxonomy): Eukaryota > Metazoa > Chordata > Actinopteri > Pleuronectiformes > Soleidae > Brachirus > Brachirus orientalis. The sequence continues at coordinate 2,564,303 of JAFBJR010000160.1, read as the reverse complement.
TGTGCCCACACATTATTCTGTCTAAATAGATAAATAATTATAATAATGATAATTTGTCAGGACAGCATGGGATTCCCTGTCAGTTCTGTGTTTGACATATTAGAATTCTATTTTTATTTATGCACAAACCTAGGAGAGCTTTGCATGAATTCAACAGAAAGTTGAATCAGCTTGTGTTGAAGCACTCTCTTCTTTTCATGCTTTTAGGATAGAACTGCTGTGGAGTCTGTGTTTTGCAAAATATCTCATGTATTCAGACTTAGAATTGCTTATTCCATTGTTTATTTTTCAGGATGGCAGGTGGCAGGTTGCTTGATTTATGTAGCTTAAAATTGCATGCAACACCTGCTGCCATGTCCGTAGGGCTTACTTTTTGTTTGTTACCTTGTGCAGCAGCTAAGCTGAAGGCAGAGTATCTGAATCTGAAAAGAGAATTTCCCTACAGAGTTGAACTTCTCACCTTTCATGTTGTATACAATCTGTAATTGTGATAATGTGTGAAATGCTTAGACATTACTTTACTACTATGCCTATAAAGCTGTATCTGTGTTGTGAATTTAAAGTGTCTGTTTTTCCATGTATGCTCTATGTCTACCATGATATCATCTGGCAGTGACAGTTCTCACCTTGGGAGGACACTTGATCATCAGGTGCTAAAAAAGAAAAAAAAACAACCCATGGCCCCAGTTGTCAACAAAACTTAATTGCTCATTGCTAACATTGGGGAGACTGGGAGTGGTACAGCCTTGAAGGCTCTGAATTACCTCACGAATTCCGTCAGGGGGAGATTCCACAGAAGCCTTACATTCTTACTATTTTTCAAATAATTCAGCTGTTTTACAGGCTGGATGAAGGCACAGTAGAACACACAGAGGGCAGCAAATCTCTCCCACTTTGCTATGGCATCCAGATCTAATCCATTACTGCAACTGGAAGAAAAGACCGGAGTAATCTGATCAAAAATTGAGCTGATTATTTGTGGAATTACTCAGAACACGTTAAGTGGAGAAATCTGTATTTTGATTGTAAGTGCCTGGACACAAAACATAATCTCATGCATCTTTTAACAATTGCTGAAGATAAGACTAATGAAGTTGCAGAGTGAAAGTGAAATAAATTGCTTTTCTCTGCTGCTGTCTCAGGGAGAGAAACTCAAACATGAGTAAAAAAATGACAAGATTTTACCAGTGGATTTGTGCATGAGTGATTACAATTTGCAACATACAACATCACTCACGAGTCTCGGTTGCATCCAGTTTTGCTGGACCATGAGGCAAGATCATAGATGTGTCTGAGCTTCAGAGTTAATTAGTAGCACAGATCCGTCGTCCACTGTGGACATTTTCTCCACCCACACGTGGCCAAGGCAACACATTAATTGGGTCGGTGAAGGACTTTGTGGTGGCAGGGTGCCACAGCAAATGCTTTCATGTCCATCAAAGTTCATACTTTCTCAAAATAGTCTGCTCTCACCACTGGTACCACATATTCCCCTCCACAGAGCTCAGACTTTAACATACAACTTATTAGTGGTCACAGTATGTGTCAATCATTTTGATTTATTGATACCAGTAGAGCTAATCGACATATATATTTTTTCATAGTCCTGTTCCCTCAATTGGCTGCTTCTTGACTGACATTTCCTCTGAGTGTTATGAAGCACATAAAGTAGACATTAAAAAAAAAAAACTATGCCAGAAGCATCTGAACTAGCGGTGCAATGTAAGATTAATGAGGGTTACACTCAGCTTCCCATCAGTTTAAAAGTGAGTAAGTTTACATGCACAGTTTAATGAGCTAAGGCTGTAGTCCGACTAAGACAGGCAATCAGACAACTTACCAAGTCTGAGTATACATGAACATGGATTTACTGGCAGTGTATGTTTGACTCCGCCTCCATAGGTGGCACCGTATCTCTTGATAAGCTAGTGTTTATTAAATCAGTTTCCTGTTGAACTTTACGTCACAGAAAAACAAACAGTGACCAGTGAGATGGATCATATTCTGGTTCTGTGTGGTTTCATATCTGCTGTACATGTTAATTGCAATACAAGATCGAGCATGACTCTTGTGGTTGCAGTGTTGTCAAATGAAAGACACCACCGGCATCATTTCCAGCAAAAGCACTGCAGTTTATACGCAGACTGACTCCAGTCTGACTAAGCACTTACATGCAGAAGTTATTCAAGCTATGAATCACATTATCATAACTTTCAAACCACTGTGTTTGTAAGGCCATCATTATATCCAGAATTGTTTAGGCCAAGACTAAGAATCGATGATGAGGTTTTTGTCACCTTTTTATGTTTTTTTGTTTGTTTGATGAATATTTTACACTTGCGAAATTTCAGATAACAATGTCTGTATAGATTCTCATTCATCCAGGTCATGGTAGTCAAGGGAGCTAAGTCGTAAGCAACTGGACTTCTTTTTGGAGCTTGAAGACATTTCACCTTTCATCCAAAAGGCTTCTTCAGTTCTGGCCTGATGATGGGGAAACCAGGAGCTATATCTCTGGATTACTGGAGGTGATACTGTAGACCCTACCTCTCATTCCATGACAAAGGGTCACATGAGTCACCTGTCAAGGTGTGAATTGGAGTGAGAGTCGTTGTGGACACCTGATCCAGAGAATGAGAACTGCTCTGATGGTGAAGAGCAGTTAAACTTTCTGGGATGAGATCTCACAGTAGAATACTTTATTGACTAGTGAGAGACTGTTATCAATTTAATTGAGGTTTTCAATACTCACTCCTACCAGTGGAAATATAATGGATGTCTGTTCCACTGAAAAGACTTAATTTAGTGCCAGATAAGTTAACATTAAAATATCAGAATCAGTCACATCACATGGGCCTGTACACGTGTGCAAAGGTTTGCGCTCAACACATATTAATGTGGACCACCCTGTAGCATGATCAGCAGCAGGTGGCATTAATATTCCCTCAGTTTGCATGCACACAGCCGTTAAAATGCTGCCATTAACATCATTACTGCTGTGGAAATACATCAAGTCATGTTGAATTAATGTGTTTGCTGACAGGGCCACACAGTTGGTGTAGTGGTTAGCACTCTTGCCTGTGCAGCAAGACCCGGCGTGTTCAACCTGGTTGGAACAAGGGTCTTTCTGCATGGAGTTTGCATGTTTTCCCCTTGTGTGTGTGGGCTTTCTCCTGCTTCCTCCCACAGTCCAAAAACATGCAGATTTGGGGATTAGGCAAATTGGACACTCTAAATTGCCCGTAGGCGTGAATGTGATTTGTTTGTCTCTATGTGTGGCCCTACAATGGACTGGTGTCCTGTCCATTTTGCCCTATGTCAGATGGGAGTAGGCACCAGCAACCCCCCCCCCTTTCTTTCACTCCAGGTGTCAACCTTTTACACAACCAGTCTCCAAGCTCCCCTTTTTTCTGTACCTCATCTCACCCATTGTTCGCTCCTGAATGACTGGTCACACTCAGTGGTGGAAACTGGTATTCAAAAGAGAGGTGCTTATCTCACATCCCAACCAGAGCGCTCTGTGTACTGCTCATAAAGGTGAGTTACTACAATCCAGAATAAAATGTGGACACACAGAATGAGGCAGAGGGCACAATCTGACACAGCTTCACATAATGTAACAGTATGCACAAACCTGACACATTCATGCATGAGAGAATGATGCACACCCTCGCTTGCATGTCAGTTTACAGGTTGGGGAGAAACCTGTTGCCATGGTAAATGTGGATCTGTGTTTGTGTTGAAATTTCCCAGAGATTGCACCGAGGGCCAGTTGTGCACATGTTCCCTTTAGCACAATTTGTTTTAGTTCAATTGGTGGCGCACACTTGTATGGTCAAAACATACAATAAAAAAAGATGGTAACCATGGAAACCCACTTGAGATTATATTATTTAAGACTCAACCAGAGACTTTTTCATTACCTCCACCAAGGAAGTTATGTTTTTGCCAATGTTGGTTTGTCTGTCTGTCAACCTGTCTGTTAGCAAAATAACTCAAAAAGTTACTGATTGATTTTGATGAAACTTTCAAGAAAGGTGCATAATGGGATGCTGAAGCACAGCCTGATCTCGTGTCACACATGCAGCACATTTTTGTGCATGTCCTGCCACCTTGTGGCAATTTACTGGTACTGTAGTTCATTACGTCTGCCAAGGAGGTTATGTTTTTGCCAGCATTTGTCTTTGTCTGTCTGTCTGTTAGCAAAATACCTCAAAAAGAATATGGACGGATTTGAGTGAAATTTTTAGGAAATGTGTCTAATGACACAATGAATAGATGATTCGATTTTGGTGGTGATCCAGATCTATTTTTTCTTGGCCGAAGTCTGTGCTCTCCAAGTACTTCTAGTTTTGCTAATAAGTTTATCATATACATAGTTGTTTTTATGTAAATTGTTTGGACCCAGATGTTTTTGACTCAATAACTAACTAATCAATTACAACTGTAAGGACACAAGGACATAGAAATGGGGTTGAACTGACAGAGAGAAATCGTTACTACTGGAATGGGAGCTCTAGTGTGCATGCATGGAACAGTAGACTGATGTAGAACCTCATTTTACTATGAATGGAACGTGCAAAGCAGTTCTCTGCAAACATGGAACGCATTATGACCTGGCCTTAACAGTGAAAGTGGCGGTAGCCTGTTGTCATTTTTGGTTTGATGCAAGACATATGTGCTGACCTGCATGTGACTTTTATGAGCACTGAGTCTTATCATCAACCAGACTACTCGTTAGGTAAACAAGGAATTGCTCTGTGTAAATCATCACCAGTGACAAATGTCAAAGTCCACATAAGAGCAAATGGATCTTTACATTTGCAGTGTAACATACAGGCAGAGATGGGAGGTTAGCTAAAAGTCAGTTCAGGCCACCACCACACCTTGGGCCAGTGTGTACTCTATTCATGTATTTGAATTGGTACATTGTGTCTGAATAGTATTTTATGATGTATAAGAGAAAATGGAGGCTATCTTTCTACTGTTCACACACACTCACACACACACATAACTACTACTCTCACTCTTCTGTAACTGCATGTTGGACAAATTTATGTCCTGAGTGGCCAACACTTGCTGATGGTTAAACAGCAGTCATGCTGAATGAGTTATAAGATGACTGCAGGCCAGAGGCAACATAAATCCTGTCTTAGACCATGTTACAGTGCCCAGTCGAGCCTGCTCTTTTCTTATTAATGGCAATTTACCCACCTTGTGTTTGATGCAGTGCGGCTCTGGCTGGCCAGTCCACTGCAGGCCGCTCCCCTCTGTACTCCATGCAAGGTTCAATTCCCATTCCAGCTGGCTGCAGCTGGGGCTGAGGGCTATACTGCCACCTGCTGGTCACTGGCTACACTGATCCTCCTTATAGAACAGCCTCCATCTCCATTAACCCATGCGGGGTGATCCTGGTACAAGAGTAAATGTTAAAAGTGTGACACAGCTTAGGGTGCACATCACAGCGCCTGTATTCATATGGTGATATGACCATTAGCCTTTGACTCAGGACAAATGGCAGCCCATTATTAAGGTCTGAAGGAGGGCTAAGCCTTTAAAGTGGCTTCACATCTCCCCCAAGTCATTAAATCACGTCCTACTTTCTCTCCCATTTAAAATGTTGCCTTTAATGAATTACAGGACTGAAGCAGTCCACAGAGTGGTGACCTACTCTGGTTGTAATACGTCATGTTCACGCTCTCTCTTAAAACACGTGGGTGGTTTCTCAGTGCCTGTGTAAATATGGAAAATTTGGGGTTGCTGTGTAGCTCACCTGCCAGAACTTTCACAATAGACAGTATATAAAAAACAGGGGATGTAGTTGTCTGGTTCAATCTGTAAGTTCAACCAGGAGGTTGGTTGTCAAAAGAAATCCATTTGAATAAGGTCTATAGGAAAATTATACATTTTTGAGATCATACAAGATCAGTAAACATTTGTTGACTAGTTTCAGGACTTCTTCAATAGCACATGGTGTAATTTTTGTAATTGATGTACCCATTTTAAGGAGCATAGGGGGAAAAAAATCTGTACAGTATGTATGGACAACAGTGATTCACAGTTGTCATCATCCAATAGGGGCCTGATGTCTGTGTATTTCCATTTGCAAAACTTCAACATGGCACCAGTCTAATTGCTTGTCTCAGGCTTTGTAATGGGAGTACAGGTTGCTATGGGTGATATCATAAGCAGTTGTCACTCGGCTTTCACGTGTCCTGTTCTATTATACAGTAAAATAAAGGCTGAAAAATGCTCAATAAATTTCCTTTAGAAAATATACAAGTTTATCTGAAGAACTGTGTCAGAACTGAGTTGCCTTGTCTTTGTAAACTTTCCATCCTCTTCATCTCACAATTCCCCTCCCCACCCAACACCAGCACTGAGCGATGATGAGAAAATTGTGATATTAATGCTCATCGTGTGTGCACCTTTGTGTGTATGTGTACCTGTGAAAGAGAGAAACATCACTTTGATTCCCTATCTCATAATGTAAGTACCCAGGAAGTACAGAGCTATTTTCCCCCTGGGGCTTCTTCATCACTAAAATGTCTTCTGAACTCTCCCATCATCTCTGCAAACAATCATTTTCTCTCCCCCTTACACATACGCAGGCACACACATATATGCACGCACACACATGCTCACACACTCTACCCTCCCACCAGGTAAATTAAAGTTATTGGCTCTGAGGCAAAATGGTTATATCAACATGTCATCGCGGGTGTTTTTAATAATATCACCAGGATTACATTGACAGAGGAGGATTAAATTGTTTTACTGGGAAGATTATAAATCCTTGGAGGGGATGTGGTATCATAAATTGCTATTAACACTTAATGCAATCCCCTCTCCCACTTAATGCATGTAATCGTTGCCTCAGAACACATTAACATACAGTAATGTGGTTGGAGAAGTCCACTTTTACTATTTCAAAAGGATGCCACATAATAAATATGCTGTATTGCTTCTTCTATAGTGAGCCACACTTGGGGATTTAGTAATTGAAGCTCAGGTTCAGGTACTAATGCATTGATGCCAATCCTATGTGGTGTAGTTTGCTGTTTATTAATAGTAAATAGTAAATAATGATAAATATTCTTACTGACTATGTCTGTTGATGTATTTAGAGTCACTTTCTTCTTGACCATCTCAATTTCACTGCAGAAAATTAATTTTAACAAGTGATTAATGTATTATTGATTCTCAAAATGAGCAAAACTGTTAGTGTTATCTGTTTTGGTAGAGCTACTCTGCTGAAATGATCCAACCCCAGGGGCAGGTTTTATGATTAGCTGCAAAGATTTAAATAGATTCAGCACAAGATTAAACATCTTCTCTTTAGAGCTTTGCTGCTTTTGTGCAGATGCAGCTTTTGTCGTCTGAGGTTTTATAGAGACATAACAAGATTGTGACAGGCAGTTCATTTCCACATAATTGTGACAGTAAGGAAGTTGTCAAGTCCGTTGTCCTCAGCCATCTGTACCAAACGCTGTGGCTCTGTGTGATCAGAATGCATGTTGAGGCAGCGTCTGGTGCCTTTGTGAAATAGAAGCACAAGGTGGTGCTCTTGTTCTCTGGAAAAAAAACAGCATCAACCCTATGCTGTTGCTTTTCGCTGTATGTATGGAAATTTATGGAAACACTGAGGCTGAAAGTTCAAAGCTTGCTGGACTTTATCACCTGTTCATATATCAACAGTTGATACCCGTGACAGCACAGTCTGTAATCTGCTTATCTGATCAGGTTATGATCACAGATGTAGTCTAAATATTAAACTACTAAACTACAATTGAAGGGGTTCTTCCTTGAGTCATGCAACGTCCTCGCACAAAAATAATCCAGTTTAGTAACTTTGAGTAATTCTGCTTACAGATGAACCAAGACATAAAAATCTGCATTGAAAATATGAATTTGGTAAGTAATTAAGCACTTAATGACAACAAATATATAAACATATTGTACATACATTTCAGTATCTGTATTGGTGAAAATTCCACAGAATAATAACTCAAGATTATCAAATGACAAAGGAACAAAAACACAAATGAACACATTAATTAACAAATAAACACCAGGTTTAATGAGGATGTAGTATTTTCCTTAGCGCATGACAGTACTGCGTCTACTTTACTGTTTAAACCCCTCTTAACTTTCTTTATACCTTTATAATTTCTTTATATCTTTATAATTGATTAATGGTTTAAATATTTGTTGTGAAAATTAACACCCCAAATATTGGCTAATTAGCTCCATAAAGATTATTTTTAAGGTCTGAGTTTCAGTTATGATGGGCAGTAAGAGCATGTCTCAGTCTTCATGACTGATAAAATGCAAATACATTGCTCACTAAATTACACAAATCCCCCATTGAAATTTGTTTTATATTTTGCAGAAATCTGTTTTTTATAGGACTTCCCCTTCATTTATTGTTCTTAGGATTAATAAATTATGTTTTAGTGACTTTCAGGTACTAAATCTGGCCACTAGGTCACTGTCAGTATTGATGGTAAGTAAAATAGTAAAAAAAAAAAATAATTTTTGTTGATGGTCTTGTGTATTCAGCAGATAAACAATTTAAAAAGAATTTTGTGTGAGGAGAAAAAGTGTTTCTCTTCCATGAGGCATGCAGGGCTTAATATTAAGACACAGTGCATGATCTGTCTCAGTGGGCACAGCCTTCGTTAAATCGTTTAGAAAATTGCATAGGGCTGTTTTAATGTTATTAAGACACAAAATGAGCATGCTCCCCTCCTCCTCATAACTCGTCTGTCTCAGGATGATGCCAGTGTTCGGCATGTGTAGTTGGAGAACAGAGGGAGAAGAGATGAGTCTATGTGGTGTTTCCCTGTAGCCTTGACCCAGTCAAATTGTAGATGAATGTGCAGAGAATACTCATGTTTGGTGTGTATTATTCAGTCAGAGTGTGATGGTATGTGTAATAAATGTGTCTGTGTTGGTGTGTGCAGTATTTTTTTGTTTTGATGAGTGCAGGAAAACCTGTGATTGAAGAAAAGACACACACACCCCTGCCCCTCTTTCCCCTTGCCTTGCCTCTCTCTTCCTTGCTGTGGCCCTCTGTGGTCTCCTGGTCGTCCCCAAGTCATTTCAATCTAAATGCAAATTTCATCAACAACCTACTAAAAAGACTGATATTAGTATCAAAGACAGTGTGTTATGGTGGTGTCGTGCAGATGTGTCCCTCAATAGCATCTCATGCACAGAAACCTGTCAATCTCCCCCCACTACTGAGAATGGACCTCAGCTTTCTCACTCTCTCTTTCTGTTTTCTTTTCTCTGTTTTTCTGTCTCCCCCCCCCCATTTCCTCTCAGCAGCTCTCTCTCTTTCTGCCAAGATTGCATCTTTCCCTCTGGCCACTTTGATCTCTCTGTTTTGCCTAAACTTCAACTGCCTATTGGCCTCATCTGACCTTCCCTGGAGAAGCCCTCAAAATATAACCTCATTAATCCTCCATGTGTTGTGAGTTGCCTCCCTGAGCCCTCTTGTCCCCATTCTGCACTGACCAGCTCATTGTGACTCTTCATATGCTTCCAGACCAGCAAAGAAGCACAACAGTGATGAACTCTGCTCCCCTCTGCAGTCACACACTCCTTTCTGTATGTCCTGTCTCTCGCTCTCACGCTCTTTCTCTCCTCTTTGAACATGTCCGTCCACCATTTTCCTCTCTTTTCCTACCTTTGTTTGCAGTGAGGTGAGGTAAGGTGAGGTGAGGTGCTGGTCCGGATGGAGGGATGGGTGGATAGAGGAGGAGAAGGTGGAGAATGAGGAGAGTGCCCCAGGGAGGCTGCGCTCCGGGGTTTGTTAACATGCAGGTTGCATATTTTTGAATTGCAGAGCAGCCTTATCTCTGCGCTGGGTCACTGAAGCACTTCCGTCTCTCACTGTGTGCGTGCCTGAGTGTGCATTTCTGCATTTTAGACATTGTGTGTGTTAATATGCATGTGTCTGCATGTAAATATGTGCGCAAGTATATGCAACTGTGCTGGCCAAAGCAGGAAAGCTGTGATGGGGAGGGATTCTCTGCCTCTCTCTCTCTCTCTCTCTCTCTCTCTCTCTCTCTCTCTCTCGCACTGCAGCAAGAAACACTCATCAAACTGCAACACGCATCTCGCAGAAGCCCTCAGATACAGCAGCAGCAGCAGCAGTAGAGCCCAGGCCTCCTGTTAACACACAGACATGACACAGCAGCAGCCACCAGCTTAACACCCTGCTCCCCAGCTGGCTCTGCACTCAGGTGGGCCACTTAGGTCTGAAAGATAAAAGCTGGTACTGCAGGGTATTAGGTGTTCCAACCCGAGGAGTGACTACCTCTCCTGTCTTGTGTATGTTAGGGATTCTGACCCATGTGTGTCCTTGGAAGGTCACGTTTTGCTGAAGGCTGCATTGCATGCCAGTCCCATACACCTTCAACACCCACCAAGCTTAAAAAGAGCCTCTGTCCTTAACATCTCTGTCACAATCCCTCCCACAATCCCATTTGTCACAGCGTGGCAGCAACGTTGTTGTCATATTGTCATACACCGAGCTGTTGCCATTATCCAGCAAAGCAGTGTCGTGTAAAGGTCAGAGTTGTGTGTGAAAGTAGCATCGTCATCACTGTTATGGCAAGGATTGCATGTGTTCTGCTGAATGTTTAATAAGTTTTAGATTCTGATTTGACCTCAGTAAAGTTTTATGAGCATAAAAGAGACAGTGTAGGGAAGAAAATACAGTTTATCCTTCTTATCCTTCAGATTTTTGTTTGACAAGTTGTTTGCATAAAACAAGTCAAAAGAGACCTTCTAACACACACTGCAGGTGTTTCACCATCAGAATGTTCAATTTAAATAATACATTTTACATAATTGAAGAAAAACTTTGCCAATACTTAGGGCTGGACAATCATTCAACAGTATATCTCTCAATATACTTCTCTTCAATTGCAGTGTAACAGATGTTCAGTATATATCATGCTGGACAAACAGAACTGAATATTTTTTTGCACGTTAAACAATTTGAAACACAACACATACAATTGCTTTGGAGGTTCCCAAGGAGTTCATGGACTTAAATGATACTTTCAGGACTTCTTCAAGAGCACAGTTTTGTAAATGATGTTCCTGTTGAGCCTTGCAGCAAAAAGGCCCGGGTTCGCAGGTCAGTCTGAACGATGGCCTTTCTGTATGGAGTTTAACTGCCGTCCCTGTGTGCACGTGGGTTTTCTCCAGGTACTCGTTTCTATATGTAGGCCCTGCGATGGTCTGGTGACCTGTCCAGTGTGCATTTCTGGTTCTGGTCAAACTGTGAATCTCGAGGCTTCAAAATGAAATTTCAAATGCCTTTGCGCGACATCAGGAGTGGTTGATACTTGGCATTTGTGCAAGATTGGATCAGCTTGAGGGCTGTCACCTGTCCTTGGGCTGTCTTCTCTTAATGAACATGTATACTTGCAATTTTGAAGTTCAGGTTCAAAAACACTGCTTATTATACACATACTTCCATGCAGATCAAGGTTGAAAGGAGGATTATATATCATTCTCTATCATTATACTTGATTAGAAGATAATATGTCTGTGTTAAAGTATACATAGCTTGTGCATCATGGGTTCATGAGGAGCACTCAACCAGAGGCAAAGCTCTCTGCCTCTACCTCATCTGGCTCCATTGTTGATCTCTGGCCCCTGCAAAAGCATTACAGCAATACATTTGCCACATCCAGGCCAGTGTGTTTTCTCAGAGGAGTCCTTTTCAGCTGCTGATATGGCTCAGCTTTAAATGCCCTGGCTCTGTGACAACACAGCAGTGCAAATGGGCCAGACACAGTCAGGATATAAAGCAAAGGAAGAGTGAGGCTTCTAATTATTTTAGCATCTTCTCTTTGTCAAATCAGTATTAGCTGATATGCATATTCAGATACATAAACATTTAATGTTTTAATTGCAATCTTGAAAAGAAAAGATCTGGACTTAAAATCTAAATATTTTTATTTGTATATTTTTTTTGTTTTACATAGGGATGGCTCCATGTAATTTCTTCTTGTCAGATACGATACAGATATCACAACCTCAAATATCCATGAAGTTGTTTACCTCTTAAAAACCTAAGCTGTTTATATGCCGATACCTTAACCAGCTATTTCAGAAACATATTATATGCAGCGCTCACTCAGTCGTATCAGATTTGCCTTTTTTTTCAATATCCAGTCCAGGGATTTTGACCCATATCAAATTGATACAATACTAAGCGGTTGACTCACAAACTAGTTCTACAGAGCATTTGTCTTTGCATGCTCTTGTGAAAGCTGACCCTTAAAGCTTAAATATTAAAAGCTGCTATGGCAAACCTTTAAGGCTCACTACAGTATCTCACCGTTCCACCCAAATTACAAAAACATTTTAAAGTAAATAGGAGATTTTTCCTCTCAAGGATAAATATTTTTTGTTAATTATATAAAAGATATAGATAAAAAGTTTAAATCAGTATGAAGTTCAGGGTAAGGGAAATATTTCTGCACCGTCAAGCCTTTCTTCTCACCTCTCTTACTGCCCCACATTTTCTTCCATCAGACTTACCCTCTTTATCACCTTCCCTTGAATAATGCGTTTTTATTGGTTGTGTGTGCGCTCCTTCCTTGCGTCTTCTCTCTTCTGCATGGCTGGTTCATTTTTTTCCGGACTGGGCTGTGAGTCAAGGCTCCTGTGTTGAAATGGGAGACAGTGCAAGGGGCACCCGAGGTTGGCAGCAGAGGATCCACATGTGAGCTGGACATGAATAGAGCAGCTTGATCTGGTGTGGACCCTGAGGCTGTGGTGTAGATCTGGGAACAGTGGATAACAGGAAGGAAATACCTGGGTCTGGGAAGAGAGGGCTGACTGCATGGCTGATTCAGTGACTGACACACTGGCTGGCTGATTGACAGGCTAACTGGCAGAACAAGGAGAGGGTAGGTTCACAGCTCCACGCTACTGCCAACAGGCATCAATGGGGCTCTGAGGTCCACCAAAGGCCTGGGTGAACATTAAGTCATGTAGTGCAGGCTCCTGTGGACAACCTTGGCTCCCTGCAGCACCTTCACTTAGGGGATGGAGAGAGGAGGAGGAGGAGGAGGGGGAGGAGAAGGAAAAGAAGAGCAGGATTATGTTAGAAGGCATCTGCAATCTGCTGAAATTGGTTTGTGCCTGTATGGAAACATATTAATGTTTGAAGTCTGCACCAGAGACTATAAATAAAAATGGACATAAACCTTCAGTTTGAAAAGTGAAACCCAGGAAGTAGGATGGAAGTAGCAGTTTGACTCCGCTAGTTGCAAAAAGAACTCCATTTGAATGGAAGCCAGTGGGAAAATGAGCCTTTTCTCTCTTGATTTATGATGTCAGTAAACATTTTTCTGGAGAGCTCATGTCTCAATCACTAGTTTTACGTCTTGTCATTTAGAACGTACTGCTAATTTTGTAAATTATGTTCCCACTTAGACGAAGACAGACGATAAAGCACACGTGTGACACCAGTGCGATTGACAGCTGTTATCGTTAAATAACATATATATATAATTTTCTTAGTATCAGTAAAACAAAGGTTGTTTATACTGATATGTTTGTGAAGTGTGCAGACACACTTTTGAGATGCAACACATGATTGTTATTCACCTCCATTTGTGTTGCTATTACCTCAGATGTGTGACATCTTTCAGTGTTGAACAAGTGTTTGTGACAATGATATTTGAATGATTTGAAACTTATCCAATAGTTGGCTGGTTGCAGGTGACGTTTCTGAATGCCTGGTTTCAAAAACTGACATGTGCTGGTCGAATTACAAATCTTGAGGCCTCAAGATTAATTTTGCAACTTAAGGACTATGTCCACTTTTATATGTAGTCTATGATCTGCACATGAATGTATAGATGTGTATTTGCCGCCATGTGTGTGACGTTTAGGCTTCAGATGAGAGCTAAGGCAATATGTGCGATCCAGTCAGTTGTCGGGCTACACCACTGATCCGGGGCCGTTGCCTCGGCTCACTCCCACGCTCCGTCATGTCCGACCTCACTTCCCTTTCCCCTTCTTTCCTCCACGTTTTTTTTTTACCTTCCCCCACCTCTAACTCTGCCACAGAGCTGACAGCTTGGCCCCAACTCCGTGCTAACCACATTACCTGAACTCACCACAGTCATTATCCTGCACTGGACCCACTGGAGCTTGAAAGTCATTCCAACTTCTCTGCCGGTAGAGGTTAATAGGTGTGTGTGTGTATGTGAGATTACATCCCAAAGGCTACACAGTGTCCAGCAAGTCCCAGAATTCAGTTCTTTCCCATGGGAACAGCTTAGAAGGACAGGTGCTAGAGGGTTTGTTTTTCTTTCACTGCCTCTTTCCCTTTTCATTCGGTGCACGCTCCCTGACTTGCATATCAGGTTTGATGACAGGAGACAGCCACAAGTGTCTGGAACATTTCTCTGCACCTCTACCACCAGTAGCGATGGTTCTTTGTAATCTTCATCTTAAATTGTTTTAAATGGCTCTTTAAAGCTGCAGTGTGTAACTTTTGGTTATTTTTGTTGTTGATATAAATTGAATCACTTCCTTTGTGAACTCATTCGCCAATGTTGGAATCAAACATACGTGTTTATATTTAAAAGTTACATGCTTTAAATCTTCTTGAAAATATGTTTATTGGTCCCATATAGCACCACACTCATGTAAGCCTGTAGAATATGTTGAGAACAAATGGCTGGAAAGGTTATCACAGTAATAAAAGGATATAGTAGGTGTCCATGTGTCCATGCTTCTATTCAAGTAGGAATCCATCAATATTCTGGCAGAGAACAGAATTGCAGGCAGGTATCCAAAAATCTGTGAATGTGATAAATTGGCACAGCTGCTTGAACCCCATTAGCAAGTTCATGAATAAAGTCTGAAGTCTTGCATTTAAAACTAAACCAGGGAATTCAAGGGAAAAAAATTCTTTACACTCCTGTATATGGATCAAATTTACAAAGGTCAACGAATAACATGACAGGCTTCTATTTATAACCGTTTCCTGTGGCTCAGTGAAGTTCCCCCAGTAACTGCAGATGTGGAGCTGCCTAACATAAAGTTTCATCCTTTACACTGCCAATTTGCTTGCGATTGCATGTAGCTGCCAAACGAGATGTGTTCAGGTCCAAGCACTGACATGATGAGCAAAGCCAGCTATGTAGCCACAGAGAGAATGGTTGCTTACACAAACATTACATCAGACATGCCACTACAAATAGGCAGAGAGGGAGAGATAGATGGACGTGTTACCTTCACCACCACAGTGTAGCTCAGACAAAATCAAGGCCAGATTTACCAGACATATTGTTCAAAATTACAACACAACCCCCCCCCCCCCAACATTTTGAGATGCTTAACAGTGTAGAAAAATAAGACAGGGTTGAAATAAATGTTTTTGAAATCCATAATTCACTTGAGTGCTCTTTCTAAACTTCCAATTATCCAAGCTGACTGATAAACACCAACAGGAATCTGAGAATCCTAAACACATTAACAAGAGATTTTTTTTTTTTTTTTGCTTTAAGGGCAGAAAACCTCTACATTTAAGCCATCAGCATTAAGAGCCAATTACAAAAATGACCTGGGGTAGTTTGGTGTCCAAGGTTGTTTGTGCTGACATTCTGCTTTTCAAATGCCAGTCTGTTAGTTATGCAAATTGACTACAAGGCCCTTGTATAAGCCCTTGTATAAGCATGTAGGTCCTCTTAATGTGTACACAGTACCATATATCCTGGAAGTTATTAGAAACAGCCTGTTTCCATTGTTTCCATTCAGTACTAGTAAAAAAAAATTGTAATATGAAATGACCCCTCTGGCTGCAGTGAACCTCCCTCTCCCAGACTCTCAGGCCCTGACTCTTCTCCTCCCCTGTCCTCTTTTTTCCTTGTGGTGCAGCTCTTTCCGCAGCGATGCTATGCGACACTGGCCAGCTTTAGAGAAGGCGCGTCCACATTGCATTAATTCTGAGCAGAGAGAAATCCAGTATCAGATGTAATGGGTTTGATTCCAAAGCCCTGGGGTGATGTTCTACGCTGCCGTAATGGTGGTGGTGAGAGTCGGCAGAGATCCTGCCTAATACACACAGTCTCTCTCTTTCACACACACACAGCTCTATTATTCTTCCCTCTTGTCTTCTTTCTCTTTATCTCCATCCCTCCATTTTCCTGTATGTTTGACCAGGTCTGTTCTCCACCCCACCTCCATCTATTCCCAACCTCCTCAGTATGTTGTTGCCTAATTATTGTCACTAAACAAGGGACTCTTTCCCCAGCAGACCTGAATTTAGTGTCTGCTGCTCATTCGTGGATGGATAATTGTTTTTTGCTTCCTCGCTGACTTTTCCTCTTCAGCTCAGGACAGATTTAGTCACTTATTCTGAAGAAGACATCATAGGATAGTGCCGAAAAAGCCCCTGGGTAAGTTTTCTTTTTCTTCTCTTGTTTCGCCTTTTTTGTGTCATTTTAATTGAAGACCAGTCCACCACAATAAGCAAGGTACTTTTCTAAGAAAACAAATGTTTAAGTATTAACAAGTCTTATTTTTTCCTCTGATCAATACCATCACATTGGAAAAGTCTAAAATTCTGAAATTTCCTTTAAAAAATATATATAAATATATCTTACTGGCTAATCAAGGGCTATTCTAGTGAAATTTGATATTCAATTAAATATTTGACCTACATAAAATAATCATGGACAATGCTGGGGCCATAAAGAGCTGTTAACGTAGTGGAACTCAGCTGCACACTTTATCATGCATTTAACAACTTTAGCCTGATGTTTTCTTTTTAGAAACAGGCCAGGCTTGAGCTCATTGGGGTAGAAGTAAAGCTTTATAGCTCTTTGGCGACCATGTCCTGCATGCTTTATGACAATGAATGGATGATGTGCAACCTTTTTTCAGCCTCTTCCCAAGAGTCCAGAGACTTTGGGAAAAATATATGAGACATAAGTAATAAAATGGCATCCAGAAATATCTTGAATAATCTTTGTTGTTGAATAAGTTATCCTCGGTGTCACGTGTTTGCATTAAATGTGGAGTGTGGCTGCTGCCTGGCCTGGTTTCCACACACTTTTGGAGGAAATTCCACCCTTGACCTCATGTTCCCTCAGCCTAAATGCACCTTTTAATGTTGCATATCACAAACGCCCAGAACAAGCTGAGGTCCTTTGGTCCCCCACCACAACCACCACCTCCCTACACCTGGGGGATAAAGGGGGGCTTCCCCAGAATTCCCATGCATAAAGACAGGAAAAGCCTACGTTTACAGCTCCCTCCATCTGCTGGGCCTCCACTTATTATTGTGATGGATGGTGAGAGAAAAGGAGAGAGCGATGGCCCTGGCCTCCTTGTCACCTATCCATGAACAGCAAAGCAGCTCAAGCGATGGCGAGGTAATTACACCATCATTATAATACGCACTTTTGCACAAGCATACACACTCTCATACTACATAAACACAAACCTCAAACATACCAGATGGGGTCTTCACAGTCTTCAGCCTGAGAGCACACCATCCTCCTTTTCTCCATACATCCCACTCACTCAATCTCGTGTCTTTATTCACCAACAAGGGAATCCCAGCCTTCCAGGAAAGCTTGCCAGCTATGGGCCGTGGTGTATGTGTGTGTGTGTGTTCACTGGTTCTCACCATTAACAGGTCTGTTTAGAATTGGACTCCCTCCATCATTGATGGGCCGACAGATACTGATGCCGTCTTGATGTTAATGTCTTTACATGTTTTTGTGGAGTTTTTACTCACCCAGTGTGCGGGTCTAAGGATAGAGGGTGTCACTTGCTGCATGGATGTACAGTATATGTGTATAAGTGTACAGCACTTTGTTTCAGCTGTTGTTGTTTTTAACGTGCTTTATAAAAAAAGTTGGATTGGATTGGATTGTAGACCATTTATAGACGATGACAAAACTGGATCAGTAGTTTGTGAGACAATAAATCATTTCAAATCACAATTTACAAATTAATTTCAAAGCATAACTGAGTAGCAGAGTCGCAAAAAAAAAGGCTCTTACCTAAAATAAGCCATTGACTTTCATTCATAACTTTTATTTATTGCATATTTTGTAATGAATTATAGAACGTGGTTTCCCCTCTGTATGTGGCTTTGCGCTTTGTTTTCGATATGGCGATGGTGCCCATCAAACCCATTTGCAGCACATTCCTTCCTCTTCCTAATATTCTCAGTTTACAATATTTGCGTACCAGTTGACATATGATATTAGCACATTTGAGCAGCATATTTTTGACCTTTTAACTAATTAGCCTCTTTGAAGTGTTGATGCTAAACTAATGTCATCCCAGCTCTGTAGGTTTGTACTTAAAACTTAATTAGACAATGTCAAGGCTTAAACTTGTCATTATGATGTTAAAATTGAGTGCACCCTGTAATTGAGGGAGAAAAACAACCACAACTCTGTTTATATTGGTTCCCCTATAAGTCTTTCTTGTCTTGACCATTGACACACATTTATGAGTCGACATACTGTCCAACTCAAGGGAATTCTGTGATTGTGTAGGATCTTCCTTATTACTTACCCAAAACAATAACGAGAACAGTATTCACCTACAATCTACTATGTTTTCCCACACAGTAGCATTTATTATGACATAATAACATAACACTAGGTCTGACACTACACATGTGACCAAACTGCTAGTTGTCTGTTGTCTCTTTAATACAAATACATAGTATTGATCCCATGGGGCTAATGGTGCACAATATAGTATCTGTGGAGGTAGAAGGAGAATGTTATTGTAAATTATTTGTATGATAAAGATAAAGTTTATCTAATAGTCAATTAAATTATGTCTGAAACTATTCTGTTGGAATGTTTACTGTCCATGTGCTGAAACGCAAATGATATATATACATTTTTAACTCAGAAATGTTTAAAAATATCAATCACTGTCCACCTCCTTATGTTTTACTGAGTACAGCACTCTATTCCATACTATCAGTTGGCTGCTCTGGATTTTGAAACAAACTAGAGAAACAGAACAAACTAGACAGTCAAAAGTCAGGTTGAGACTTCAGATAAGGCTGGAGGGTCTCTTTCGTGTCCTTGGCACACACAAACCTCCTGTTGCAAATTGTAAGACAATGGAAGAGGGAATTGACTGCTATATAAAGTGTAAAAACTGTGTCACCTCTTTTGGTCAGTGTCACTGGACACAGACACGACGCAGCCATTGAGATGAGCCAGTCAAGCTGGAAGAGTTGCCCCATTTCTTGCCACAGCTCCTGCAGCGCTCATGCACACGTGTGTGTATATATATATATAATTGTGTAAGTGAATTATGTATATTGATAGATTCCCAACAGAAGCTGGAGGATGGGTGTTTTTTCCACAAGAATAAACAAGAGAAATTATACACCATGGAAGCGTGCAGTTGCTCTAAAAATAGCATGGAGGTTTTTTTTTTTTTTGCATGGGGTTTTTTTTTTTTTTTTTTTTTTTTGCTTGGGAATGTAGTTGCATTTTCTTACAGGTCAGACTATGTGATATTATATAATATATATATAATGTCTGTATAACATTTCTGCATTAAAAATAACATTTCAAAAATATTTCAATCAATTTAAATCTATAGAAATGCATATTTCTGCCCCACACTGGAGGATTTTCAAATCTGACTTGATTTTAAAAACATGGGTGACAACAGACACAACAAACTTTGTAACCCTTTTTTCAGTGTTTTAATCCTGAGAAAGCACAGACTAGACGATCCAGTCAAGATGCAGGGCCACACACTTGGTGTTTAATCTAACCATTTCAGTATTTGGAATCTTACAGAAACTTGTGTGATTTATTGCAATTTCAGAATGTGAACAGACATGGAGGCAACTGTCAGCATTGTCATTTAGACGTTGTGTGCATTTTGTGCTGAGAAACACAAAATAAACCCCCAAAATGTGGATGAAGTCATGGCTGAGAAGAATCAACTTGGCTTGTACAAGTTACAGTTCTAAACAACAAATCAAAACAAAACAACGAATCAGTAAGACTGATGTGTCCGATGGTATTAACATCACATCTGTTAACCCCTCACACTACAGGATAATTTGGCCAGGTAATCTGTTAAAATCAGAAAGTCCTCATGATTGTCAGAAGTGCTAGATAAAGACCAAAATCTGGCCAATTATCCTCTTGTGTGGGGCGGGCTTAAGCTTTTTAAAAGGGGGAAAAGATGGCATCTTGACATGCTGGAGTTATTTTAAGTGTTTTAATGTTGTTGTTGCTGTTAAAGACTTTTTAGAATGTTTTTATGATGTTTCTGTTGTAGCTTAGTTTCTTAGGTTAGGTGAAGTGAAGCACTTTGTACCCTTGCATGTGTCATACACACTTGCACCCTGTAATATCCTGTATACTGTGCCGTATCTTTAAAAATCATGTTATATATGTCTTGACTCTTGAATGGCAGGTGGACAGCTCACTTCTTGTAAATGTATCTTTGGGAGGATCAAAACACTTTTAAACCTAAGGGAGTGAGGACACTGGGAAAGTGAGGACATTTTGGCCGGTTCCTTTAACAGGCTTTTTCAGGGTTAAGGCAAACGTGTGTGTGTGCATGGTATTCCTTATGTTGTGGGGACCTAAATCTGTTTACACAGTCACATGATGGGGACTTGTCTTCCTTATGGGGACAAAAAAATCAAGACCCCTTAATGTAAATTACTACATTTTAAGGTGAAGACATGTTTTAAAATTAGGCTGAGGTTAGGGCCAGGGTTAGGACTGGGCCAGTAGTATTTATGGTTAAGGTTAGAGTAACTCTCCAGGAAATTAATGTAAGTTGTCCTCTGAAGTCATGGAAACCGGTAACTGTGTGTGCAGTTTTAAACGGTCCTGCATCCTAACCTATCCCGCTCATCCGTAGGTGATCACTCGGCTTTCTACCCATCTAGTCTTGATGTTTTATTTTTTTATTTTTTTTCCCTCCTCCATCTCTTCCTCCTCCTCCTCCTCCTCCTCTTCCTCTTCCCCTCCCTCTCCCTCTCCCTCTCCCTCTCCCTCTCCCTCTAAGTTCGATGCGCTCGGCTCTGGGCCCTGCCGTGAGTTCTCGGTGCGGGCGACAGCGCTGCTGAACATGGCGTCAGACGGGATGATTTTAACGAACCACGACCACCAAATCCGTGTCGGAGTCTTGACAGGTAAACGCAGAAATTTCGCATCATTTTTTGCGCTTTCGCTCACGTTTCCGTGGATTAATTTGCGCCGGCTGTGCGCACGGACCTTCATACATGTCGGATGGATTTTGCGTGGCGGCGGCGGCAGCATCCCTCGGTCTCTCTCTGGTTTTTGCAGCCTCTTGCTGATTTAAAGCCTCCTCCTCCTCCTCCTCCTCCTCCTCTCATACCGGTATTCATTAATGTACATGCTTATAAACGCTTATATCTGTGAATGTGGGCTCTGCCTCTGCATCAGTGTGTGTCCTCTTCATGTAGCCTAGTTTCCTTGCCGAGTCTGTAGAAGAAGGAAAAGGGAGAAGAGCTCAGTTTATGTGTGTTGAATAATTCATGTCCTTATATCTGCGTGATCTGTCACAGCTGAAAATTACAGTTGATCGTGTGTTGCTGCTAAAGATGCTCGGACTCTAGATTAAATTATTGACAGCCATCTGACCACAGCGGTTTTTTTTTTCCTCCCTCTCTGAAGTGCCGCTCACGACAGTTGCTGAAGGTGGATGTGGATGATGTGGATGTGCTGTTTAGTGCTGGAGATGATAAGCGCATCCTCGGCCTGTATCCAGAACAGAGGGTGATGTGATCTGTTGTGATGTGGGGGGAAAAATCTGGGTAAATGTGTTGCAGCGGTTGGATTTTGTGAATGACAGTGGAGCTGTCATGACACATGTTAACGGCTCAGGCTTTTGTGTGTTGGGGTGGTGGTGGTGGTGGTGTTGGGCTTGGGCTTCAACACGCGTGAAGCCTCCTGTCATGACATTCCTCCAAACGTAATGCAATGACTGCGTGAACGTTATGCCCTTTGCATGTGGTGATGTCCTCCTTGTTGGCCTTGTGTTAAAGTACAACTGTGTTTTTTTTTTTACATGTGTAGCCTAGTGCTTTGTCATGTTTCAGCCATCACACATGGCAAATCCAGCATTTGTCATCATGATAGAAAAGTGCAAGACACTGTTGTTTTTTACTTTGATGATGATGATGATGGTGTTGGTAGTGGGGTGGATGCATGTCCAGATGAGGACCACCACCACCACCCCCATCATCCTTTCCTCACCCCCTCCCTACCTCTCCTCTCCTCTCTTTCTCTGTCCATCCTGTGTGAGGCTGGGTCGATCAATATTTCATGAAAGACGTGATCACACACACACACACACAGAACGGTACTCCTCTGTGTGTAAATCCATCACGGAGGAGGTGGTAAAAGCGGTGTGTAGCGATGGAGGAATAACTGTGTAAGAAAGACCCTCTCCTGAAATCTGCCAGGGAAACCCCCTCCACCACCAACACCAACAGCAGCACAACCACCCGCCGTCTTCATGCTTCCTCCTCTTCCTCATCATCAGCATCACACCGGGGGTGGGGGCTGTCCATGGTGCTGAAATCCAGCGTCACTCACAAATCAGTGCGGTACTGACCCTACCACCATAAATACTGCATCAGATAGAAACACCCAGGGATGTAGACAGAGAAAAAAACCCATCTCAGTTCACCATTCCCATAACCAGGTGTAGCGTTGACATCACCGTATAATGTGGAATTTGTTTCAGGGCCAACTATTAATCTCTTGCAAATCTTTTTAATAATCAATTCCAAACTTTTAAATGTGCATATGTTCTGCTTCATTAACATTTTACTGCAAACAAGACATTTGAGGACATTGTCATTGTAATGGACCAAACAAGTAATTGATTAACTGAAAACAATAATGAATGGATTAAAAGAAAATTTAAGGTTGAGAGTGTGTGTTGTGTGTGTTAGTAATTTGGCAAGTTTAAATGAATTTATGATTTTACAGACAAATATTTGACATGAACTTTTAAAGCCAAGGTTTGAGATAATACATGGTTAATGGTACCATACAATGTCATCATATCATTAACTACTGTATATTGTACTGTAAGTTTGACACCTTAAAGATACAAATTGTTTCCAACGTGTATGAATTTGTTTCATTTACAAAGCTCAGAACAATGATTAATTTTTGTATGCAATTTTGTATTGTAGCAAATACAAAATTGCATTGTTTCAGATCAAGTTTTTTGATTTGAAAACAATTAATGGTTCAGCCGTAATTTGATGTTTAATGGGGAAATAAACATCTTGCTTATTGGTTTTTGTTCATGTAAGTTTTTATTTAAAAGTCATGTAAATCAGAGTATTTCAATCCCTTTTTTAAACCTTTATGTCAAATCAGTTGGAGTTCATTTCACTATGTATTAATCCCAAACTGTATCCCAGCAAAGTGAAAGATTGCCAGTTTGATCTCACTGTGCAGTGTTGACAATTCACGCATACGTATGCCCATGTTGAGACACACAGAGACATAGTTGACAGGCTTATCTGTCTTTTGATGTATATGTGTGTGTATATGTGGAATAGGAGGCCTCACACTGTCAGGGAAACTAATCATCAGAGAAGTGGAAAACACAGGGAGGGACAACATGCAAGGTGGCATGAAGTTGCCATGTTTTATCTGACCTTTAGACTGTAAGAAATCTAATCACAGCGGAATTGCTCACGGCTGTGAGGACCGCTGTGTGATTCCCTCATTAGTGTGGGAATATTTGTGAGATGACGTATGTTGACAGCCAAAGCTACCCTGCTGTGCCGCCACCAGGAAGTCAAGTTCCAAATATTGAGGTTGACTGGATCTTTCTTACATCACAAAACCTTGTCGCTACACTTGTGTGTCCTGTGTCTCCATGGTGTTTTGAGCTGTTCAACTGCTGTGGTGTGGAGGTCTGTGTGAGCAGAATGCTAATGGAGTCTGAAGCAGTGCTCAATCTCCCTTCCTGCCAGGGTCAGAGGTCACCTGTCCACTCTTGCATTTAGTCAGTGTGGAGCAGATGAGACCCTCCTCTATCATTTAGCCTCATGTCCCTCTGGGCAGGTGACAGAGCCCAGGGGACAGCACTCGTTCGACTCTGGACACACAGTGCAAGGGAGGTGAGACTGGTCTGTCCACATGTGACCGTGTATGTAGGTATGTCACATAGTGTATGTATTTTGTGAAATGTGTGAATTAAAGTGGGGTAAGAATATATTAAGTTTTCTTTAACTGAACATCTGTATTGATCAAGAAATAATCTTGACAGTCTCTGGCTTCCTCCCTCAGTCCAAAAACATGCAGATTTGGGGATTAGGCCAACTGGACACTCTAAATTGCCCATAGGTGTGAATGTGAGAGTGAATGGTTGTTTGTCTCAGTGTGGCCCTGCGATGGACTGGCAACCTCTCCATGGTGTACCCCACCCTATGTCAGCCTGGGTTTGCCACCAGCACCCAACCCTCATGTGGAGGATAAAGCAGTAGAAGAGTGGTTTTGTGTTGTATTAAATCCTCCAACCACTAGATGGCGACAGGCTTTCAGCCATCTTCTTTCCACTCACTAACGAAAATATATCTTTCTTAAAATAGATTTTTATTTTCTATTAGTATAAGTATTGCTATGAGTGCAGCTCATTGGTATAATAATTCGAACTTGGGATAAAAAAGTTTGTGTTCAAACACGTCATAACAGTTTGAATGCAGATATGCAGGGCGCATGTCTGGTTTCCTCCTATGTCAAATGACAGCGTCAGCTGCTTGGACAACATGCAAGCCGTCAGGACATGAGGCAGACTCGGCTCTCTCCTGTCTTTGCAAATATATAATGAACACCACTTTGGTGGAAAGACGAGGAACTGCATCTCATGGTGAACTGTCTCGTACACACCTGTGTACAAACACACAGCACCTGGCGCTCATCTGTCAGGAATAATGTAAATAAATAATAAATATTTTCGATAAAGAATGTAAATTCTTCGTAGAGTGTTTTTTTATCCCACTCTATTGATGACTGCTGTATGACAATACTACTCTAACACTAGCAGCACTGTTAATAATGTAAAAAAAATATTAAAATTGTTCATAAAGTATAGAAATTTGTATTTGTAGAGTTTTGGGGAAGTGGTGATGGTGGTATAGGGGGTGGTTTTTGTGTGTGGGGTGTAGCTGTGTAGCTGTAGATTTTTGCGATACTATACATTCTTAAAATATTGATATACTGTATCACTGATAATGGTAGTATTTACTGAACATGCATCATAAGTTAAAGCAATAAATACAATATATGACAATATATCCTATCATCACCCCTGTATCAGGATGTGTTTTTTACCACCACATTTTTGCCAAACTACAACTCTAAAGACTAATGGGTGGGTTTTATGCCAGAAAAGGTAGGAAGAAATGAAACAGGATAATTAGGGTGAACATGCAGTCCCTTGTCAAAGAGATCACACCGAAAATGAGAATTTTGTTAGGAGTGGATGAAGACTTCACACACTGGTGGTGACTGTATCTTGCGTGTGTTTTGATGCATGAGTGCTCAGTGCACAGTGTCTTGCTGTCAGTGTTTCTTCCTGTTTAGTTTTAATTGTCCTGAGTCGCCCTCTCTTGGTTTGCCCCAGGTTCTGGGCACTCAGCTATACACTCACCCACTTTGTCTACATATGCATGAGTGCATAACTTGATGCATATTTTGTGTATATTTAGAGATACTTTCACATATTAAGCTATGACAGTCACAATACCATTCATGTTTACATTCGCACGATGGTAGCCATACCTTATGTTTTAATATTCATCATTTATATAGTCTCATTAGTGTTGTGTCTAAAAAGTCTAGTTTCCTAGGAAATTCTAGACTTGTATGCTGATTGTGTAACTGTGTATATTAGAATACATATCGTTGGCATGAATGTGCAGTGTGGTCTTCTACTTCTGGTCATTCTGCAGTGACCTATGGCATCAACAAGACATTTGTCCTGAGAGACCTGCCACTCACTGGATATGTTTTCTTTTTTGGACCATTCTCTGCAAATAAAGTCATGTTTCCACTGAGTGGAATGGTTTGAGTATAGTACATATTTTTTTTCATTAGGAATTTTACCCCTACCCTTGGGTAGTACCACAGTGAAATGGTTCGGTACAGTCAGAGCGTGTTGTGTAACATTCAATGTTGCACAGCCCACACCCCGTCTACCAAGTAAAGGTACAGTTTTCAATCAAAACGCAGATACAACCCGTATCATACTGGACAAACAGAACCCTACCACGATGGAAATGCAGCGTAACAAACGTCTGTACATGAGGTATGCCTTGGTGATCTTGCATTATCCCCACAACTCCAGCTTTATCCCATCAGACTGCTGAACATCCAAGTTTTCCTTAGCCATAGAAAATTTTTCAAAATTTCCATCAGCATTTCTTGGCATTTTCAACCAAAAAAAAAAGCATTTTACCCATTTGTATCCTCTGTCTTATCTGTTGTGATGCAAAAAAAGGAGTGTCTGGTGAAATTCCAGGCGATGTGACAACAAATCACAGCTACACTGATAAACACAGTGTTGTGGCTTAATCCGCATTGTGTGAAATTTTTTGACAAGGGTTTAAATACAATGGGCATTCATTTATATTTAAAAGTTACACAGTACAGCTTTAAATCAACTTTCTTTCCAATTCTGGTGGTAACGTTGAATGGCTTTGTATGAGCCTTTTACATGTGCGGCATGTATCACATGCATGTGACTCTGTGCACCAATACTGAGCTGTGGCTGGAAAACACAGCTTAGTAAACCCCGCTAGCCCCACATATAGCTACTGTATGCATACCTCCCATGATCATACACTGAGATAGAAATAGAGGCAAGCAACCCCACAGCACAGAGAGAAAATGCCCTGCATAAGTCTCTCTCTCTCTCTCTCTCTCTCATTGGCTTTTAATCTGTATAAAACCGATGTGTATGTGTGTGACCCTGTAGTATTATTACACGGCAGTGCATGCATGAGCCACAAAAGCTTTTGGATGTGAGGCTTGATTCACACTCCACAGAAAACCCCATTGATGCTGGCTGCTAAGAATGTGTGGGTTAACTCTTCAGCCCTTCCTCAAAGAGATGTGAACACACTCCCAGCACTGAGCTTCCAATGAAGAGCTTGGGGATGCTCCACTCTGTGACAGACAGCACACATTTTTTTCCCTCTGTATCTTTCCCTGTATCCTTCTCTCTGTCTGTCTCTCTCCCCCCTTTATTTCCACACGTTTTTTCCTCCGCCAAGGAGGTTATGTTTTTGCCAGCATTGGTTTGTCTGTTAGCAAAATAACAAAGATTTATGGACGAATTTTTATGAAATTTTCAGGAAAGTTGTGTTATGAGACGAGGAACAGATAATTAGATTTTGGTGGTGATCCAGTTTGCCATCTGGATCCAGAAATTTGAGCTGCTTGGTGGAGGACTTTGCTCTCTGAGTGCCTTTCTAGTTCTGTCTGCAATGATTGTTATTACTGAGAGAAATTCAGGGATTTGTTTGGGTGGAGCTCCAAACTTACACGTCTAATCGGAGATGAGAGTTGACAGATGTTCCAAAACAACCATGTTTAGATTGGTCTTTCAATTCCTGATTTAAGTAGGGCTTAACAAGATCTCTGTGACTCTCAATAGAATTGGTAGAAGATTGTATGCATCGGTAGGGGTGAGCCAAGTATTTGTATTGGTCCAATTCTGGCCCAAATCACAAAATATAGGAATACTTTTTTCGGAAAAGGACATGAATGAGGGCTGTTCATGTCTTCCATATAGTTGGAACATCATGATTTTGAAAGGGCCGCTAGTAGCCTAAATAAATAAATAAATAGTAAATAAAATAAAATAAAAATAGATTTATCTATTAGGCTACTAAATAGTAGCCTAATAGATAAATCTATTAGCACAAATGTCTTACTGACAACTAAGTTGTTCAAAAGAGGAAAAAGACTATGTGGTATCTAGCCACCTCTAAATATGATGGTGCAATTGTTCTGTGGCCGCTTTAAAATAAACCATGCTTCCTATATCGTAACAAAATATGTTGAAGACTAATTCAAACTCAAAATACTTTATCCTAGATCATACATGTGTATTTGCCCTTAGCTGTCCTGGGTTCTTGTGTGTACATTTTGGTTTGCAAGCATGTTTGCATGCTGTTTGTGTGGCTACACTTTGGATAATAATCATTTAATCTGCTTTTCCACATGGATTAATCTCTGGAGTTTGTCCCAAGCTCACCTCAACAGCTGAGGAGCCAAAGAGGCTCGCTAGAGAAACATGAGTCAAGTCAGCGAGAGGTGGCATTGCGTGCCAGAGCACCTTGACCAAAACTAGGTGGCTGCCAGGTTATGGGGCAATCTTCTCTCAGCATCTGTGCCTGAATGACTCAATAGACTCCCTACAATGGCAGTCAAGTGTTCCACAATTAAAGTAAATCAGACTGTGCAATTTAATGGTGATGTGGTTTTTGGTATGATTTTTTAGTTTGGTTCTCATATTTACTAAGCCCCCTTTTTTGAGGAAATGACTATTTCCCTGACTGCCTTCACTCCATTTGCACTCATGAAATGGGCTTTACATTTTGGTGAACACAGGCTGGGCTCTATTCAACAGAAAGTGGATTTCCTGCTGCAGTGCAAAGTGTAACTTTTGTAATCTCTAGTATACAGGCCTGCAAAGCCAGAGAAATCTGAATCTCGTTTTACTGTTGTTTCATACACTTTGTGTATATTATACATATAATCATATGACAAAATCTGTTGGCGGGAAGCCCAGGGTCATGTCTTGGATGAGCCGATGCGGCACTATGGCTCTACAGCTACGACACAGTTATTTTTAGCTGACTTTAATTGCTGAAATAAAGTCTGTTATCAAACCCAAAAAAAAGGCCAAATAAAATAAAAAAATAAATTAATCAGCCATTACATCTTACGTGTATCCAAACCCACACATATTCAAAACATATGACGTTAACATGTGCTGAGTAGGAGCCTTGCTGTTGAATAAAGAAAAGAACTTGCCTGAACTTTTATCATAGCAGGCTGAAGGTCTCTTGAGGACAAATTTTGACGTCATTGTTTAGACTCCTGAAATATCAGAGCTCTTTGTTTGCATGTGGTCAGATGAGGATTTGTCTTTGGTGTGGGTGGGGCACGCAGTGTAGAAACACGGACTCTATGTTCTTTGTCTCTCCCTGTGCATCTCACACACACGCAGCTGTCACAGTTGACAGCAGTAAGGCAGGTGGACCATGTGACCAGAATAGACAATAGGAGATGAGGGACACGAGCACAGAATGAGAATTAAGTCTTCACTGCAAAGGAATCATTTTCAGCATGGAGTGAGTAGGGGGTGGAGAGTGTGTCGGGTGGTTGGCGGTGATTCTCCTCCCCTTTGCACACACCTTTCACTCTCTCTCATGGCAGTAGTGCTCCTGTATTGTAAATAGTCTTTAATTGGGATGCAAGTTAGAACAAGAGGCAGACAGTGTTTGGTGGATGTAGATGAGACTCTCCTCCGCTCTCAGAGGCTCTTGTCACCTCTCCAGAGAAGAGCTCCGTCAGGGCTGCATGGAAAACTATTCCCAGACTGGATGTGTAGGTGTAGGAGAGTTGGTCGATTCCCACTCCCTCTAGGTTTTAAGCAGTGATGCAGTCCATCATTCATGTGAGGTGAAAATGACATGTTGTTAGCTTAGCCGGTAAAAAAAAAAAGTGCAAAAAGTGTATGTAGTGCAAAGTTTTCTTTGCACTACATATATTTGGTAATAAACAAAAGACATACAAGAGAGATACTGCTGCTTTTCGTATGAACATTCATCTTGTGAAAGACAGGCTGTTCACTTGGACATGTAGCGCATGTTGTTTTGTTGTTGTTTTCTCTTTTGTATTAGTGAGAAATAGGGTGGTAAATGAAAACATGGAGCTGTTAAAGACATTATCAGTATTAAAAGTCCAATGTGTAAGAATTAGTCAATGTGTTTACATGCATATTAAAAGAAAGATTTTAGTTGAATTAAGACAATAATTTGGTTTTCTTTATATCATTTAAACAGATAAACAGTCATAGTCAGACTAACATTCCTGAATAATATGTTTCATAGTCCATTTGTTCCTGCATGAAGAGACGTGATTTATGCTTCTTTAGCCGAAGTATCTCACCGTCCATCTCGCTGTTCTTTGTTGGTCTTTCTGTGACGTAAAAGCTAACAGGAAACTGATCTTGTGTATTTGGACTTCCCCCCACCTGGTTCATTCCATAAATTTTGGATTATATTTTGATGACAGTCAAATTGTGAAGATAGAACATGTATTTTGTGTGTTTTCACAAAATCTTTGAACCTTTAATTTACATTAAAGTCACCTGCAGAAACATGGAAGAATATTTTGCTTTTTGGTTTGTTCCTACTCCAGAGACAATATATGCCCCTCCCCCTTCATCACTGAGGTCAGTCCCATGCGATAACGTTTACAATGAGAGAAGCCGCTGAGTGATTGTGATAGAGATTGAGATAAAAGATATGGCAGTGGTGTTTTTAACCGATGAGTCACTCTTGTGGTCGGCTGCCACTGAATACCTTGTCCTGGCTTGAGGTGTTAATTAGCACTGTCGGGTAAGACGTGAGCAAAGGATGCAAGAGTAGCAGGAAGCAGAGAAAAAAAAAGCAAGTGAAAGAAGGGACAAATAATCACTGATTCATCAGTGGCCTAGTGCTGCCACGCTGCATCATGTCTTTATCAGTTCTCATCTAATAGGTGTCTGAAACGTAGAGCTCTCATGTTTCATTCAGGGGAGGAGGCCAGCTCACCTCTATCTAGCATCTCTCACTCAGGCTACTCATTGAGAGCAGTAGCTATACTAACAATGCAAACAGACTCTGCATTACAGTGTTACCCATTTTTAAGTGGACCTGACCTTGTTTTTATGCTATGTCATTAAACAAAGCATTGGTTTGGCTGGTAACTTATTCTGTCTTACTTGGAGTATCAGCATTTTCTCCACACAAGGACTTCCTTTCCTTTTTTTGCCTGGTTACTGTGGAGATGAAACATATCTGTAGGTATTATTAGATGCATGAATCTTCCTCCCTTGATAAATGACATGTCAACTTTTTTCCCCTCATCTGATGAGATTGTTCCTTAGACGAGGACCCCCCCCTTTCACATTTTACTCTGAGTGAATCCTGGATATATATGACAAACAGAAATCATCCTCCTCATTGTCACACAGGAATTAGATGTGACCTTCTGGTTTGAAAAGCCTAGAAAGTACAGCTGTAACTAACTATTATTCTCATAATCGATTCATCTGTTGATTTTGTTTAAAAAATCAAGTAATCATTTGGAAATAACGATGTTGTCAAATGTCTTGTTTTGTCTAAAAACCAAAATGATTTTAATACTTTCTTTGTTATATGGAACAAAGAAACCAGAAAATATTCACATTTGAGATAATTAAAAATCTGAAAACATGTTCTTTAAAACAAGTATCAAAATAATTGGTTAATTCAGTACTCAATTAGTCGAGTAATTGTTTCAGCACTACTTGGAAGTAAGACCAAACCAGAGAGGTGGTTGCAATGAAAATTCTGCTTTAATGGAAGTTCATGGGAAAATAGGTCTACTTCTCACTTGATTTATAATGTCAGTAAACATTTTTTGAAGATGTAATGGTCTTTAGTTTTGTGTTTTCTTTGAAACATGCCAGTTTTTTTCAATTAAGTTCCTATTTAAAGGAAAATAGAAGATAAAGAACAGCACACATGGACTTTTGTTTTGCAAACAGAAGACTGTGTTCATTTTTCATCTATGGCTCCTGTTTGATCTACATGTTAGCTTCACACACATGCATCATTGTGGCTGTCGAAGTCACTCCTCGTGTATCATACACTCTAGTGTACTAAATTGAATTATATCCTGAAAAATTCCACATGTAAAAAGTAATGATCTGCATTTCATAGATGTGAAATGTCACAGTTTGCTCCTGGGCGTCTGTTTTATAGGACTGAAGGTTGGCATTGGACATACTTTAATATGACTTTCAGTGACTAATAAGTAGAGTCTGATTTTTAGGTCATTTTGGTCTTGCAGATCACTCACATGGCAATGCCAGGTGGACAACTTAATAATTTCTTTGTTGGGGAAAAAAATAGAAAACATAAATAGAGAATAATAAATGAAAGGGTTAAGGTCAAGTTTGAGAAAATTACTCAGATAACATCACTTGAATGGTTTTGGCTTGAGCTTGGAATGCTATTTTTAATAGAAAGCTACGGCTAAACATTTTGAGCACGTTTGACAGATGTGAGCTCTTAGCAGGAGGAATTAAATTAAGAAAAACATGGAAGAGGGAAACTCATGACTGGTGTGTATACTTTAAAACAGAATTCATCAGTTTATTTCTCAGTGTTTGATGTCTTTTGTGTAGGTCATAAATTGTTCCAGAGCTGGATCTTAGGGTTTTGACAGCCTTTTCAAAAACATATCAGCCAATGATTAGGGAAAATGTGGATGAATCCAAAGTCGAAGCCCCATGTGCTCCATAGCAACAGTTGCCTTCCCACTGTAAAAGCTGGGACTGAGGAGCTCCTATCTTCTATGTCATGCAGGAGCTATTAAATCTCCTCCACTGCAAGTAGAGACGGGGAACTTCATTTGTGTCAACATCACTCAGGTTTGAAGTCTTTCGACATTTTGTTGTTGTTTGCCAAACAGAAATATAGGAAGGGTAGGATGTAATGTGAAGACGGTTGGGGTGAAAAACAAGAGACGGTGTTAGTTATGACAAATAAATACACGCCACAATGACTAGTAACATTTTTGTAACAAAATATGTGTGTTATATATGTATATACATTCATTCACACATGTGTATAACAGCCAAAGGAAAAGCCTGTGACAGACTCATTTACAAGAACAAGGGTGAGCGTCTGTATCAAGAAGGTGGAAAGAGGTGTAGTGCTGTCACCTTTGGCAACGACCCTCTCGCTGCTTCTTGACACGCTGCCAGGGTGTCCATTGACTTGTCACTTGTTCGGGCTTCGTCCCTCCCTCCTTAATTCCCTCCTTCCTGGAGGCCAAAAGACCAGCCATGTTGAGGTGTGACATGTCAAGTGATTTGTAAAACACATGCCTCAAGGAAACTTCTGTCGTCTGAATTGGGCAAGAAAAGAAGGAAAAAAAATTCTATAATTATTATTGCGTGTGTATTTGATTAAATCGTCAGTCATTAGCTTGCTCTTAACTTTATATTTAGTTTAATTTATTAAGTGTTGCCATTCACTTCCTTGATAAATTGTACAGATTCATTGTGTTAGAATTAGTGACATCTAGACTGTACATTATAACAAATAGACTCTCTTGTTAGTGAAGTACAGTTGCCGTCTCATACCAGAAAGGAAGTTGTTCTCCTTTGTTTGCCGAGTAAGGTACCATTTACGCTTTAGCCTGTTTGTCTGTTCAAGTTGCTGTAGAAACATGGCAGCACAAGATGACGACCTGCACAAAGCTGAGTCCTTGCCTAAAGGACACACTGCTTTTTTCTAAGGCTACAAAACCCAAATAAATAGATTCTACATTTATACAAACATAACTATGGATAATATGCTCTATTTCCACCAATAAACCCTCCCTAAATGTCACACACTGGACCTTTTAAATCAAGTTTGAGTGTTAAGAGTTGGAACGCTAGAGATAACAATAATGCATTAGTTCCTTTATCACCTTTTTATATCAAAACACCTTCTTTTTTCTCGCTTGCTATTTTTGTCCTTGTCCCCTCACCTCTTTTCCTCTCTCCTTCGCTTTCTTGGTCCAGCTTTCCCATCTGTTTACCTCCGCTGTCTGTCTGCACTCAACACACTCCATCTCCCCAGGTGAGGGAGCAAGCAGCGCGAGGAGACCATGTATGTGTGAATAATGGAGGAGGCAGTTTCTCCCTAACGAAGTGTGTTTGATGGCTGAACTCAGTCCCGTGTGTGTGTTTCCCCATATTCTTCTCCTTTATTATTCAGCCTCATGCTTTTTCGCGACCCTACCACAAAACCCTTTCAGATCATAGCACCTGGGAATCAAATGTTAATAGACACCCGCACATTTTAAACATACGCGTCACAGTCACAAATATTCAACAAATACACACATCCATATACACAAGAATGAGTTTGATTGACATGAGTTGGCATGGCTCAACAGCTTTGTTGTCCTTCTGCATCAGTTATGGCATTACAACAGGCGTGATTCTCAATCCTGTGACTGCACATGACTGTTTATGTTTAAAAGAGTGAGTCAGGGAGTCTCTCACTCAATTACTTCTGTTCTACTTCATTGCCTCACCTGTTGTCTCTTTTGTTTTGTCTTTGCTTATTATGGCAGGAGATTTATAGAGAGAAATTTGTCTCAATACTCGTGACCCACTTGGGAATTCCACGTGATAGCCAGACGTCCAAGTTGGCTGCCAGTACTTAAATGCAACATGCATTTACGGAGGGAAGCATCACAGGAGACTCTAAAATTAGAGCTGGAGCAATCACTGGAAAATTCATCAGCGGCTATTTTAATTGTCAAATAATTCATTGCAGTCATTTCTCAAAAAGAAAAGGAAACTTGAAGTAGTTCCAATATCAGCTATAGTTAAGACTCTTCATCAGTAAAAGAAAACTAGATCATCGCTTATTCTTCATCAGTCGTTATTTTGGCAATTTTATGCCCTTAATAAATCCTTGGCAATAGAGAGACTACAGAAAGAAAGTGACAAAGGTCAAACCAGATGATGTTTGGCACTTTAACATCCATGAAGCACCAAAAATTAATAAATATAATATAATACAAATAATATAAATATAATATAATAATAAAGATAGGTTAAGTAACATTCTGCAGTAACATGTCTGAAAATGACAAGACTATTATAAGTTTTGTTAATTAGTGTATTTATTTGTTAGTTAAAATATTATTTTATATATGTGCTGCATATATTATAATATAAATAACATTTCCAACACTTTAGAATTTTGTATTCATATTCAAAGTAATGGTCCATTTTGTTTTGGTCACCTTTCAAGGATGTCACCTGCTTCACCTTTCTTTGCCATTGTTACATGATTTGATTGAAATTTGACTAATATTAATGTGTGTATTATTGTGTGTATTTTCACTAATGGATCACCACCGCTCATTGCCATTTGCTGTGTGTTTTATCTTCTCTTACTGTTTCGATTGAGAGCAGTAGAAATTACATACTGTGGGTCAAAAGATATGGATTGTTTTCAACATGTATTTGTTGATTTTCTTTCATTAAGCTTCATTGTTCTGCCACGTTACCTACACATCACAGTTGAACGAATCCTTGGAAGACCCCCTGAAAGCTCTGACTCCACCTCTAGGGGATTACCTGTTGCCTGCCCCTGCATTGACATGTACATGTATGTGTGTCTCAGTGGGATAAGTGAAGAGATGTGTGAAATATGGCACACACACACCCCTTGCCTCCAGGCTTCGCTACTGCCTCACCCTACAGAGACGATGGGAAAGAGAACTGTCTCAAACTGTGGCTCTGCTGACATGCAGCTGGGGTTGAGTTAAATGCATTTTTTACACCATAGAAGAAGAAGAAGAAAAGCAGGAACTCCTCTTTGCATCATCATCAGCTTGAGAGGAAGTTTCTGACTATGTGTGTGTGAGTGTGTACACATGTGTGCACATTGACAGTGGGAAGCTGCAAATGTAATTGCTGACACTGTCCAGAGGATTGAATGTAATGAGGGTAGCTGCTTACAGGCAGCTTCATTTGTACAGCTGGGCCCCAGGCTGTGTGTGTGTGTGTGTGTGTGTGTGTATGGGCAAGTAAAACTCAGCATCTTGGGAAATAAGGGGAGTTGAATGGTTTGCACACACACACGCAAACACAGATGAACACACATACACGTATGTATTACCACCCACCCACTCTCACATTAACAAACACATCAAAAAGCCCTGGCAGCGTGTGGAAAGCACTGACTGTAACTTTATTCCATTTGGAGTTCATTTCCTCTGTGCATTAGTGACTTTAGGTACGTCTTCCTCAACAAAGGGGCTCTTAAAAAATGTTACATTAGTACAACAGTATTACTTCCGATGACGCCTCCACTCTTTCAGCAACACTACACTGTTTTTTGAGGAGGTCATGGAGTGTGTGTATGTTGATATATACTGTAAAGGCATTGCAATTATTTTCATTTTAATATTTTTAAAATTAACTTCAAATCAAGTCCGTTTTGGAACCTAAAACAAGACATTTTGTGGGGTATTCGTTTGTGAAGTCATCAGACAGAAGAACACCCATGTTACATTTCAGCTGAATGAGCTATTTGGCTCCGAGCTGACTCTAGACATTCATATTTATTCATGAAGCCACTGTAACCTGATTCTTGTCTTGTCTTCTACTGTGGCACTGTGATTGTAGCAATGTCTGCTGCTACAGCTCCATCCACCACTTTAACCTCATCTTTTTGTGCAAAATTGAATAACATTGAATGTTCAGGTCATCCCAGCAGAATATTCTTTGCTGGTGGGATTTTTTGAGAGATCTCACAGACCTTGTAACCTCCTATTGACAGTTTCAGTTTACATCGTTTTAGTGGCCAGCTGACTTATTTGTTTTCCATATGAGGGGTTTGATTGTGGATGAATCTCATTTACTTTTACTGAGCGGACAAAGAGAGAACAAGAAATGGAGATGTGTGTTTTTAGTGAACCAATAAGGAGACACTGTGACGGGATTGTATTCAAGACAAGAAACAACAATCCTCTAGTTCTGGCAAAAACTATAAATGGGATTTTCCCTTTAACCTCCTTGTTTACTCTTACCTATTGTTCTTTACCACAATTGGAAAGCAGGTGAAGGTGTGTCAGACTCAACCAAAAATTGCTTGTTACTGATGTCCTCTTTTATTTTTAAACAAACAAAACATTTAAACTTAAACAAAAACTTTTGTTTAAGTTTACTGTCACTCAGATGTTTAGATGATGAGCTGAGGTTGGTGCTTAGTTCATTGACAGTACCAGCTGTAACCTGCCGCCTTCCTCCCGTGCGCCACTGCATCCATATATAGATTAGCACCCTCTTGAGAGTGCAAGGACAAAACTAATTTAAACAACACAAATAAAAGTGAATGTGGCTCCAACGATTCTTTTAAGGTAAGAAAAAATATATATATTTGTGATTAGAACCTTTTTATCTTCTGCTGAGGTGTGTTTTTTTTTTGACCCTCTCACATAGGAGGAAATTCCCTCCACTGTGAGAAGAGTGGTTTATACCCTAAGCTTAATGCTGCCTGGTGCAGTGCTGCATAGTTTTGGGTGCTGCAGTGTTCTGCTTTGCTCAGTTCCACTAATTTCACGATAATTGTTGGCACAATGTGCTAAACCTGCAGCTTTGCTGATCAGGCTTGTGTTTTGCCTTTTCAGAAGCTGCTATGAAATGGATTTGTGTGCAGAGAGCTGCTCATGGCAAGGCCATCCACTAGACAAGACGATGGTTGTGGCTTCCATGTTCATGGTTACGCCGTGGAGATGAAGTTTAGATTAACTTTCCACTTGGTGAACAATATGTCATTTTTAATATGGTCATGACTCCTGCTCCAGAAAACAGCTTGACAGCTGCGTCTCTTCAAACAAGTCTGTCCCAATCAGGGTTGTGGGTTTTGGATGCGCACTTGACTTGCCTATCAAACGATTTCACCGGTCAGCATGAATGTGGCTCTCAGCTTGGATCAGAAGCCTGGCATTGATTTTGAATGGCCATCTGCCAGGCTAACCTTGACCCGTAAATCTGACTGGAGCTGCACCATAAACCTTGACCTCCTCTCTCCGCCTCCGATCCTCCCTTCCATCCTTCCTTTGAGTGAGAGATCACAGAGGAGCAGAGAGAACATTAGGTTTCATTTATGGAGACCAATCAATACCTGATCTGATTAGGCCTGCACACATATGTTTCACTACAAACCCTAAAAGCCAACAGATAAAGAGCCCCTTGCTAATGTTAGCCAATAGCTGTCCATTTCAGTGCTTTTGTTATATTGAGTGGAGTGAAATATATGAGCTGTTTTTCATGCAGATGCACAAAGCTTGTGCCAGAATACAAAAAAACTAGATTGTGCAGCTAAACTGTGGTTTTACTGGTGCAGCCTAGCTGTGGTTGTACTGGTACAGCCCTGGGTTTCTCTGCATCAGCAGCTTGTAGGGATGTAAGAGTAGGAGGAGGAGGATGGAAGAGGAGGAGGAGGAAAGAATGGAGAGGAGATGTGGAGGGAAGGAAAGCTTCTAACAGGAGGTATCAGAAATGTGCAGCTATATTGATGTCGGTGTAAGCACATTTCTATTGAAATCAATAGAGCTGCTCTTGAGCTCATTTTGGCTTCTAACAAGATGCTCACTAATGGAGCAGCTGAAGATAACACACACAGGAACTGAGCCAAGCAGGGGTGGGGGTGGGGGAGTATGCCCGTGAATTGTTTAATTTATTTGTGTTACAGTCAGTCCGGAATGACAGCATCATTTTCTCAATGCTAGAAAACAGTCTATACCTATCTTTCAACCACTAGTTTTACATTTCCTGCAATATGATGTAAATTGTGCAGCATGGTAAATGAGAATTTGCATGCTGTTTTTTTGCTGGTGTTTGGATGCCGACAAAGACAGTTGTAATTCAACGATGATTAACTAAGTGGTACTCTTCATCCCAATACATCACATACAAAACGGTGTCCCAGTGAAGTTTTTTCCATCTAATACTACATATCAAGCTCATTTGCAGTGGTATCTCTGGCTTCTTACATGGAAAACACTTTTTTTGTTTTAGTTTTTCATACACTAAATTATTTGTAAATGGTCCTAAAAGCTATGTCTAATCCAATGTATGTTGGCTTGCTACCAGAATTTACTTTTAAAACCAAAGCCTGCTGTTTCTGGAGGAAAGGAAATGTTAAATTCATTTTGAAATGTAGTCTTTTTAATAGTAAAAGCATGAGAAAAATAAAACTTCATTCACCTCAGTAAAACTGAGCAGACAAAGGTATGTCCCAATGCAAGTAGATGTAATTGGAAAAAACATTTATTTGTTTAATGTGGTGAACTGATCCT
Organism: Brachirus orientalis; assembly: GCA_016785285.1. Classification (NCBI taxonomy): domain Eukaryota; kingdom Metazoa; phylum Chordata; class Actinopteri; order Pleuronectiformes; family Soleidae; genus Brachirus; species Brachirus orientalis. The sequence goes on along the minus strand of JAFBJR010000160.1, from coordinate 2,525,097 downwards.
TTAATAATTTTATAATTCTAAGCAAGTTGCATCCAATATTCATCCTTTATGCACTCAGATGGCTCTTATGCATTAGTACTGAGAACTACTGTAGGGCCATCATGACCTATGTTCCTTCCAAACTCTTCTTTGAGCACATTGTGTCTTTAACTATAATGTATTATATAGTCATAATATAGCACTTATACATATAATATGTATTTTATAATACATATTGGTTTTCCAGTTTTTTTGCTCTTACAAACACTTCAAGTGGTATCTGTTCCTTTCATAGTAAACTGCACCCATGCATTACATATACGCTGCATGTAATGTGCTCAGAAAATCAACAGTGTGCATTACATTTGTGTGTGTGTAAACAGCTGTTGAAAATGCCACGGAGAGCTGGCTTGCTGTGGGCCCTCTGCTATTGAAATGTCATGCTACATGGGGGGAAAAGCTGCAATACCTCTTCCACCGACTATACCACCACCACCACCACCACCTCACATCCACCCAACATTCTCACACACACACTCCTGAATGGCTATATGATAATGCCACGCCGAGCCACAGACGCATTCATCATAGCCGTTGTCATTAGAAACAAGCCTCATTATACTCGGAGCCTGTGATTTATGATTAATATTCGCATTCGGGTGTGGCAGATAGTCAAGCCTCTCCAATCCATCGATTTCACTGAACAAGAAAAAACAGGGAAGAAGATGCAAGTGTGTATATACTTGCATTTACATTGTTTCGAGGTCCAAAAAATGTACAAACCTATCTTTGTGAGGACAAGACCTGCTGTTAGGATTATGGTTAAAATTTTAGAACTGGGTTTAGGTTAAGGTTAGCTAACCTAAACACAAGGGTAAGATTTGGGTAGATGTGATACTTAAGATTAGGGAATATATTATGTCTGTGATGTGTCCTCACTAAGATATAAAAACATAAAAGACCTTCTCAGGGCCAGTAGTCCTCATGGGGACCAAAACCTTTTCCTAATTAGGCACATTCTCATTTCTGAGTGACTAGTTCAGTTTAGAGCTAAGGTTTGGATTATGTTGGGGATAAGGTTAGGCATAATGATTTGGTTAGAGTTAGGGATAATGATTTGGTTAGGCTGTCCTAATGAATGAAAGTGAGGGTGTGGCTGATGGTGTAGGTCTAGGAACATTCTGGTCATGGCGTGGGAAATGAGAGACAAAGTAGAGAAGCAAAGTAAAAGGGCAGGTGTAGGGTGTAATATTCAAGGTCCCTCTACACCCTGGTTCCGTAAATTGTCTCTGGAACTTCACTCTGTGGCTTCATTAGTAAGTGTCTTTTCAATATTTATGGCGGTGTTAATAAAACATCAATACGAATACGAAGCCTTTGTGGAGAGCTGCAGGCTGTAGGGGTGCTGCAGTCTCAGGCTTTTCACTGATATTCGGAGGATCAAGAGAGGTTCAGGTGAGTGTCATGGAGTGTGGGTGAGATTTATCACTGAAAGCAGACATTGGATAGTTTTCAGACATGTGCTGCATTATGGTAGAGAACTTCAGATTATATGTAGATCCAGAAAACAACATTTTGCTGTTTGGATTGTGCACAGATTGTGCTCTGATGTGTGTATCACTGGCTCCTGTGCAAGGCTGCTGACTACTGTAAGTACACAGCTATTGGGTTCAGCTTCTCATGTTTTATTTATTCCAGGAGAAAGTGACAGTAAGAGCCGGCCTCTGGAGCTTGACTGAACACTCAGGGTCAGCACAATCTTACTCCCTCTTACTACAACTTACAGCACATGTGAGACTCTAACTAAGAATCAATTCCTTATAAACTACTTTTCCAATTAATCACTTGTGTCAAACCAGGTCTCGGGGCCTAAGGTAAAGCTTTACATTTGTTGTTTTGATCTATCAGCAGGCCAAGCCCCAGAGATATTTTATTTAAAACACTCACTACCATGTCATATTATGGTAGCCTGTACTGGGCTACCACTGTATGTCATGTTATGCAATGTTATGCAATGTTATGCAATGTTATGCAATGTCATGTCATGTCATGTCATGTAATGTCATGTGTGTTATGTTTGGTTGTGTTAGGCTGTACTGTATTGTTCGTCCTCCCCCCCCACCCCCACCCCCACCCCCCAATCCGTCTACCCACCCACCCTGTCCGGTCCGGTTAAGCAAACGAATAAGAATAAAAACAATAAATAAATTCATAGATTAAAAACAGGACGAGTATAAACAGACTCTTCCTGTGCAAAGCAAACCTGTTCAACCCCCCCTGACATGTAGACAACCATACTAAATCTTGTCATGTCATGTCATGTCATGTCATGTCATGTCATGTCTACCCATCCACCCTGTCCGGTCCGGTTAAGCAAACGAATAAGAATAAAAACAATAAATAAATTCATAGATTAAAAACAGGACGAGTATAAACAGACTCTTCCTGTGCAAAGCAAACCTGTTCAACACCACCTGACATGTAGACAACCATACTACATGCCAAAAGTACTGGACAGGACAGGTTTAAAAAAAAAAAAAAAAAAAACACTCACTACCAATGCTTTGGTGACTCCAGCAGCTGCTCAGTATCCATAACACTACATAAAGGCGGTTTTTGTGGACTTTCCCGGGGTAGATATTGGCAACAGGTTTTGTTTTTCAAAATATTTTAATCAGTTTTCACTAATTGACCAAAGTAGAACTTTGCAAGTTGGGCCAGTTTTTAATTTTTTTCTCTAAGTAGCTCCCCCTTGTGCCTACCACTTTATCCCCGCTGTTGTAAAAAGTCATCACTGACGCTACCCCCTCCCTTCCCCTCTCCTGGCCATGTGCATTTGTTTTCAGTGGAGCTGGCAAACACAGCACAACAGCCAACCACCCACCAAAAATAAACCTGCAGCAGACATCATTCATAAAGTTGTCGAAAAATGGCCTTTAAAACAGTAGCAAATGTTGAGGAAGTGCAAACCAAATACACATTAATACATAGAATTTATCCCAAAGGTACGTACAATTGCAACAGTTAAAAGACGCCAGGTTGGAATCCGTTTTTCATGCTTCTGTGTTTTTTTTTAGTTCTTGACATTTGAAAAAAAGCTGTTTCGACGTTTACTCTTGTGTGACCTCTCGCTTGGTCAGGCAGTTGTTTTCTCTTCCTTACTTCCTCCGCAACTTTTTTTTCCTGCTTCTTTTTTGCCAGCTCTGCCATGATGAATGTCTAAAATAACGCTGCCGCTGCCTTGATCTTAAAACTGGAACCTGGCTGGGAGGCGTGTGAATGTGGTGCCGTAAAGTAGTTTCTGCTTTTTGTGAGACCAGAGACTTTTGGCCGGCAGAACTGATGTTGCAAGGCTGGTTGCCACTAACAGTGGATTCAGCCCCCAATCTCCCCACAACAAGACACTTAACCATCACAATGACACTGAAACTGTTACCCTGCGTGTTAAATTACTGCATAGTATAGCTTAAAGTGGCTAGTTCAGCAACTTTTCCAAATTCTCATTAAAGTGTGTTTGCATCCATATTTGATATTAATGTCACTGCTTATGGATATCTTACCTGGATCAGGTAAAATGTTGGTGCACTACCACATACAGTTTATTGCAACTGGAAAATTGTATGCTGGAAGTTCACTTTTATCATCCTTATTGTTGTGTAGTGTGTACTACACAAAAAGAGTGTAGCAAAAAGAAAACAAGCAGAGGTTTTAGAGCAGATGTGAGGTGGGGTAAAATAGAAGTGGGGCCATTTTGCATTTTCATCATTAAGTGATTACTACATGGAGACCAAGAAAAGTTTTTTTCTTCATAATTAATTTTGTGGAATAGCAAAGAGTTTTAAGGAGTTGAAAACCTTAAAGGCCTATGGTCAGATGTTAATACTGATAAAGAAATATAAATAATTGCTAAGCTTCTCCTCAGCATAGCTCACTCTGCTGTCACTTATAATCTCCCCCTCAAACTTTGGCCCAAGTGGACAAACCAAACAGACAATGAGAAGAAGGTTTGTTAAACAAGAGAGAGGCTGAGACTGATTCCATAAAGCACCTTGAGGGTCAAAATACACGTGTGGCAGTGGAAAAGGAAAAGTTCCTGTTTACTCTTAGTATCTTGTGGTCTTCCACTCTTATTTCCTCTCTGCTTTTTCATGACTGCATGTGTATTATTTATTCCTCTGCACTATCCTACCACCTCTCCTCGCTCTTTGGGTTAGGGGCTGCCTTCGTACTCCAAGGAGTCATGTAACTGTTGCGTTGGTGGAGCCAGGGCCAGTGATGGGTCTGGCCTTCCTGCCTGGGACACAGCTGTGAAGAACACAGAGCCTCTCCCTCTCTGTCTCTCTTTCTCTGCACATCTGGTGTGTTGGAAGGGGTTGTCCTTGGCTCAGTTTGGTTGCCAGATTTTGGCCTGGCTACACTGTAATAGTTTTAGATTTCATTTGTGGATTGGTCCACTGCTGTACACGCACATGAATGAGCTGTGCTCCACTGGTGTATTAATAAATGGTTAGTAAGCCAACAGAGCAAGTGCTATTTTATTTATTTATTTATTTATTTATTTAAAACACATTTATTTGTTAATTTGTGGCTGATTCCCTCCAGAGCAGGTGTCGCACTCCTCTCACTGTGTAACTTCACCCCAATTTAGATCTGACTTTAAATAAATGCAAATCAAGCTGTTGGTTGGCTCCTTTCCCCATGAATATAAATAGCATTTGCAAATCTTATCTAGAAAAGTGTTGTAGTGGGGAGATGCTTTGAAACACAGGCCGGCGATTAGGATCCCATTGTTCCGCTCCACACCCCCTCCATTCTCCTGACTGCTTACAGTAAGCCTGAGGATCTGTGTGTGTGTGGCTCTGCACATGTGTATGCATTCATCAGCCTCACAGTGTGATTGAGATAGTGGCTAATGGTGAGATATCATGTGCATGATGTATGGGGTTTTGACAATTCGTATGGTGTGTGTGTTGCTGTCGGGTGTGTCTTTGATGACAGATGCTATTGCTTCTGTTGCTTCTGTTGCTTCCCCCCACTGCTCCATTCTGAATTAACAAGGTTGCTAAGATACAGTGAGTTTATATTAGATTAGGTTATCTTCTGTTATCTCTGTTACTATATTTTACCCAGCAGTGTGAAGCATTTTTAATTTGGAATTTACCCTAATACTGGCACTTGTACACCATTGCTTCCCCTTGTTTCTCTCCTTTTTGTTGCTAGGAGGGGGGTTGAAGCTCTCAAAGCCCCCTAGTCAAATGTCTACCCCACCCAATTACAATCTGGAGGCGTATCCATACCTCTATCCATCATTAAGCCCATTTAATTCTAGGCCTGGGGCCTAGTGTTTCCATGTAACAGAGAACAAGCCAGTAAAATGGGAGACAGGAAACAGTGATATCAAATTGGTCAAGGCTTATTGGTATACAAAAAATGTTTTCCCTCCCACTGGCAGATGTCAACCCAATCCAGAGTCTGACCTCCATAGTAGCTTCTTCAGGGCTGGAGGGTCATTGGCGCTGCTGTTAGCAGATGAAGAATAGGAAACAATAGAAGATGCCAACTGAACTGCTAATGAAGGTGATGCTCTGCTTTCCTTCTGCTGGTGGATTTGAATATTTTCCTTCACATTTGGAGTTGAACTGTTATATTGTTATGGACAATAATTGATGAGATTGACTGACTGTAGCTTTATAAGATATCCACAACATAGCTTAAGCATGGTATCGTACCACAATGAGTGGTAAGTGGTGTGATGATTGGACTTTTTTGCATTGTGATTATAAGTTAAGCTGCTATAGAGATTGTGCCGAGGGGCACTATGTGTTGTTGCACGCGTTTGGTGTTCAGTTGGGAGTAGGACTAGTGAAAGAAAATGAATTTATTACAACTTGAAGAGAACAATGTACTGATAGTAATTAAGGATTCTGATTCTTTGACACAGTGAGGGAAATATCCACAGTGAGGGCATCTGCTTCTGACAAGGAAAACTGTTGAAGTCCAGACAGTGTTGGTGGTGACCAGATGAGACAGATGCAGAATTAAGAGTGATAGATCAGATGTGCATGACAGCAATGCAAGGGAATTAAGCCAGAAAGAGGAAAAAAAAGATGATTGGCTAACAAGTGAGGTGCATTGCATTGCTATAGGGGCAGGTGAGATCAGCTGATGAACACCTGGGAACTGAGTGGGAAGTGACAGAGTGCTTATGTGGAAGGAGACGAAAGACAGAAGTGTGAAAATGAAACCACAAAAAAGCAAAAAAACAGAGTTGTCTTCCTGACTGAACTTGTGGCTGGGCTTCTTAGTATAGATAATTTACTAATCCCTCACAGGAAATTTCAGTTCCTGTGGCAGTTCATTCACGCCTAAGCACATGCAACCACATTCAACACAAAAGCACTGTTTAAAAAAAGAAAGTAATGAGAAGATACTTCATAAGTGGTGTTGGACATTTTCCTAAAATTCTGCTGCCAGCTCCTTAAAGTCTAATCTTCAGTCAGTGTCCTAGTGAGCTGTGAGCGTTCATCATTGGTGAACGGCAAACTCCAAACATTTGGACTCTTAATTGGAGTTCATGTCCAAAGAAAGTTGTCGATTCTGTGTTCAGTGAAGAGAATGCATGATCCTACGTATCTATCTTTGTGGTGTGATGCAACTTTTGTGACACATTGGTATATTCCTGTGTGTGTAACTTTATGTTGTGGGAAACTTTATCTGTTTACACAGTCACATTATGTAAACAGATGAAGTTACTTTAACATTTTAGGGTGAAGACATGTTTTAAAGTTAGGCTGACGGTAGGTTAAGGTTAGGGCACTAGTAATTGTGGTTAACGTTAGAGTAAGTCTCCAGAAAGTGAATGGAAGTCAATGCAGTGTCCTCTGAAGTCGTGTGTGTGTGTGTGCGCGCGCGTGTGTGTGTGTGTGTGTGAGGACCAGCTATAAGGGGAAAACCCCATTAGTGTGGGATCCCAGGGAGATAATGAGTGCTGACTGCTTTATGTCCTGGAAATGATTGAGTGGAACATCGTAGCAGTTTATGAATACCCTCTGCTAGGAGCTGACAGACCGACATCACTTAGCCTGTTAGCTGGCAAAGCTAATGTGACGAGCAGCTGTGGCCTGCAGACTAACTTAGATTACCAGGAGTAGACCACTTAACAATGTTCAGTTGATCTGTTTTTTTTATACAGGCCAAATTTAGTCTTGCACTGCATTAAAACTTTCTGTCTTTACTAGACAGCTTCTGTCTCATGAGGTGGCCAGTAATCATGTTTCACTTTTATATAAGACTCATTTCACGTATATACTGTAAGTACATAATGTGTTTGAACTAGAATGCAGCAAGTATACTGAAAAGGATAGAAAGGAATTTGCACTGGATTTATTTATTTTTTTTCTGTCTCACTGTTATGGCTGCAACAGTTGAATTGATTATTAATATTTAATTCATCATTAAATATTTTGGTAATCTAAAATATTTATTGTGTTTAGAGTGTTTTTCAATCAAACAAGATTTCTGATTTCAAATGGAGCAAGCTTGCTTTTCTTTCTTTTGACAAAGAAATTGTCAAAACTGAATAATTTTGATTTGTGGACCAAGCAAGTCGTTCGAGATCCTCATCATTTTCAGGCATTCTGTGACATTTTACGGACATAATAAGTAATCGGTTGATCGAGAAAATAATCAACAGATTCAGCAATTATGAAAATAATGATTAGTTGCAGCCCTACTCACTGTATTCCCGTTATGTCCCACAATGCAATGCATAAATGGAGGATGGAGCTACTTACAGCTTCTACCCCAACTATTTTACGTCACTGAATTCTCATTTATTTGAAGTCACTGATAAATGTTACTGTAACTTTCTGGTCCACATACAGCTAATTGCTAACCCCTGGTCTGCTTTTATACAGCATCACTTCCGGAAGAGCTAAGAAAGCTAAACAGAGCTTCAAACCCTTTCATTTTGGTTCTGTATTGATGTTTTATTTATTATTTTCCCTCCTGATCACTTTTATGGTCTTTGGTATCTAGATATCTTTCCCCTGCATCCTGATCTCTGCTGGTCTGCCGTGGCTTTGTGATTAACCCTTTAAAAGTATTTGTTTGTTGCCCTCTGTAATGCTTCTGATACACAGAGCTCTTCCTGCTCTCCTCCCACTATTTTAGCCTGGGGATGTCCAGTCCCACACACAAAGAGTTGATACACACAGAGAAATCTGAAAATTGATTTTAAATTGACAAATTATAACAATTACACAGATGCTGGTTTAGATGGATGTGGTGTAGTCGAAGACATCTGTTTGTGAGATATCAGTGAAGATGCTTCTTACTCAGTCCTCATGATATAAATTTCTCTTAAAAATTGTTTTCACTTGTTCTAATGGATGTCATCATATTAATATGTTATCAGTGTAATCTTGTTCTTTTAAATAATTGTGGATTTCCCGAGAGCATTCGAGAACAATGGTGGCCTTCACATACCAGAAAGATTGTTGTTCTTAGTCCAAATAGGTTCATACTGTCTTCTTAAATTCAATTTAGTATAGAAAATAGCTGGACAATACACATCACAGTAACACCACACGACAGTTGATAGCCTGAAACATGCCAAGGTAAAATACCTTACTTTACTTGACTGACTAAATGAAATTTAAGCTCAAGATTGCCGCTGTAGAAACATGGCGGCACAAAATGGCCCCTGGCTAAAACTGCTTCTTATGTTATGAAAATTGTTTATATTTTAGGGCAATTATACACGTTTACCCAATGAACCCTCTTAAATATCATACAAACAAAGTATATTGTAATGTATTTTTGAAAATAGGGATTTAAATAGTTGTTTGGCACAAGAAGTTTATTTTGACCATGGAAACAATGCAACCTAAATGAAGATCTATTTAATACTGTTTTTTCACAGCACCCATATCATATTATTTTTATTATTTAGCCTTGACAAAGAAGAAGCCGACAGGCAAAAATAAACTATTTTAGGAGTTCAATAAGACAAAAAAGGAAGAAATATGTCTGCATAGAAAGTGATTATATGTAAATTTGGGTTTGTCAGATTTAAAATTGTCAGGAACTGAGAGACTTGGAGCCTTAATCAGTCTGGCCTTAGCTGTCTGTCCCCTTGAGATTATCCAACCATGTAGAAGCATTAACCTTTAGCTCACTGTATACAACAGGGAAAGAAAAGTGCCCTCTGGCTCCTCACTTTTGTAGTTACCAGCGCTGGGGTGGCGCTGGCTTGTTGGATCTGATTGAATTCTAATCCCTTCGAAGGGTTAGGAAGTAAAACTAACCTCCGCTTTGATGAGTTGGTCTGAGGTTGCTCCCACACTGCGGCTGTTATAGGGACAAAAGAGATGGTGCAGTGCTCAGCCGAGTTTGGGATAAAGTGATGAACGCCACGGTGAATTTACCTGTGGAAAGTTCATGGGTGGAGCTTCAAAGGTGGGAGGAGTTCTCCTCCTCTTTCCTTCTCTATTCCATCTATTATCCCTCCCTTTCCCCTCTGCTCTTTCCCTGTATTCATCTCTTGCACAGGATGACATTAATATTCCTTTGAAGCCTGTTTCAACTGCAGCCAGAGCTCCCTCTCCTCCACTCTCACTCCCTTTATCCCCCCCCCTCCCCTTCTCCCTCTTGTTCTCTGTTTTTTCTCTGTGCTGGGGGATCTCTTTCCCCCCATCTCTTCCAACCGGTGCCTTTAGTCAGGAGATCCCTCTTGTTGCATGTATGTACATGCATACATGTGTGCACAGACATGGGCGGTGGGTACCGATGCCTTTGACAGAGCATGTTGATTGGTTCAGAATCGTTGCTGCCTCTTGTAGGAGAGTGGAACGGCTATTTTTAGATCAAGGGGTAGCTGGGAGAGAGAGACTGAGGAGGGTTCGGTGTGTGTGCGTGTGTTTGTAATACTGCAGTCTTAAAGGAAGTTCCCTTATCACGCACACATACACACAGGAACACACATGCACTTTTGCAGCAGTGCCCCTCTAAAGCCAGGCTGGTGTGTATCCCATGTGCTTGCTCCCCCTTTCCTCTCCTCCCTCAACCTTTTTTCTGGCTATCCCCGCACCCTCCTGCACCCTCTTTATGTCTCTCTTGTTTCTCGGTCTCTTTCTCTTTTTCCGAGCTGGCTCAGTGTGCAAATGTCAGCACTCTCACATTTATTTGCCAGAGCCCAGAGCAACGTCCTGCACCCTCTGTTTACCTCTGTCTCCACAGCGTTGCCCCAACGCTTCTTCTGTTCTCCTTATCATCCTTCCCTTATTCTTTTCCTTCCTTCCTCCCTTCCTTCTTAAAAAAATTATAATCCCCTCTTCATGTCACTCTTCCAGTATCCTACCATTCATACTCATCTCTTTCCTGTTGCATACTTGCCCTTTTGCCCTTTGCTACCCCACTTCAGTTTTTTACACCATTTTTGCTTCATTTGTCCATTCATCTAATTCCTCCACCCTTTCACTCATTCATGGATCAAAGCACTTCATTGGAGTAACACCATGATATTTCCAGTCTTGTCTATATCTAGCACATCACCCAAGTTCTTTTTTAAATGTATTTATTTTTTTTACAAACTCGAGCACCGTCATCATCTCCCCTTCCTGTACTTCATGTTGCGCAAGCTTGTTGATTTACGTATGGCCCTCCATCAGATCAGAAAACGCCTTGCCTATCTCTTTCTGACTCCTCCACTTGGTTTTCTTTTTTAATTTTCCTCTCCCCATGTATTTGTCTTCCTCCCTGTCTCACTCTGTTCATCACTCTATCTAGCTGTGATCACCATGATGACTCATGTGGCTCGCACCTGCTCTGCAGTCAAGGGGCCGACTTGGTTTTATAAGGAGAGGTTTGAGATAATGAAGGTGTGGCTTCACTCGAGCTCTGTGTGATCAAAATATGTGCAAGAAAAGGCAAGGGAGGATGTCAGTGTTCTTAAGCAGCTATATTTTATTTGCATCATATGTTGTGTTAAAAACATGATGCAGAAGACAGAAGCATTTTATGCGCAACCTTATAACACCAGAAACTTATGAGCTGTAAAAAATACAATTAATCTATTTTCCTTTATTTAGACAAAATGGACAGGTTGTGTATGTATTTTCCATTTGTTTTATTTTCCTTCATCCAGTCACATGTGTGAAATATGGATCAAAATGTAAGAATGAATTCAGATTTGTTTCCAAAGCAAACAATCCATTCAGGGATGTGAAGAGTCAAACCCAGGTATTTCACCTCTGAGGCTGATACCTGTCTAGAGAGTCATCAGTTGAACAAAGCTGAACTTTAACCCCTCCCAGTTTCATCTGAAACAAAGTATGAATGAGTGTCGTTACAGTCACCGGAGAGACAGAAGCGTCTTCAACTAACTCAAGCAAGTCTAGTCGCCTACAGCTACAACAGAAGAAGACTATGACCTGGAGAATCTTCACACACATGTTTATTTGTCATTGTATACAATGCAAAGAGATAATGTTGTGCAAACCTTACAAGTCAGTAGGAGTGGGTCAAAATATCAATTTGGCAATATATCCTCATCCTCTTAACAGTCCCTGCCAGTTTCACTCACTGGGCTTTGCTACTTCATGTGTCCTTGTGGTGGCGTTGGGTAAACTGAAGTTTAGATCAGGATACTGGTAGAGAAAGCAAAGTTTGTGCTCTTTGTTCTCTATGTTGTGAATAAATAGAGAAAGCCCATACTTTTAACTTTTCACAGATGTTTTGTTTTCTTCATGTTTTGTCATGTATCGCTATATGATTGTCTTGCAATATATTGATTATTATTGATCACAGAATTGTTGTATGGTGATATTATTAATATCGTGGACCATGTATCACGTATCACCCTGTATCGTGAGGCACCCTGTTATTCCCACCCCTACTATCCTACCTCAGTGCATCAGGAAAACATCCTGAAAAAAAAAATAAAACATTTGAAAAACAAACAAACTTAGTCATTGAGTCATTTTCTTGGATGTTGTTCTGTTCATTTTCATCATCAAATAGGCATCATTCTCTTCATTCTTGCACCTTCAGGTCATGTGGACAACCATCAAAAATGTTTTTTACTTTTACAAAATTAGTGTGTCAGAGAGAGCTACCTGTTGTGCAAAACTTCTAAAAATAGGAGTGTGTGTTTAATTTCACATTGCTAATGCATTTCTCTACTCTCTCTCTCTCTCTGTGTTTCTATATCTAGTGAGTGACAGCTGTTTTCGAAACCTAGCAGAGGACCGCAGTGGCGTCAACCTCAAAGATCTTGTACACGATCCCTCCCTGTGAGTACTGACCATACACAATGATTCAGTCGAACACAGTAAAACTGTGTGAATGAAGTATTGGACCTTCTTTCACCTGCTTTTAAACCCAGAGCAAAATCATTTGACTTAAATGTATCACTCAAAACAAAGATGCACAGGTTCTCTGCATGCGTGCATCTGTGTGGAAGCCACCTTCATCGTCTTCTTTTTTTCTTTTTCTTTTCTTTTTTTTTTTTTTTTTGCTAGAGCGTAACTAACAAACTAAAAATATCTCTTCAACACAATATGTTGGGGTTCGGTATCACCCTATAGAGAGAGATTCCCAGCATGCGTGGCAACAACAAAGGAGCTGCAGCATTCCTCTGTGTCAGAATGAATGTTGGTTGCTGCAAGAATTTATCATTTGCTCATATAAAACAAAGGAGATGAAAACATTTGTATTTATAGAACAGCAATGTAATCAGTGACAGCAGTGCGTGAAAACGCCCAGGACAATCAACTGAGTGATAAGTTCCAAAAATATGCATGTTAAAACACTGTTGTGTAGCTTTAAAAATTATGTTTCACAATGCTCAAAATTTAACAAGGACTGTGAAAGTTGTCAAAATCTACCAAGCTGCTCACAAAACAGCCAGTACAAGACCTGAAAATTGCATCTTAACATGACTGTTAAGTTCAGTTTGTGTCCATTTGGCCTCAGAGCCTTTATCCTTTAGCCTCTAGTATGCTTTTAAGTTTAGTGAGACAATACGAGGAACATTTATTTTATAGCATTTATATTTATTAATATAACCAAATTGTGACACATTGGAAAAGTGACATACGTCAGTACAAGAACACAAGGTTAGCACTAGTTTTAGAAAAACATATTTCATGAATTGCTTTGTACACTGGAGCATTATGATGTTACATGAAGGGTGCTTCCCCTAACTTGACGCTGTTGTCTGAAGTGCAGTTTTTATCTTGTACAGTTGTAGCATAATAGATATTCCAAGACAGTAGGTATACCTGTCCACATCATTTTATATGAAAGCACAGCAGAAGTGAGGTTAGAGTTTATGTCAAATCTTACTCAGCCCTATTGTTCACGTCATACCTGCCTTTATTTATTTTAATTTTATAGTCTTACTTTAGTTACTCTCATATGCACTTATCACTCTCTTGTTTTCACATTGTATTCATTTGATTAACTTTAAAAATAGACAGCCTTCAGTCTGTAATCTACCGACACTATGTTTTAGTCATATGTAGTTCAGAAAGTGATATAAGGTATCTCAGCCTGTGACTGAAACACTGCAAACTGTCAGCCAGACTTGCAAACCTTAGACATGCTACTCTACACACCCAAGCCCTAGTTTCCGTACAGCTCATTGATTTGCTGGAGCCCCTCTGTTACTGCACTACAACAGTCAATATAACTGAACTGATTCATTCATGATAACCCCCCCATTCATGATAATCCCCCCCCAAACCCCACTGTGGGACATGCTTGTCGTGTCTTCTATGTTATGTTTATTTTTAGGCTGATGTGTAACGTGTGTGTGTGTAACGAGTGAGTGTGAGGGCGGCATGAGCATCATGCCAGATAGTGATCCAGGATCATTGCGTGTTTATTTGTAGAGTGGAGTTAACACATGGAAAATACTGAACTGGGAGTTGTTTGTACATTTTCAGGAACATGCTTTAATCCACATCTGTATTTGTTTTATACCCAGCTTCTATGTGATCATTGTTAAGTTACACAATCAGACATGACAGTGGCAGAGTCAGAGCTTTTATTACCTCGATTTGTTTACTAGTTTTTTTTGTTTTTCTTTTAGTTAATATTATTAATTGACCAGGTTTTACACTGAAAGCTGGATATTAATTGTTAAGTGTCAGTGACTTTTGAAAGTGCAACATATTCTAGTCTTGATTTCAGAAAAGCATGTAATTGGTTGCATTTCAGGATATAGCATACATTTGTATAGTGTAAGAACAGTTTGGTGTGTTTTTTTATTTTGATAATTCTTAGTGTCAGTGTCACAATAGTATAAAATAAATAAAACAGCAAACAAAAGATATGTATTAAAATCACAATTTGGCTGATATCTGATAATCACCATTTGTGTATGAACTTAATATAATATGTGCATTTTATTTAAACAGTATAATTAAATACATCATAGATATAACAAACAAACAGAACAAAATGTCTGTGTCAGCTGTCACCCAATAATGATGCAAAATGCATTTATTCAAAATGCATTTATTTAAGAAAAAACAGCTGAAGTCTGTACATTTACTAATGCAGTTTTTATGTTTATCTGTGTAAAAGTGGTTTGTAAAAGAAGAATGCTAGTGTTTGTGTCTGAGAGCTCGTTTAGATTTTTGTGTGTTACAAACTGGTTCGAAATGAATATTTGGATGAGTCTAGACGAGGCCTGCATTCATGGCTTCCCAAGAAATGTCGAATTCAGCTTGAAGGTCGCTGTGATAAAAGTTTAGGGAAACTGTTAATGCTTCTGATAGCTAAAATCAAATTTTACACTTTTGAGATGGAGTGAATATTAATTAAATAAAGTCACATTAAGAGAGTAAATGTGATGGGCTGTTGACATTTAATGAAAGGCTCAGTTGTGGCCTACTTATTTTGGTTGGCAGGTTTGCTGATGTAAGGTCTGTTGGCTTGGTTTCCTTGTTCTCATAGACGTCCAGTGATCACCCTGTGGGAACGCAGTGTGAGGGCCTCTGTGGTTCACTCAGTCCACCAAAATAAAATCACTATGTTTGTATGGATGTGTTTTATACCAGTGAAGTGATGGGGTTAAGCTTGGATTAAATGCAGTGCTGCTGAACATTAAAACTGGACACGAGGACAAGCGGCTGTGGTGTTAGTCTCCTCTAACTGCCCTCCTTTGTTGCACTGATGGTCTCTGACACAGACATGCTCTGGCTGACCTCATTTGGCCCGAGACTCGTCCATGAAGTTGACCAGCCAGAACACCGTGCCCTCAATGTGCCACGGCCACTGTGACAAAGATGGGTGAAGGAGGGTCACAGTAGGACACATAACATTAACTGTATAAGCATGTGCGATCAATCGGTCTGCCCACTTTTGGCATACTGGAGCATGTAGAGGTGTTTCAGGTGGATGGAAGAAAAAGATACGGCAAAAAAAGAGTAAAAGCAGGGCACCCAATAATGATACTCATGATCAATCTGAGTATGTAGGTGTAGAGTGTCACTAAAGGTTGAGATATTTCCCAGATGAACCAAACCCAAGGAAGGGTGTTGTCATTAAAAACCTAATATTGGTTGGCACAATTTGTTGTAGTCTCTTGTACATACCATCAACTGGTCCACTCATGTATTGTGGTTGCTCTCTGTCTTGTCTAAAGCAAAGTGGACACAAGTGCATAAGATACCCAACAGTCCATTACAGTGATTTAGCATCAGCAATTTTACAGTGGCATGATGAATGTAGGGCAAAATCATGATGGGTCTCCTTACGTGTCATGTCATGTCACCTTCTTTGATTTGTGTCAGATGTTTGAAGTCACTGTGAACTTTGGGTTTAGGGTCAGGCTTGGCTGGCTGTGGGTCAGGAGGTAGAAGAGGTGGTCCACTAACCAGAAGATTGGAGGTTTCTTCACTGGATTCCCTTATTCATGTGTCAAAGTGTTCTAGGGCACAACACTGAGCCCCACTGCTGGATAAAACTGCTGTGTAAAGAATATCTGCAGTCTTTTGTAGATGTAACAGGCAACTGGACTTAGTTGGGTTTTCAATAAAGTATAGGGTGTAGTGTAAAGCACTTATCAGCAGTCTTCAAGACTTGAAAACCAACATACACAACAAAGATCATTTTCCATTATCTACATATTTGAAACTTGACAAATAACTTGATCAACAACATTTCCTCATTCTGTTATTAGAAAATGTAATCCAGTTGCGGTTACATTTGCTCCAGTCTCTGTTCAATCATCCCCACAACTTCTTGTTCGGTTGTATGACTGTGACGTCTCAGTGATTCTGAGGTTTTACCTGCAGTGTAATTGAAACACACACATGAGCCGTGCTCATTCTGCTGAAGGTTTAAAATGTTGTTGTTTAAGTAGGACGATGTCAGCAGTGACAGATCTGAACCAGAAAGACATTTATTCTGTAAATAAATGGAGCACTTGTGTGGCAGTGTGATCTGCAGAATATTTTAGTTTGTGGGTGTGTGTTGTGTTATGTGCTATTGGCTGTGAGGAGAATCACAGGAGTAAACTCCCTTGCTGAGCAATCAGAGCTCTCATCATGGTGGGGGGTTTGAAGAAGTGGGCTACTCCATTCCTCCTCCTCCTCCTCCTCATCCATCCGTGCATCGTTCTTTCTTCAGCCAACATGTTGAGAGATGACCCCTTGAGAGCTTCTCTTCATATGGACAAACCAACAACTCAGCTGTAATGGGCTCGACTCCATGCTACCACTGGGAATGTGGAGATGGCCTGGGCTCTTGTCTCCTCTCTGGATGGAGTTTGTGTCCAAGACGGCGCCTGAGAGAGAAAGAGGAAAAAGAGAGCGAGATTGAGTGCCGTGTACAAAGAGCTTGTATTATTAATGAAATTACTCTGGCAGATGGGTCTCATCTTGGAAGTGTCCCACAACCACTGAGATTTGCAGCTGGCTCACATGCACACTCATACTTTTCCTCTCTCTTGTTAAGTGTGCCTCTGACAGTTTATGCCCCTTTTTCTCACTCTCTCATTCTGTCTTTCTCTCTTATCCTCTTCTCTGTGCTTGTCTTTTATTCATAGAAAGATTTGGCTGTGGCGTTCAGGCTTTCAGGGCAAAACCATTGCTTTGTCAAACCCATCCACCTCCTTCCTCTGCCTGCCCCACTCTATTCCTTTCCACTGCTTCATTCACCCACAACAGGATTGTCCTTCATTCTGCAGTTTGAGGAAGAGCTTTGTATGTCACACCATCACCTCCACACACACACACACAAACACTGATAGGTTTGTGCAGCTATTCTTCTTGGCACACTGCAATGAGTTCCATTCCTTAATCAAACTCAATTCAAATCTTAGCCCTAAACTTAACCAGTTCCTCAGAAATGACATTCTGTCTCATTAAGACCAGGTTTCTCCATGAGGACTAGTGGTCCTGACAAGGTCAGTGTTTATGCCAGAAGAGGTCCTAAAGGGTTAAGAAATACAAGTCGTTTTTGGTGTCTAGGTGAAAATACATCGTTGATCCCAGAGGTCAGAGGAGAATGGCCTGATCGGTTTAAAACAATGGAAAGGCAACAGTAGCCCAACAGCAACTTATTCAATCTGAGATATGCAGAAGACTATCTTTGAATGCACAACACATCGAACCTTAGAAGTGGTGCCACTTCTACCACTTTATTAGGTGTTCTCTGTACCTAATTAAGTGGCTGGCTAGTTCATATACACATCCACACAGTGTAGAAGTAGCACATGTAGCATGTATCGCAAAACTTGAAGGAAATAATTTACTTGTATAGGTAAAACTATTTTGCCTGTGTGTACATAAATTCACACAAACATGCCTATATGTAATCTGTATATTCATTTTTGCCAATACATCAACAAGTTCCTTGTTTACTTCCATATTAATGCATCAATATATTTTATTAAATTTTATAAATCTAGATACAAAGGTACGTACAGTCCATACATGCTTGAATATGCATGTTACATATGCATATTTCACCAACATAGTACTACACTTACCTACAAAAAATGTCCAGTCAACAGCATATTGCTTCTTTCACACAGAAATGGCATCCCCAATAGTTACAAAAAAAAATATGCAAACATTCGCTGGCACACACAAACTCTGGCACACTCTCTCACAATGAACAACACAGCAATTAGAGGCTTTAGACAGGAGGGGTTGCCTAGGAAACGGTGGGAAGGAACCCTAGTTATTTGTGTTGAGCATATTTTCATTTGGGCTGAAACAGAGAGGCGTAAAAACCCCAGGAGAGGGAGAGAGGTGATTTGTCCTGACAGCTCCTTTACTCTCCTGTGGTGTTACACTTGCACACACACATAAATGCATTAACACATATATAGACACACACACATGGCAAAAACTCCCTTCATCCCAAACTCATCAAGAGAAGTAAACCACCCATGACATCACAGTGATGTCAAAATGGAAGTGTGTGTGTATGTAGATATATATTCTTTCTGACTTCTCTGCCCCTTTTGTCAAAACCAGAGAGAGCTTCTCTCTGAGTTTCTGGCTCCATCTCTTTGCATGCCTGCTGCAGTATTTTGGTGTTGTCTTGCATAGGGCATCTCTCCGCTGCTCCGTCACACAGTTAGAAACCTGAACATAGCTGATGGATTTTAGTCAAAGACATGTCATGTGTGAAGAGTCACATTGTCTCTGTGTGTTTAAATGCATCAGGAAAGGAATGGCAGATACTTTAATGTTCATGGTGGATATTTTAGTGCCTGACGCGGAGGGGAAATATGATGCAGTAGTCTCCCAAAAATAGTGCTCCTTAAAAAGAAAAGGGTTACATAAGGGGTGTCTGTGCTGAGACTTCACCTTGAGCCTGAGGTTGTTTTGGGATGGTGTCATACCTGAAGAGGCCACAGGAGGTCACCATGGCTCGATGTTGAGCAGCAGCTGCACCAGTTCTGTCCTTGTCAGAGCTTCCTCCTCTGTGGGCCATCCTGTGGAAAAGCCTTTTAGAGAGGAGGTTCAAGGGCATTTTCTTTTTTGCTCTTATGTTCCTGATTTTCTCTCTTTTGTTTGAGTCTTTGACATATGTATTCATTTTAAGATAATATGTAATAAATGTGAGATTTCTGTAAAAGTTTTGTTGAGGCCACAATATCCTAAGGCTGAACCTAAACCTGCTGATCTGCATTTAGAGCTTTTCGGAAATTTGTGCAGAATTGAGAACAGGTTTCACATATTCCACCAGACAATGGCAAGTGTAAAAGACAACACAAGAAGGTCAAAAGGATGGAACTGATATTGACGGCTATGAATGAAAGCAGCAGAGGAAATACAAAGTGTGAGGATTTTAAAAGTATATTTATCCAAAGCAAGCAAAGAGGATTTTTTTCAGTCCTAATTTCTTTCCAGACTTGTGCTGCACAATGCTGTTTTTCTTCGTCTTCTGGGTGCCTTCCTTTGATGGTTTTCTGGGAATTTCCAAGCCAGAGGAGACCTCAAGGTTGACCCTGAACTTCCCGAGGGGTTATATATCCCATTTAGCCTGGGAATGCCTCAGGATCTCCCAGGAGGAGCTAGATCTTTCTGCATTACCCTGCTTAGCCTACTGCTACCATGAGTCAACCCTGGATAAGGAATGGATGGTTGGTTAAGTCCCAAAATGTGGACTGCTTCTCTCTGGCTTTGCATCAGAACTGGTACTGCCTCCCTCCTGTAAGAAAATTGACATCAGATGAGGTCACCCCTCCTCTTGACCTCCCTGATGAGTGATGCATGATGGGAGGATTTTCTCCCCAGGATCAATTTTTTATGTTTTTTGAATCTATACATGAATAATGTGTGATCTAATAGTTTCCATGTTCCATGTTCTTAGGTTGGGAGGGATGATCTCAGCTTACAAGATAGTACCAGATGAGCTTGATGAAATCAAGGTATGTTAACTATCTGTCTACTGTGTATATGTGTAGTATTTTTTGTGTATTGCTATGTTGTGAGGATTTCCGTAATGAGAATGAACCATTAATTTGTGTGTGTGACTCTGTATTTTCAGGAGACTCTGGTGGATTGGTGCGATGAAAAGGAACTTAACCTCATCCTGACCACCGGTGGCACAGGCTTCGCTCCGAGAGACGTCACACCAGAGGTGGGTTTTCATGCTCATCAAGAGCATAAATCTATCTGCAAAACAACATATTTCAATGGCTAGTGTGTAAGAATTAGTGACATCTAATGACGAGACTGCAGACTGTAACAAACTCCTCCACTCACCCGTTTCTTTCCCACACAAGTCCAGGAACTACGGAGGACTTTGCATACCAGAATGCTTGTTCTTCTTTGTTTGCGTAGTAAGCTTCACCTTCAAAACACTAAACACACACTCCGACTCGTTTGTTCACTTGGGCTGCTGTAGAAATGTAAAACAATGTAAAACAATGTAAAACAATGCTCTTTCATCAAGCATATACTGTAAAAATGATTATACACTTATACAAACATATGGGCAGTATATTCAGATTTGCCAGTTAGTTTTTTTTTTTTTTTTGTCTTTTTCTAAATGTTAAGACAAAATTAAATGGCGATAAACAATAATTCAAATTGGTCCAGGTAAATTTTTATAGTATTTAGCTTTTGAGCCAGAAACTAAAAATGCTGACCAAATGCTCATCAATATTAACACCACAAGCAAAATTGCAGCGATGTTTTGATCTGATGATCTTTCATTTCTCTTGAATCCAGGTCATGAAAAATGCCTCAAAGGTGCATTTGTGCATTTAAAGCTGTTTTAAAGCCAGAAACAGGTTACACAAGAATGAACAAGGGCACTGTGTTTGTTGAGAGGTCATATGACAGCAGTTAATCCACTGCCATAAAAGTGTGATGCAGCTACAGGAGGAGACTGTAGAAAGGTGCATCCCTTCTGTCTCCACTGATTGTTTTTGTTGATTACAAATGTGTGTTGCAGCACTGATTAACACATGTTGTAATTAGTTCCTCAGTCACATGGGAAATAAAGAGGTAAATGTTAGATCCTCATCAAACTTGCTTCAAAGAAAAGAGTTTTATTTGTGTGTTTTTCATATTCCAATGCCAAACGATAAAGGTTGTGCATATTCATTTCATTAATAATAGGCAAAGTCTAGGGTAAAAAGTTAATTTTCATTTAAATTGTTGTTTTATTTTATTTGCAAATTAAACAATCACAGTACATGTCAGAATCTTTAAGTTCTTAATCTTGCATTAGAATATATAAGTTGATGTTTTGCTGGTTCCTTATGTGGTATTGCCTCATCTCATTTTAAATCTTCATCGCTGTAAATATTGAACTGAGGCTTCACTTAAAAACATATATTACAAACCACAATGCAGAAAGTCCTTATGGTCCCAATTTTATTTTCTTCTGCATCACTGTGTTACCACATCAATTTTTTTTTTTGTTTTTTGTTTTTTTGGTGTGTTTCTTATTAGTGACAGTATAAGTAGAAGTGTGTGTATTTATGTGCCCCATTTATATCCATACACACACATTTGTTCATGTTTAAATGCAGTTAACTGCACAGCAAAGACAGAACAACGCTGTGTAAGAATGTACTCTTTGTCTCTCTCTCTTTTCTGTACCTGTCTCGTCACACATTGTAGAAATATTAAAGGATTAGAAGCTCTTCAGGAGCAGAGGAAAGAAACAGCTGTCGCTCTCACACTCACACAGACACACACACAACCATACAGGCAGTTTGGCATGAGCAGTGGTTTTCAGCAGTATCATTCGCTCTCATCAATCATGGTCGACAGCAGCAACCTTTCTGGAAGAGGCAGAGACACGTACACACTTTAGTCACTGATAATACCTGCTATCTGATCCAACCCTGTATGCTAGAGACAGCAATATCTCTCTGTCTTATTCTTTCTCTTTCTTGTGTGTGTTTGAAGACTGCACAGGACACAGATAACTGTATTTTGCGTAGATGAAAGGAGGACAAAAGTAACAGATTATACCTTGTGGCTTGACTGTAATTGAAAACCTGCTGTATATTTCTGTTATACTGTTACGCAGTAATACGTAGGTTAAGTACCACATGTTGCTGTAATTCTCACTGCATCGATGAGCAAATCACGTCTCAACTGTCTGAGGGCTGAGGAATCCTTATCCGACCCGTCTCCTCCCCTTCTGCACCCTTCATTAACAGTCAAGATTGATTTCATGTTTGAAATTAATATCAGAACATGTCTTTTTTTCTTTGACATATTTCATTCAGTTACGACCACACATCTACATTCTGCCCCAGTCATATGTGATCACTCTGGTTTGCATCATCCTGTGTCTTTACAATTTTTATTCTTTTTGATTTTGATTAGTTGTTCAGTCTAAATGTCTATAGTGTTTTCCCAAAAGTAGTAAAATGTCATGTTGTGTTCACAAATCAAAAAAAAAAAATAATAATTCAATTAACTGTCATCGAGGGGCAAAGAAATGAGAAAATATTCACATTTAAGAAGCTGAAATCAGAACACAATTTAATTTGCATTTGAATAAACAAGCCACTCATACAGTTAAATTGAATATATCAAAATGGTTGGTAGCCTGATTACTAATCACCCTAATTACTATTACAAAACAAAAAATAGCAGAACATTAAAATAATGTAATAGTTCTTGTATCAGAACAGAATGGTTCCACACAAATTTAATACAATGATATGTTTTGGGGTTTTTTGTCTATTTTGCATTGAAGTACTCATGTAAACCAACAGTGAGTGGCCTGTGCTTACATATGCATGCTCACTTAATTGCTTTGTGAATGCAACTACACTGATTACCACAAGAGGCATTAAGACTAAAAATAACTGTCTTTCTTTAAAAAAGATGACACATTTAAAGCATACTCATATCAGGTAATATGTTTGGCCAGAGGACGGATATTTAAGATGTCATTTGGTGAGAGTTCGTAATGTTTATGTCCCCTTTCTGTCCTTATGATAATGTGTAGCCCCACCTCATCACCTCATATGCATGTAATAAAGAGAAAACCTCATTAATATATTTCCTTAATCATCTGAGTCAACTCATCCCCTTCTGTGACTTTAAAATCAGTGACTTTATAAGATGTATCATCTCTCCTCTCCTCTCCTCTCCTCTCCTCTCCTCTCCTCTCCTCTCCTCTCCTCTCCTCTCCTGCTTTGAATTCTTTTCTCTCCCCTCTCCCTCACTAATGGTGCGTCACTCAGCTCAAGGGCATCCAACACTATCTTTTCTGCCATCTGTCCATCAGGAACGTGCCACAACAACAGGGGCCACATGTGCATTATATGCACTCACAAATAAACAGATGCAGTTAGTATGCAGAGGGACGTCCCACTTCCGAACACAAATCATGCAAATATATATTTTTGCTCTCACAATATTGTAAAATTTGCGTAAAAGTCAAGGCTGTTGGACAAATGGACTCATCATTAGGGCTTTTAATTGCACAGATTAACCAAGAAAAGACATATTCCTGTATTGATTTCAAAGAATACTTTTCCCAATAAAAAATTATTTATGATGCACATTTAATAAAATAAATAAAACTTCATCAAATGGATTGGAGGGCTGCATGTGGCCTGAAGGCTCAGAGTTTTGGCCTCTGCTGTATGATTTTGTCATAAACACCGCAGCTGTCTTTTTTCTCAATGCAGCTATTACGTTTCTTAATGTGCTGTCCCACATAAACGCACAGGTGATACAGTATTTGAAGAATTTTATTGTTGTTGTATGTAGTATTTACCTAATTTCACCAGAATTTCCCATTTAAAATAAAGTATGTACTTTTTTAAATATTAAGACATCAGTGTTGTCTCACCTGTCATGTTTTATACAGAAGTGAGAAGTATATTATTATTTTTTTAATTGTCCTCATTAAATTTAAAGAAAAAAATAAATATTTTTTTTTAATTTAGTCATTTACTACAAAGAAAAAACATCAGATACAGCGATATTTAATATTTACAATTTGTTCCCTTTGAGCAAAGTAATGGTGGTTGCATTTATGACACATTGATTTAATGTATATTCACCGATTTTTATTTTTCTAACCAACAGTTCCATAAACTAACAAATAGCTCAGGTGCTACTGTGTGTGCATGGAGCAGCATGAGGCAGATTTTAGCCCTTGTAGAAGAAAAAGACATATGTTGTTTTTATTTTTGTTTGTTTTTTCCTATGTTTGAACAAATGTCCATTAACACCCACTTCATTTAATAAACTCCTCTGTAGTTTCCATTTGATTAAACTCTCCTCACTAATGAACACTACCCTGCTTTTCTTGGAGGACGGACAGCACAAGCATTTGTCGCCCAAATGGCAGCTTCCCAAATTCACCAAATTAAGGGCGTAAACTCTCCAGTGTTTGGATAAACACTTCCAGAGATACTTAAGTTTGACACATTAGCTTAGTTAGACTATGATCTTTCTAACAGACTCCCTCTCCCTGTTTCTCTCTCTTCTCCAGGCCACTAAAGAGGTGATAGAGCGCGAGGCTCCAGGGATGTCTTTGGCAATGCTGATGGGATCCCTTAATGTCACACCACTAGGCATGCTTTCCAGGTCGGGCACACAGTCAACAATAGTCAAACTGAACACACACTTGAATTTTATTTTATTATTCCTTCAATTCTTTGTCAATTCTGTCAGAATCACAATACATTCAACCCCTGCCAGTACAGTATATGCAAAATAAGAGCTTTATACTAAATGTAAAAATATGTAAAGTATACTTTATTAAACAACAGAAACATGTTTAAAAAGATTGTATTTACAGTTTTTAAAATAGCATTTAGGGTGTTGGCGCTCTTATATTTCTAAGCATGCATCGTGGTATACAGGATAATTCTGTGACAGCACATAAACCTTAGCACTGGTCATTGATTTTCGAGTTTCGAGAAGCTGTAGATCAGCTGCAGGAGCATGAGTTTAGATTTTCGGGGATGGAACATTAATTTTTTTCTGTAAATAAAAAAAAAATATTAATTCATATTTAAGTTTCTGTTTATCAGACTGTTTACATTAGTTGATGAAAAGTTGGGCAGGCCATAGCCAAGAGGGCCTAGGGCTGGGGTGCCCCTGAGCAAGGCACCCAATCCCCAATTGCTCCCCAGGCACAGATAAGTGCTCCTGGGCCCAGCTTGTTTGTGTTCACTACTGATGTGTAATAAGGATGAGTTAAATGCATAGGTCTAATTCACAATGATTCATTGTTGTGTGTGCAAAATCTATTAATTCAACATCTAAAAAGTAGCCATGTGCATTAATATAGAAAAATGAGAATTTGCAATTGAATCTAATAGTTGACCTAATCATAATCTAAACATGAGACCAGTGAGGATGCAATGTCTTAAGTAGCACAAAATTTAAAACTAGTGTTTCCTACATTTTATATTCCCCTTTACCAAAGTAAAACACAGGTGTTGCACTAAAGCTTGTTCCTTTGCCGCATGTGTTCAGTTATGCCTCTGCCTGTGTATGTGCTTTACAGACCAGTGTGTGGTATCAGAGGGAAGACGCTCATCATTAACCTACCAGGAAGCAAGAAAGGCTCCCAGGTAGGAAACACCACTGCTGCGATAACAGCTTTCTCCCGAGGAGGAGTGAGCAAACATAAGCACAAAATAAAAATAAAAATCACCACTGTGTGTTTATCTGACTTTGAGGATTAATGTGCAATTCTAACATATACTTAATATATGAGAGATGATGTTTTTATTGTTAATTGTTTTCTGAATTCAAATTCAATGACTTTTGGGTTAAAGGTTTGAACTTTGACAACTTTCTTCATGCCAAAGTGTCCTTTAGCAAGTGTCTGATGATTGGACTGTATGTACATTGTATGACAGGGCTGAACAACCAAACAAATCAAAATCACTGTTCGTAATGGGGAGGTTTGTCAATGGGGCCGCTAGGGCGCTGACCCATCAACACTGCAGACAAAAGAAGGAAACTTCTGTAAACAGAGTGTGCAGGTGACCTTGGGCTGCTTGTGTCCTGTCTTTCGTGATTACAAAAATGTACTCATAAATGTTGGAAACAGTTTGTATCTTCAAGTTCCCAGCCTTGCAATGAAATATAGAAATATACTTACTGTCTTGATGGTGACGTGTGGGCTCTGTCCCATTTTGAATTACACATAGGATATTTTACTTAGCCTTGACTCAAAAAGTGTTTTATACATTAAATCACAATTGGCCTTTGCACAGCAGCCATCTTGACGGCTCTCAGTAGGAAAATCCCAGAGGTAAATAATCAAATGAATGATGGCTGAGTTCCATTTAGCCTTTCCAGGTTCAGGATACACGCTGGTTCACCGTGACACTGTCCTGACTTACATGAACTGAACAGAGCCATTTTTTTTGTTTTTTAAAGAGCCAACCTAGAGTCATTGTACATGTAATACATTACATCTGTGCTTTTCCTACTACAACATGTCAAAATGGCTACTGTACTTGAGTCCATTACAATATCTGTCAAAAACCAGCTCAGATATTTTATCCAAATAGTTTAACCTGAATGTATGGTACCATTAGTGTGGTTTTGTATTTATGTTTTCCATGTGTGTCCACCTACTGCTGTCTTTGTATCCCCTCCATCTGTCTCCCTCTGTGCTCTGCTGACCTGCACATCTGTTTCTGTCTTGTTACGCACCGCTTCTACTGATCGATTTTAGTATTTCTTTTTTAATCAATTATGCCACCTCTCCCCCATCTACTTCCATATTAGTGTCTCACTCATCAAGCCCCAGTTAAACGTAACGGCACATGCTGCCCATTGCAGGCTTTATTGCGATGATCCCCTGTCATAAAGATAACGGGGAAGTCCAGAGGCGGCCACACAAAGTCCCGTATGTCAGAATATCATTTGTGTATCTGCATATTGTATTTTAGTAGATTTGACTTTGATCACACCCTTAAAAATCTTAATAAGCTAATATTGTGATAATTTTGTTTCCGTTTTTCCTCATTGTAATGCGACAAAAGTGAGGATATGGTTTTATCCTCAGAGGTTGCAGCCTGGAAAGTCTCAAATGAATGCTGAATCTACAAACACCTCTCACTCATTATCTAACACTTTATTCTCCACATGAGGGTTATGGGTCCGCTGGTGACTAATCCCAGCTGATATAGGGCGAAAGGCGGTGTACGCCTTGGACAGGGACAAACAACAATCCACTGTCACATTCACACCTGTGGTCAGTAAAAGTGTCCAATTGGCCTAATCCCCAAATGTGCATGTTTTTGGACTGTGTGAGGAAACAGGAGAACCTGGAGAAAACCCACACACACGGAGAACATGCAAACTCCATGCCGAAAGGCCCTTGTTCCGACTGGCAAGAGTGCGAACAAGCACCACAGTAAATATAAAAGAATGTTCTGGCTGTTTAAACGGATTTTAATGATGCTGCCCTCACATGATGGTGGCTGTATCTAACACTTAATAAAAATATGGAGACACCTAATGATTAGTATTATCGTATGTTGACGTCGCCACCATATTATGAGAGGCATTAGTAGAGACCCTTCATTTTTATAATGTACAAGCTAAGTTGTCAGTGAGGCTTTAATTCTGTCAGATATGTCGGAAAGGTGAGATTGAGAAAGATTCTTGTGTGCAAAAAATAATAACTTAAAGTCGGTCCTTTGGTGTACTAGAGCCAGTGAAGAGAAGCTAGAATGGGAAAGGTGCTTATTGTTGATGTCTGTGAGTTCTTGTCAAAAGGCGGACATGCTGACGTATGCCGTCTAAATATTTATTGGCTAGCCCTGGAATATTTGCATAATATGATTTTATTGGCTGATGCTTGTGGTGATGCATGGGAAGTTGAGGATTTTTCAACACAAGCAGAAAGAAGCAATGGATACACCAATGCAGTGCTCCTCTCCTCTCCTCTCCTCTCCTCTCCTCTCCTCTCCTCTCCTCTCCTCTCCTCTCCTCTCCTTTTTGTTGCAGGTTCTTTTCTCCATCAATGAATCTCTCCTATACTCTGTCTTTCTTAATCTCTCCCTCTCCTCCTCCCTCTGTTTCACCCTCAGACTCTTCTTCTCCCTCTCCCTGTCAACCTCTCCTGTCCTTACAGAAAATGGCAGTGCCTTCCTCTTTACCTCCATCTATCTTTCCTGTCTGTGTTTCTCATCCACTGGCATTATATCCAAGGATTCTGCCCTTTAGTGTTCTTGACAGTTTCTTTCCTCCAGGACAAAACAGAGAATAAGAAGATGATTTTAAATAAATAAACTGTGCAATGGAAGAACAAATGGGAGAAGACAAATGTCTCCAGGCTCTTGACACCGTCCTCTCTCCCTCTTTTGTCCAATCCCACCCCATTTCAGCCTGACCCACCCAGCCTCCTCTCCACATCTCACGAGGGCTTCAAAAACAACGGCATTAGGCATAAACAGTGTCCTGTGTTATGAGAAGGTTTTGGCTCCATGTTGTTGTCAGCTTACGGCTTCATGGCAGGTCTTCCTTTCTCATGATTGACTGCTGAGATGAACCATTCACCCTCTTTCTTTTGTTTGTCTGAAGAGCACTTGTGCTCATTTTTTTCATGCACACTGGTGAAAGATGCTGTTCCCGTGAGGCACTGTGTTTTTGGAATTCAGTCAAATCCAGCCTAAAAGAGTAGCACATGTCTTGTTAATATAAACAAATCCAAACCATTGTGAAAAGACTTCAAACGATGCTGATTATGTCCTATCAGCTCTACACAACTCTTGTTTGTCAGTATAGCTGTGATTTGAATCTGTGTTGTCTGGTGACATTCCTGGGCTGCACACAGGAAGTGATTTGTTTTGGCAAGACAGACTGAGGCAACAGCAGTGTTATAAAGCAAAACGACTTCAAAGAGGTTAGAGTATGAGTGAAAACGGAAACTGTTGCTGCTGTATACACACAAATGCTCCCAGTCATGTCTGATAGTATTTCTTGACAGAGCCCATTTTCAGATGAAGGATGCAGAATACAAACAAATGTTATGTTGTTTCTGCTCAGGAAGACTAAGCTGAGGCAGAATAATCGCATGAACAACAATTTGAAAATAAAAAGTTACGCACTGAAGCTTTGAAAAGTAGTAATGTAGTTGAGAGGTTTTGCTCGGAAAGCCCACCCAAAGTGAGCTTAGGTACAGTAAAGAGTGGCAGTGATTAATAATGTATCTTCTCTATGCTTAAAATACACAGGAAGATAAATAATTTCACAGATTATCTTTTGTCTTGGGAATGAGGAGAATGGAACGTTTAGCATAGCTGAGGAGCCCACAGGCACACTGACACAAAGGGAGACTGCAGAAGTGCACTACCTAGTATAAATGTGGCCAGAGGGAGGCGCTGTGATCTGCTTAGGAAGGAAATGTTGTTTTTTTTAAATTCTGTTGCCTTAACCATGGCCACACGCTGTGTTAGTTGCACATTTCACAGGCTTTAAATATGATTTACAATGTAATATTTTGTTTTTGTGTTTCATTGTATATTGTATATATAGTTAGAAATTGACAGTAATTTACTATAAATGATAAATTAACCATCTGTGAAAGTACAGTATCTGGGACACAGAAATTTTACTGTAAATATATACACTATAATTTGCTCTGAAAGTAAGATAAGCCTGTAGTTTACTGTGAATGTACAGTCAAACATTTTATAGTGTTTTCATTAATCGACAAAATGTCTTGGCATTTTTATGCATTCAATTCTTAAGTATTTCAGATTTAAATGCATGTTGTGAATATGGCTAATGTCTCTTATTATATTATCCTTTTTTACCACCAAAATGTATAATGTGATAGTAATTATTTGTTTATAGTGGCTGTTGCACATATCATATGTACTGGCACTTATTTTCTTCCACTTGAAGCACTGGCAGCACAAATGAAAGTAATCACTACCAGCCTTGTCAGACAATATTTGAATTAGTGACAGTTCAGGAGCCCATTTCTTATTTTTGACTGTAAAATAACTGTCCTTGTCACCTACACCGTATCTCTGTCACTGATCTTCTCCTCTCTCTGTTCCATCCTTCCTTCCAGGAATGCTTCCAGTTCATCTTGCCAGCGTTGCCGCACGCCATCGACCTTCTCCGTGACGCAGTGGTGAAAGTAAAGGAGGCAGCAGATGAGCTAGAGGATTTGCCGTCGCCTCCACCACCCCTATCACCACCACCTAACAGTTCGCCACGCCGGCAGACAGAGGACAAGGGCGTGCAGTGTGAGGAGGAGGATGAGGAGAAGAAGGACAGCGGCGTAGCATCCACCGAGGACAGCTCCTCCTCCCACATCACAGCCGCATCCATTGCCGCCAAGGTATCAGGATGGAGGAGGGTTTGTTCTCACTTAAAACTGCTGTCTTCCCTACTTCCTTCCATTTCAAGCTGTCATCTTTACATGTTCACACATCATTCATACAGTTCAAGCATGTGTTAAAGGTGCTACATGCAGTATTTTAACATTTCTATGTCTTTTCTACAATAATTAAAATGTCTTGTGGAAGAAAATTTCATAAAGCTTAACAATGCCAATCAAAAAGAGAATTTTTAGAGAGTGAAAATGGGAAAATTCATATAGATCATTTCCTCAGTAAAGATAAATGGGAAATGTGTTCCAAGAGGAATAGTTACACAGTAAGACTTTTCTACTTTGTTATACTGATATAGCTTGACACAGTTTAATGACAGGTCAACAAGTGTGATTAAAAAGCTTCAGAAGAATGTCTTATCAATCTTCATAAGTAGGTAAAATATAAAATTACATTTCTCTTTTGATTTGTCATAGCTGCTGAGGTTGTCATTCAATAAAAGAGTCAAATACTGGGAGTTAGACGCCCGTATCATTTATTTATAATGATATATACTTTCATTATATGACAAAGCATAAATGTGAGAGTGTTTGTTAAACAGGTTCAGGCTGCTAAACAGACTTACCTGTCTTAATAGAAAGCTTTTTTCAGGATATAATGATGTTTAAATACAGGTAGCATCTTTAAATGATTCACTGTTTTTCTACCCATACATAAATGAAAATACCTCTGCTGCTGCTTCCTGTTGTACATATACTGCCCATCTGAGTGGTCAAAACAACTTTTTTTTTAATTGCCATGTCCCATTTTAGGGGGAGAGACCTGCCTATTAAATGTGTTGTGACATGCTGGCTCAAGGGGAAACCAAATGAAATGGTGCATTTAGGTGCTCCACAGCTTTAAACATCAAAACTTGCTTTACTTAATAATTTAATGATAATGTCATTGAGACACTTGATCACGTTGTGTAATATTAAAATCTTCATTATGAGTTTTGATATTCAATCCATGATGCTCAATTGCTCAATAGTGTACCATGTTAATGGTAAATTGGAGCAATATATATTTATTTTTACTACCACAGAAGAACATTCTCTCATTATTCTGACCTGGATGTGGCTTTTTCCATTGTATCTCATTGGAATTCTCCTATTTACATAACATAACACATTAAAATGTAAATAATGAGTTTCTAAAAGGCTAAATTTATCCTATAACATCATTATCATCGTATCTGTCATATAATCCTTCCGTGGTTCTACATACATCTGCGTGTCTGTGTGTCTGCTCTGTCCACTTACATGTAATATCACACCCATCATCCCATCCTGCCCCGTCTGCAGCCTGGAACTACTTTAAGGCTCTGTTGTCACGGTAACTTCCAGACTCATTGTCCACTCACAGATGGATGTTGGTAAGACTCAGCACCTGGAAATCTCAGCATTGTTGTTTGTCATGATTTGCCAACATTTTAGTTGTCAAGTTGTTTGTCTTTCATCTGCATTATCAAAATGAACACGCTGTTCACTCTCATATCATTGATGTCGGAGTATTTTGGTTATTGATTGTGTGTCTGTGTTATAATTTTGTTGTTTTAGAGTACTGTACTATTTATTGTAAACTATATAAATGGCTGTTTGTCTGCATGCTTGCCTACGGTGTGTGTGTTGTTTATAAGCTTGTTTGGTTTGTATACATTTGTGTTTATGTGTGTGATCTCAGATCCCAGACTCCATTATCTCGCGGGGTGTGCAGGTGTTGCCTAGGGATACAGCCTCCCTCAGCACCACGCCCTCGGAGTCGCCCCGCGCCCAGGCCACCTCCCGCCTCTCTACAGCTTCCTGTCCCACCCCCAAAGTGAGTTTGTTTACTCGCACCTACCTTTACACAAACGCAGTTCTATATACAGTGCAATATTTAATTTCATCTTAAACACATTTTCCTAATCTGTGGAAACGTTTTCGAAATGGTTAGTATTAGAAGTATTGGCTTCTCTTAAAATAAGGTATTGGATGATAGCAGTTTCACAGAAACCTTTTCAGTTTGTCGTGTTTTGTTATGTCAAGTTCTCATGAAGATACTGTATTTAGGAAAAAAAAATATTAAAAAATCTACCAAAATAGGTACATTGTTTTTGTTTAAATAAGGCAGTGTGCACTAAATGTTGTTTTTAATTAAAAAATAAATACATTTAAAAAAAAACCACCATTAACATCCACTTATGCTCACAGACAGTCTGTTTGCCTCCAGCATCTCAATGACTTTCTCTGTAGACCAATAGTTATGTTATTATATTGCTGAAATGTGCTGTTATATGCAAAATATTTTTGTATTTTAATTTTCCATTTTCTTGATTGTATTCTACATAGTTAAATGTGTATTTCTATAATACAGTATATAATTAGTATTATAGTTAGTAATTCTATTTAAGCTCATCTGATGATGATCAGCAGGGTTCCCATATGCACACACACAGACCAGCACACATCAAACATGTCACACACTGTCCCGCCCACTTCAGTGTGTCAACTTTGCACAGTGTATGTTTTATGTTTGTTTCACCATCTTATATGTACAGCCCTCTGTTGTGTGTGAGTTCTTTGTGTGTTTGTGGAGACAGCAGGGTGTGAGTGTTCTGCTTTGATGTGTCTGCCAACAGTATTATTCCCCAGGTTTAATTCAACTCATTGCGATATTTTGTGCCTATATTTTTCACTCTGCTTTATCTGTTCCTCCTTCAGTGGGATACTTTAACATTTTGGTCACTTGTGTTCTCCTTAATTTGTCTTGATGTTCAGTGCTGTAACCTGAACGCACCATTTCCATTTGGTAATTATGAGGATTGCTGACATGTTTCCCAAGCATACAGTACATAGTGAAGATGTCTTGATGCAAACTACAACAAACTTTAATTTGAAATGTCCAAGTATCCTACTGTGTTTTAACCGATCTCTTTTGCAGGTTTTTTAAAAATGACAAATTGTGTCGATTCTTTCTGTTTCCTTTCTCTTTCACCTCATCTGTGTCACATCTCCATGTGTCTCCAGGACAGCAGGCAGGTGCCATGGGAATAAATGTGAGGGGGTTGCCATGGGAACAGAAGGATGGGATGTTGGTGGAGGGGTGGGGGGTGTACATTGGTGGGTCATGCATCAGAGGAAGCTGCCAGAAGTGAGGAGGATGCTCTCATTCTCTGTGTTTAGTGTTGTTTGAGAGTTTGTAGAGCAGGGAGAGGTCAGTGCTGCCGAGACGGTGATGGAAATGTAGACTTTATAAATACATTATGAAGTATAAAAACATATAGTCATTCATACATATGTGAGATGTAGAGAAGTGAACACCAAGAAATGAGGAAGCAGTGATGGTGGGAGTGTCGGAATCTTTGATTGAAGGCCTGAACCTGCTTAAGTTTTATTGATAATTAATATACAATAGAGCAACATACAAAGATTTGAGTTGCATAATATTCATCCGAGTCCTCACCATTATATCTTATTGGTGATTTCATCATCCTACTTATTGCCACATCCTGTTTCAATGCCCCTGAAGACCACATTGTGCTGATTTTTTGTGATTTTTGTCCTTGTGGTGGTTTATCTTGTATTGCAAACTTAGCAGACATGTCAGTGGTCAGCAAGCAAAATGATGGGGGCTTAGTAATGCAGGACTCTGGGAAAGACGCCATTGCTGTGGCAGTGTCTTCCCACAGTTTAAATGCATGCACAGTTCTCCACTTCATTTATTTAGTACAGTTTAGTGTTACTGTGTGACATGAGATGACATCTTTAATCCAATCCTAAAGTAACCTGAACCTATTGGTTATTATGATGATTTCTATTTCTTTGCCTCTGTACCAGTGCAGTGATTAAAGTTTATTCAACGGATCACAGTCAGAGAGTTACAGACATTACAGATTGTGAATCTGTAAATAATTAGACTTTGGGGAGCTGTAATGCTGCTTCTGTTGCATGGTGTGAGTCTTCTCAAACACATAGAGTACAAACACCTGTCTCTTTACTGAGGCCTTCCTTTGTCATTGTCCCCATATAAGCTTGTCAAGAACATGACATAAGTCAGCGATTGTGTGGCGTGTGTCTTCCCACTGTGCAGATAACAGACAGTTAATGGCTTTTCTTGGTGTAGTTCTTAGCTTGTTTTGATTGTGACACAGGCTGTTTCCCAGCGACAAGCTGCCATATGTTCTTTAAAATTCCCACGTTGCTAGCGGCTGCCGACAGCATGTACACAATGTCCCCGGAGCCGGAGCCAGAATGACTCTCTCCACTGATGCATTTCATGTGCCACCGTGGGCTGTTTGTTAGTTTGTTAGCTGGGTCTTGTTGGCAGCGCTGCAGTGTAGTGGTTCTGAGAAGAGAAGGTATGAAGTAAGTCTTAATCTTGTCACTGCCGGAGATGCTGATTCCACTGCTGTGGTTCACATACCGTAAGAGTGGGCCCTATGCCATGGCTCATGGAGCAAAGCACAAAGCAAGGAAATGCTCTCCTGCTAAATAGAAAACATGCATAAATAAACACAGGTCATGTGTCAGTGGGTACAGCTCAAGCAGTATTTGTCTGTGTGTCTGTGTGTGTTTGAGTCAAATGACCCCCACCTCCACAGTAGTGCTGTGACATGATGCATATCCTGACCTTAACCATCACAACTTAACCCCTAATAATAATAATCATTTTACCTAAACCCAAATCTAACCCTAAAAACCAAGTCTTTGCCCTTTAAAGATGTAAGGGCCAGCCAAAACGTCCTCCCAAGGTCAGAAAGATCCTCAAAAAGATAGGTTTGTCCTCACAGCCTACTACAGACATGCACACACACACAAAAACATTAAAATTGGATGCACAAAATCGTCCTCAAGGGAGGAACTCTCTGTCCCACTCAAACACACAAACACACACTCTAATGTCCACACAGAGACAGTGCAAGCAAATACAAAAGCATTACAAATTGTGCAGCTCTACAGTCATTCATGTAACCAGATTTTATTTCTCTGTCACACACACAAGTACACACACAGACTTTGTCTCACACACACACACATACACAAACAAATGCACAAAAGATAGAGAGTGTGTAGTAGTTCCACTCTTGTGAACATTTAGTACAGTTATATAATAGTGGTGTTTGGATTAATGAAGCATATGGGAGATAGGGCTTTGACTCAGATGATGGTTGACAGTGTGTGTGTGTGTGTGTGAGTGTGTGTGTGTGTGTGTGTGTGTGTGTGTGTGTGTGTGTGTGTGTGTGTGTGTCTTACTGGAGTTACATCTGCTTTTTTTGCCCGCATGTTTCCTGAGACATAACCACAAAAAGCAACTACCAGCATCGTGGTTTGACCCTGAAGAGAATATTTTACAAGTTTCTGTATTTTGTGTATCATGTCAACATCACACTAAAATCTCTAGTGAGCCATAATAGAGCCATGAATTTGAGAAACACTTGTCATAAAATTAGGTTGAATGCAAGTTTGATAAAGGGTTGCTCATTTTAAATGGCATCTATTTTATTTGTCAGCCTTTATGTTGAAATTATATTTTGTCCTTTGGCTGTGATTCCTGTGAACTACATTATTAAGTTCTTTACTTCAGTAGTTTCCCCAAAACAATATGTGCTTGCTTTACATGGGGCACAAATGTGTTTTTTTGATTTAAATTTTTTAGGTTTTGGATTTTATTAAATTGTTATCTTTTATTCTTACCATTTTTCAGTATTTTCAGAAAATAGTTAATCCAATAAATTGTTACATAACAATTAATGTAAAATTAAATTTCCATGAAATTCCAGAGAAGTCGATCTACCGTCTTTTCATCTGCTCTTTCCTTTCTGTTTTCCCCTTGATTCATCTGAGCAGGCAAACATTATTTACGGCTGTATTTTGTATACTGTTCCAAACATCCCATCAACATGACTGATATTGGCATTTATTTTGATTAAAATATTCGCTGTTCTCACTCTCTCACCGCACAGAATGGCTGTGCACCTAGAGGACGCTGCTTCACTTTGCACTGATCCTATAGTATTACTCTTTCTTTCCTCTTCTTTTGATTAATGGCTTGATGTATGGCTGTGGAGCCAAGGCCAAGGCTTATGGAAATGAACTCTCCTCCTTCTCTGCTGAAATGTGGGAAGTGAGTCATAGTGTAATTCAGCTCATGCCACCTCACTGACCTTCACTGTGGACATATTGCCTTTCTGGTCACTGCCACAAAACAAAGCAAATTTATGTTTATATGCACACACGTGCAGACAGTCAGTCTAATACATAAAAAATATTATTATCTTGTAGCTATTACCAGTAACCTTGATTTTAATAAAATTAATAAAACTTATTTTATATAATAAATATTGCCCAATATAAGAACCCAAGAAAGTCAAATTTTCTCTGATCAGTTCTAAAAGAAAAGATTTTTATTTCATACATAAGTGAGGAAAGCTTTGAATCCTTATATTTGAGACACTTTTATGAGAAAGTATTTGACAAGTTTATCAATAATTTGTATAGATAAATAGATAGATTAGTAGATAGATTTACTTTATTGATTTCAAAATGCAGTTTCAATGTTAAAATATAAGAGGACGTAGAATAAATAATTTATAAACAGCTGTACAAAGAAGAAATAAAATATTAGAATAAAATATAAAATATTACAATAAAGTGTAACAATGTAAGGACAAACACTGCAGCTATACAGAGACTTCAGAGTGAAGTGGTTTGTAAGGGATTGCACAATATTAGAATCTAAGGGAGTGTGTAAAGTTTTTGCTCAGTTGTAAAGGTTAAATAGATTCACTGGTATTTCAGATGATTCTCTGATTTGTTAAATCTCACCCTCCCTCTGATTTAAACACACTCGGTTCAAACTGCTGAGTCAAAAAAGATGGACGAGGAGAAGTTTGGATGCTGGACAGTCATTATAGTTTGTCCTTTGCAGGATTACGTCAGACATTAGTAGAATGAATGTGACAATCGTGGTGGTTGAAACAAACATTTAAAAAAAACAAAAAAAAAAAACATGCTGCTTGATCCAGGTCTGATCTGTTCACCAAGCACCGAACATAAGTGAGTAGTAGCAGAGGGTCATTGACAGAGTGACATGATCAGGCAGCAGGAGATGAATGATTGATGCCCTGGCTGTAGGACATCACATACTGTAGAACGGCTTTGGTGTGACACATCAGTCATCATCTCCTCCTTTAACCCACAACAGAACAGCAGATACATCGTAACTATCAATAAGTGGGGCGGTCTTTGAGCTTAGAGTGAGTTCTGCTTAATTGGCATTGGTATTCTCAAATCCACAAAGTTCTGATACATCCTACCCTCTACTGTCAGCCCTCTCTTCAAAGCTTTAGCCCCCAAATGATGAACTGGAATTTTTGTAAATTTGGGGGAAAAAAAATCTCAAGGCCCTTGAAAGTTTTTGAAAATCGTCCTAAATAGAAAGTTGAAAGTGCTTGAATTGTGGGCAAGAAAGAAGACCAGTTGATCTTCTTTCTTAGGTAAATCTTAGGTAAATGTCTCCTGTTTGTGACTGTTTCATGTGCCCTGCATTGCTTGATGTACGTAGACTAACATCGAATCATAATTACTAGCGGTGTTGTGGACACTGACGCTGTCTCTCTTTGCCGTTGACGTGAGTAACCTTAAGCAAGAGAGAGCAAATGATGCGATGCCTGGCATATTCAAAAGATCTCTGGCTCACCAAAGTAAATTATAGACTAGTTTTCCCAAGATTCCAAGGGCAATCACTTGTCCAGATGCAAAGTGTGCCGTTATGATGTGAAATGGCAGAGTTTTCTCTCCAGACTTTGGTGCAGGAGAGAGAGCGGTTACATATTCTTAAGATGTCATACACTGAAGCAGGTGTAGATTTTATTAAGTGATCCTTCTGGTTAATATCCCTCCTGGCTGCCATGTTTTCCATTAACTTAGTTTTCCCTTTAACGTGTCACCTGTTAACTAGAGAGCAGCTCGGGCCGAATTAATCTGTCTAAACGCGGCCGAGCCCGAGAGAATATTGTCAGAACCGTAGTGAAGACACACAATCATTTGTGGATGCTGCAGTGTTCAAGAAGGACAAACCTCAAACTGTTCCTCTTCTTTTTTTTCCTGTACCTTCATGACATTCTCTGTGTTTATGTGCACTTGTACTGAACTGAATGAGTTTGTGACTGGATGCTTTTGTTGGCCAGTGTAGCTGAGGACATGGACGTCTGGTGCAGTGTGACGCTCCAGCACTGCTTTACAGCTTGTGTCGTCATTCCTTAAAGGTTTATTCCCCTGTGGAAGCGATAGATAGTACTTGTTATATGCCTTTGTGCTCTGTAGGAATTATTCTTGCTGGGTTTTTTTTTTTCTTTCACCTGACACTGCTGACTTCCTGTGCGTGTTGTTTTGTGACTACTTCTAGATATGTGTCATTGTCCTCCTCCAGTGCAGTAAAGCTCATAAAAGTGACGCTTCGTCCCCTGGTCTGCTAGAGATGTGGAGGATTTATGACAGAGTGAGTGAGAAGAAAAGGCGAGGAGAGAGAGAGAGATGGAGAGAAGGAACAGCGAGTGGGAGGGAGTGAAGGAGCTAATGAGTTAGAGAAGACAGGACTGAGAGAGTGGGAGGTGGTGGGGGGGATATAAATGCAATTGAAGGAAATGCACACAGACGGAACAGAGGACTAGGGCCATGCTGCACTGACTGTCTCTCAGTCAGTTTGTTTGTTTGTCTGTCTATGCTACGCTCCATCATCTCAAATGAGTATAAAAGCGACAGAAACATCAGCAGAGTGAGGAGAGAAGAAATGAGGAAAAGTTATGGTTTGGAGGGAGAAAGTCTCCTTCCACACTCGCACATACACAGACATACAGTACATGCACATGCACACGGCAGACGTCAGTCATGCATGTGTGATTAGCACAGAACACTGCCCCGTATGTGCAGCTATACACCCTCCTCCTCCTCGTTCTCCACCTCCCTGTGGCTGTTGTATTCCTCGCTGATCCTCACTCTTCTGTGTGTCCCTCTCACTCCAGCCTTCCCTTCTTATCTCTCACTCTCTGTCTCTCTTTCTCCATTACTCTTTTGCTCATTCACCCTCTTCCAGTTGGTGAGTGTGTAAAAGTGTGTGTGTGTTCTTGTGTGCATGTGCTGGGGAGCTCATTCTGTTCCGACTCCAGGCAGAAGATGGTAAGTAATGTTTTTCCTCCTGCATATTCGAGAGAATGTTTACAGGGTTTGAGTGTCAAGGCTTTCTGTGTGTGTGTGTGTGTGTGTGTGTGCGTGTGTGTGCGTGTGTGTGTGTGTGTGTGTGTGTGTGTGTGTGTGTGTGTGTCTGTGCGTGTGTCTGTGCGTGCATCATTTGTGTGCCTGTTTCATCAGGACTTTTTGTTATTAGCTGAGTGGACATGGAGATGGATGTATTGCCTTTGCAGTGTGCATTTCGTAAACATAATTTGTGGTCTTTCATGCATATGTGTTGATGATGAAGGAGGTGTGCTGGCAGGCCAAGACTGTAGACTTGTTAAAAAAGCAGGGGGAATGATGAGGGACAGGATGAAAGAGGGGAAGGGTGATGAAGGGGTTTGTGTGCCTGAGGTGTTTCTGTGGTATAAAGAGGTGGTGGATATGGTTACATTAAACAAACACCTACGCATACAAGACAATATAGCAGCCTCACAGGACTCCATGCACCACATGTGTTTAAGTCCAGCAGTCACCTTCTCAGTCACAGACGTCACTCCACATTTCATCCACATTTGCCTCTGATTTAGCTGCTGCTTTTACACAGAGCCCCATGTGCAAGTGCAGAATACGAAACCTCAGTGGCCCCGAGGCTCACGCTGTTCATCCTGATCACTGGAGTTATCATGGTCTTCCCTCCAGTCGCCAAACAAAGCAGCTGAAGAATTACTGGAAGTGAAAATGGTTGGAGAAGTGTGAAAGTAGCACCTTTCAAAATCCATACTGGCTTTAAACAGCTCACAGGGAGAAGCAGTGGAGTGTTGATGGTAGTGGTGGGTAATGACTCTATCAATAGTTTAGTGCCAGGTACAGCAATAGATTTGTAGATTTATTGATGTCATGTTGCACATAGGTTTCAAAATGTGGGGAAAATAGATTTGTGCAGGCTAGTTAATGCTTCTTTGTGCATTTTTATCTCCAAGTTGGTAATTCCTGCTACTTTACACAGACAATATAACTTTGATATAGATTTTATCAAAACAAAACAGGCCAACATAAAATCCAGTCTTAATGAGAAATTATACTTTTATCAGTTAATCACAAACCTAAAAAGAAGAATGTACTGAGTAATAAGGTAATTAGCTTATTGTATACACACACATAGTCCCTGTTTCCTGGATAGATATAATCTGACATATTTACATGTTGATATTGCTTAATGTGCTATGTTCCTACTCAAATAAAAATAAAACAAATAAAAGTAATAAATAGATTGAAAACAAGAGCCTTAAAAAAGTGTTTGTCTCTGCACCTGTAAAGATCTCTAAACTGTTTAATACTGATTTATTTTAAATTGTTAAACAGCAGAAACCTAAACTGTAAAAACAACCATTAAGCATTTTACAAATCTCTTGGGGGCAGTGAACCTTAAAGAAAAAAAGAAAGTAAAATGAAAAACTTTTTATGTCACTGATGTCAACATAATCTTATTGTACTGACTGATTTTATATATATATATTTATGTAACACAGTACGGTTTTAAAGTTCGACAAAGAAGGAGTTATATTTAGTTTTATTGTCTGAGTATAACCCTTTTTAATATCTGTATCGTCCAATCTTAATGTTGCCTCAGGAGAAAATGAAAGATGCGTGTCAAGCCGAAGCATATATTATCCTTCTCTGTGGTTACAACAGAGACAACATGCTTTCAATAACTGTGTGACCAAGGGAGTGTGATATTAATTCAGCCATGAAGAATGACTCTGCTTTGTTAAACTTAAGGTGCACAGCGACAGGATGACTATGAGACACATGAGTCATGTAGGAGACATGATGTATTGTGATATAT
Source organism: Brachirus orientalis (assembly GCA_016785285.1). Taxonomy (NCBI): domain Eukaryota; kingdom Metazoa; phylum Chordata; class Actinopteri; order Pleuronectiformes; family Soleidae; genus Brachirus; species Brachirus orientalis. Next base: position 2,483,798 of record JAFBJR010000160.1, on the reverse strand, counting down.
GTGAAATATATTGTCACAAGGACCTGTTATCCAGGGAAGGAAAGTGCTCTTTTGTCTAGAGCACTTTTGTCTAGATATGAACACAACTGCCTCCTCCTTTCCTTTGTTTTTTTTTTTTCTTTTTTTTTGGCTCATAACATTTAGAGACCATTTGGGTCAAATTGCTTCAAGCAATTCAGGCATAATCATTTCAGCTGAGTCCAGTGTCTGTTCATGTGTGCAAAGTGTGTGTATGAGATTTATTTTGGTTGTTTTTATGGTTTATAGATATTTATACCACAAATCATAAATGGATCAGTGACAAAGTGTTAAAATACACTTAATGCACTGTGCATAGTTTGTGTACATCCATCAATTGTCTATCGCTTTATTCTCCACATGAGGGTCGCAGGGCTGCTGGTGCCAGTCCCCGCTGACTCCAAACTCCATCACATGGCCACATATAGAGACAGACAATCCATTTACTCACTCACGCTGTCGGTCATCTGGACACACCTGACCTGTGGTCAGTTGGACATGTGGGAGGAAACCGGAGAACCCAGAAAAAACCCATGCACACACAGGGAGAACATGTAGACTGGGACTGGGATGCGAACCAGCAACCCTCTTGCTGTGAGGCAACAGTGCTAGCGTGTGCTCCACTGTGTGATCTCAAGTTTGCATACATTTTGTGTGACATAGTTTCTTGAGTTACTCATGCCCACTGACTCTGAGAGTTTGCCTCGATGGTGATAGAGAAAGAACAGAAAGAGTGCAAGAGAGTTTTGACATGTGAGGAGAAAAGAAAAAGTAAGAGGTAAAGAGAGACGGACAGTGAGGGAGACAGCAAGAAAGCGGGAGAGAGACAAACAGACAGGGAGCAAGAGAGAGAGAGAGAGTCCTGCTCAGCTGTGGTTTCTAGCTTTGCGGCTTTTTGCGTGCTGGCCACTTGAGGACTTCAGGAGGGTGGGGTGCACAGTCTGAGGGCAACTTTCCTTTTTCAATAACCGACTGTTATTGGAAAAAGAAAAGTGTAAGCACAAAACAAGTAATAAGTTTAAAGCAGCAACAGTGACTCAAGTTTAATTTGACAAGTACAAAATTCAGCGACTTGTCAGAATCCTGCAGTCGAGGAATGTGATGTCATCCAGAAGATGCTGAAACTGATTCAACTGAATCTATAGTACAGTTTAAATGCATACATACAATACATTTATTTTTATTGTTTATGAAATAAACTTATGGGATGAGCTGGTACAGTACTGTAGGTAAAAAGGGCTGTACTTAACCCATTACATACTGAAGAGCAGGGAAGACTATTATAATTACATAATTGTTAGTCTGATGTTTATAGAATCAAATCAAGTACACTTTTTAGGTAATTTGACTCAAATGTATCTAAAGCTATATTCTCACTTTAACCTCAGCCTGCTGCAAAGTGCTTTGTGTCAGTGATAATAATCCATCCATCTATTTTTAAGGGTTTCTCCTTGACATGAGGGTCAATCCCAGCCGACATAGGGCATAAGGCAGGAAACACCCTGGACAGGTCAACAGTCCATCGCAGGGAAAACACACAGACAAACAACCATTCACTCTCTGGAACATGCAAACTCCGGAGTGACAGAGTATTATTCTGAATGTATGGAAAGTATTATTTTGATTTAAGCCTTTTATATTCACTGTCATTGGGTATTTATATAATTTACTGCTGCTTTTTTTTAAGTAAAAAGATCAAAATACTACAAATACTCAAAGTGGATCAGACTGACTCAGCTCTCTTGGCTTCTGTTACAGTGCTGTGAGGATGTGAACTTCAGCAAAACAACCTTAATACTTAATAAGCCGTGGTAGCCTCCTGAAACTACAGAGAAACACAGAATTTTATTTGTCTCAAAAGAGTTTTGTTTGGGTTCCCGTTTCTGGAAATGTTTCAGATGAACACCAACTTGACCTAAAAAAAAAATGATGCAGCATTTTTTCTTGCAACACACTGATTCAAGATTTATTTATTTTTTAATTTGGTATCACATCAGTTATATAATATATATATATATATATATAAAACTGAAGAACATCATCAGTAATAGTGAAAACACACATACACACTATAGTATATACAATATATAGAACTTTCTTTTGGATTATTCAAGTTATGGTGGACTTAACCATCACCATTATCAGAATATTCTGTTGGTCCTGCAGCATTTGTTCAGATAAGAGAAATTTTACATCTACATGCTTTGTTAATGGAAAGCTTCTCCCCATTTTATAATATATGTAACACCACAGAAACTCCCTGTGACCAATAGAAAGTGATGGACAATAAAGTGTTTCTCCAAACCAAAATGCCACCGCTTTGTTTACTGCCGTACAAAAAAGACTCTTATGCTGTTATTTGCTCCAGAGTTTCTGTTTGTAACCACCTGTGGTTTCCTGTCATTGTCCATTATTTAAGCAGAGCGTGAGTTTCATGAGGGTAACTACTATGAATATGTCTCATTTCAATCAAGAGCGAAGAAATCTTCATCTACTTGACGGCCAAAGCTTTAAAAAGATGATTTATTTAATAATCTGTTATGTTAGTTTGATCGGTTGGGAATTGTCTCTAATGTCTTTAGTGATGAATTATTGTGAGGTAAGTTTTCATGCCAGACATTATTTTGCCAGGAATTATGGTTGTGATATATATTTTTTTAATGGATTTCCCAGTGATACGTCATTTTTTGTAGCTGGAAGGCTTTCAAAGCCAGAGAAACCTCTGCCAATGCAGATGGTCTTGTGTGTGTGTTATTTTTATGTTTTATATTTTTGACAAATTAGCAGAAGAAAGTAATGCTGAGTGGCAGCCGTCTTGGACATAGAACATAACCAGTATAAAAACAAAAATGCAAATTCTGATCACCTCTAAAATTTCATCAAACCACTCTCTGTCTGTTTGTCTATCAGAATGTGGGGAAGCACATTGTTGGTGGCAGAAACATGGATCCTTCCAGGCTCATTAGTGGAGTTAATAAAAGACTTTCTGTGTGTTTCAGTGGAGAAATTGGTGTGATTAAAAAAGTGCTTTACCACAGCATGGATAAAAATGGCCCAATCCTGCAGTGTGAGTAAGAGAATACATGGAATTAATGATGTTACAGTTTTTTTGCTTGTATTTTGGTGGTGCTTGTTTAATGAATGGAGATATGCTGAGAAAAGTGCATGGAATAATTGTGACAACTGAAAGTTGTTTCAGAGCAGCCAATTCTGGCGAGGAGGAGAAACCATCATACATTGAAGTCCAGATATTAATATCAAAACCATAATATTGAATATTTTTGACAAACTACAGGATGTCTGTGGAGGGGATTTAAGTGTGGTATGATGTTGAAGGCATGTTGTGCATAGAATGTGATAAATTCATAAAGCAAATTAGGATCATTTTTCTACATTTTTGATACTATTTGAAACCAAGAGCACATGGTTTATGCTGTAAATACAGTATAGCTTCTACACCAAGATGCTTGACACTAGTTCTCATATCCTGGATTCAAAAGAGATTATACAAAAGAATGTACTAATGCAGTGGCATTGTAACCTGTAATCCAGATAGACATACTGAAATTTGAACAAGATAATCCTGTATTATTCTCACAGTGGTGAAACATTGTAAATGTTTAAAATATTCAAATCCAATGAGACGTTGACAGAATGTTCAAAATAGTTTGTTTTCTATGCAACCTTTTCTCCTGTTGTTCTGATGGGCAGTGAAACCCTGTGTGACTCCTACCTGCTGTCCTGTCCTGTCCTGTCCTGTCCTGTCCTCAACTGTCCTTATCTGTCCTGTCCTGATTTGTCCTGATCTGTCTGTCATGCCCATGGCTGCCTTGACCGTCCAAGATAGTCACACAGAGACCCATGACACAGATGTCCTCCTGAAAGACAGAGGGCGCTGCCTGTTCCACCCATCTGTCTCTGTGTGCCTCTTACCTTCCCCTTACGCTACCCAGCTTTGGCTCTGTTAACCCTCTTCTCTTCTCCCCTCCTGTCTCCTGTGGCAACAGGCGCGGCTCCCCTCCTGTTCATCCACCCTAAGCATTGCTGAGGTACTCCTGCATTTGTTCTAATGCACTGTTACGGCCGTCATCATGGCATCGGTTTCGACTCCCACCTCCTACTTGGCATGATCACCCCCCCCCCCCTTACACACCTCGTCTCCTTTCTCCTGTGTGTGCCCTCCTGCCTGCTCGATCCTGCTGTCTCTCCTGTGTTTTTTGGTTGATGGTGGTGTTTTTCCCCTTTTTTTATCTTTTCTGTTACCCCTCTGTGTTTGTGTGGATGTGTTCTTGTGTTTCCACTCTGATTTTGTCTTGTACTCAAATGTCCTGTTCTGGTTCTTGTTCTGTGTCTAATCCCAGCCTTGTTCCCACACTCACACACCCTCCAAAAATAAACACACCTCCATCACTAAGCATTTGCATTTCAACCTCAGGACTGAAGTTGAAAGATGCTTGAAAAATGTATTTGAATGAAAGTGATATTGCTTGCACAAACACAGTGTGTGTTTTTCTCCTTCTGTGTTCAAACACCTCAGTTCTTTTTAAATGGACCTCTTTCACACAAACAGTAGCTTGTAAACAATATACGCTGTCAGCCTTTACATTGCTCATGTGCCTGTTACTCTGGTCAGAGCTCAGTGACTCAGTAAGTGATAGAGACATGGCCTCAGTGCAAGGGCAGAGAATAGTGCCCACACTTGTTCATTGCAAAACCAAAATCCATTGATTGCGTGTAATTGCATGGTAATGAATCTGGAAAACAGCTTGGTAGCAGATTTTTTAAATCTTATTTTAAGATATTTTGAGATAATTTAGCTTTAATTTACTCTAGATCCTTTGAATAAAGGAGAGATTACCTCATCAATTGATTGCTTTTCACATAGCAACTTTTATGTAGTTGTAGTTTGAAGTAAAACTTTCAACGTTCAAAACTAGTTCTTAAACAAATTGGTCTGATTGGATTACTTAGGTCTCATGCTGTGGTCAATATTATATTTTGCCATGTATGGGAGCTACAAGTAACACATTTCATAGCAAAATACATATATGCACTCTGCATATTGTTTTGCACTCTGCATATTGTTACAAACATACATGGTTCAGTAATGTTCTCTAGTTTAGATTGAATTTGTCTTGATGAGTATAGTTCTTATAAATGGTTATTTAATTTCCAATGAAGCTTATTCATATTATTGGTTGCAACATTAAAATGTTTTTATTGTTTTTGTTACTATTTTTTTTTTTTTTTTATTCCTGTGGTAAAAATCCAGGGTATAATTTTAGTTTAATCACAAGCTCCATGCCTTTTATATAAATTAAGCTAATTCCTTCCTTGTGGTAAATACTGAAGGTTAGGTTTCACCACATTTTCTGGAAATAATTGTAACAATTTGATGGAAATGGTCACATATAGCCATAGAGCGACCTTGGTTTGTGCCACGTGTTGCACTCTCACTTTGATACTGGTTTCTTCATCCATTTTTTGTTCTGTGGTGTTGGGGTGGTTAGTGTTTTCTTGTTTTGGGTAACCAGAGTTTTTTTTTAATATATATATATATTTCCTGTCATGGGATTGCAGAGTGCGTGTCAGGTTATTACTGGCTGAGTTCTTGGATACGTGTATGTGTGTGTTCAGATATTTGGTGTGTGTATTTGTGGGCAGAAAATTAAGGTGACAGTCCGTGCATATTTGTGCCACTAACTGAAATTTTTGTATCGATCAGGATGGTTTGCATGCCTGTAGCCTAGGGAGCGTGTGTCTGTGAGAGAGAGTGTGAGTGTGTTGCATGAAGGTGAGTGACTATCCTGTGGCTTCCTCCAGGCCTCACGGAGAGAATTCAGGGCTCACCTGGATGAGGTCATCACGCTCAAGTCAAGGTACTCTACCTTGGACCAGGTAAACCTGCTTACCTTCTACCAACCCTATTATCAACTGGCATGCTGGCTACTCACACACTGCACCTCACACACACCAGTGACCAACACTGACTCACACACCAGCAGGCAGACTGTCCACTGTGGGAGAGAGAGACAGAGAACATGCTACTGTAGCATGTAGCACCAGATAAGATTACTTTTCATTTTCAACAGAATAACAATCACCACATATACCATATATGGTGGCAAAAGTTAATAAATAGATCATAGCGGTTCAATATTGTACATGCAGCCTTAGCAGGCTCATAGATTTAGTTTGAAACTGGTGTTAACATGTTTTCTCTATCTGGATATCACATGATTAGTGAGGAATAGCATCCTGTGGTAATAAAAGCAGGAAGAATTGGAATGCTATCAGATCATCAAGATGAAGTTTAGAGGTTGGTTGGACTCATTTTTGGATTTCATTCCGATACAGTTAGAGCATAACTCCTAGTTCTTATGTTGTAGTAACAAGACACAGATTTATCAAGGATGAGACCAAGTCAAGGACGAAATCACAGCAGACACATTGAGTATTTAAATTTGGCTCGTTGCGTCTTTGTCTTGTTAATGCGGTCTTGACCACAGCACTGCCTCACAGCTAATTTGCAATTTAAAATCTGAAGTTGTGACAGTAAAAATGTGAATTTATACCAGATGCAACAGCCTGAGCTCTGGTCTTGTTATCCAGCAGATACAGATCATGTGTTAATACCAGGCATAAATGTGGTTGTCTATATACACAACAACACCTATTTAAAAAGGCTCTCACATAATTGGATTTCTTCAGGGGGAGATGTCTGTTGCATAAGACATCCTGAGTCAGGTTTAGAAGATGTGTGGTGAAGTACACAGCAACATGGCAGTAAAGAATAACAGTTAATTATGTGTTAAAGACACAAGATGTTGCCGTGTATATCACCATGTTTAGTGGTCAGCAACATTTTCCACCCCATCGCCTCTCTCTTCATCACTCATTCTGTCATCCATCACTTACTTGGACATACTGATGTGACCTTTGTATCAGTGGACGGTGGTGTTTTGTCTCCAGAGGATGTGACGTTATCTGTGTGTACCTGGTGTTGAGAGTGTGTGTGTGTGCGCACATGTCATGTATTGGGTTAACTGGTGAGACGTGAAGCAGCAATTGAAAAGCCAAAGAAAAGCTGTGAGTGCAGTTGAGAGCAGAGGCCTTTACTAAAACACACACTCTACCTCGCCACAATGTCATTCTTCCTTTTTTTCCCTGCTGTCGTTTCCCGCCCTCAGGCTCCTGCCTTCCCTCCCTGGGGAAGAAGACTTAGCTCTGGATTGCTGCTGTAGCATTTTGTCCTGCCTTCTTCTACTCTGTAGCTATCACTCCTGCATTTTGCCCCACTGCTCCATCCCACGGGGTGAGGCAGTTAAAGCCGGTTGAAACGAGCCCGCCTTACCCTTTCACAGCCCTCTCCTCCTCACGGCGGGCAGATAAATCTTCCTCTTTTTTGCATAATTTGTCTGACAGCCGCTTTGTTTTGTGCTGAGCTCAGCACTGCAGTGGTAGCATCCCATCATTTACCAAAGCGTCTCCTCAGAGAGCACGTTATTGGCTCCATCGATTTCCCTCGGGTGGCTCACAGCCCCTGGGCCACATGCCTTGCTGACCTGGCCACACTCTCTGTTTTGTGTTCATACACACAGCCGCCACCACCACCTTATCCCCAGCCCATTGATCTTCCTGGCAGATCTCCATGACAACCCGTTGTCAGGCTGTTTCCGCGGCAACTGTGGGGTTAGCCTGTGGAGTGATTAGTGTTTCTGGCATGGAGGCTAGTATGTGTGTGTGTGTGTGTGTGTGTGTGTGTGTGTGCGTGTGTGTGTGTGCATGCGTGTGTGTGCGTGTGCGTGTCTTCTATGTACCTTTAAATTGCTGTCACGACCAGATCCTCAGATGCATACACTCATGTCACGAATTAAGTTATTAAGTTATTATCTTGTGTCATTTGCTTTCTTGGGGTTGTACTGTTTCTAAACTGTTAAACCTGTTCTCCTTGTGTTTATGTGTATGTGTATGTCACATTTGCATCTCTCATATGAGCCCATTTCTTCTCTCACTTGGTTGGTCCAGTAACATGGGATTGCAGAAGAGGGTATATTAGAAAACGAGTGAGAGAGTGTTTGACAGTCTGCTTTTTTTTACATTTTCCCCCACTTCATGTCTAAAACATCCCATTCACCCGTTTGTTCACATATACTCCTCACTTTCTTACACACCTGTGTTGCTTTTCCACTGTGTTCCTACATATCCATATGCAAACTGTCTCCCCCCATGGCTCTCTGATGGTATGATCTTTTCTACTGAGCTATTTTTGCTATACTGAGGTCTTGCTTTCCACCTGTGTCAGTCTCAGTGTTATCACTACACAATGCATTAAGGTTTTTAGCTGTCTTATTTCACCAAGACTATATATTTACTGCACTAATCCCTGCAGCTGCAGGACAGATTAATGATACCTTACCAAAAAGAAGGGTGTGACACTGGTTTAGAAAGTAGAAACTTGTGATTCTTGTGGTTCGTCTGTGTGTTTAAAGAAGCCAGCTAGGTAGTGAGCTACTGATGTAATTGTTCTGTGTTAATCGTATCATATTTTAGATATTTTAGATTTTTTCCCAAGGTGCACCTTGTACGGAAATGTTCTAGCTGTCAATTGTTAGTTTGTAACATTGTGCTTTTCAATGTATGCAAGTTTGATCTCTGTGTCTGGCTGTAGCTGTATTTAGCTCCCTTAATCCCCCTCCTTTGTCATTTTTATTTATTTATTTTTAATTGATGTCTCTCTCTTTTTCTCTCTCTTTCACCCCTTTCTCTCTCACTCTATATATAGTATATGAAGTTACAGTTGTGGCACAAATCTCCTAGCAACCATAGCTGCTGCCATTCACTGTAGAATAACTATATAGATCATCTAAGTTTAAAAATGGTAGGTTTTTCAGATGTCATTGAAAGAGTTTGATTGAAAATGAGTATAAAACAATCAAGGTTTCTGAGACACAGGAAGTTCTTTAGCTCCTGTTCTTCTGTCCATGTAAAGATTTGCAATGTCACATTGGGAAGACTTAGAGCATTAGAACAAACATATAGACAGATTACATCTTAGCATTGACATGAGGTAACAACACTGAGATGCTACACGTTATACTTACTGTATTTTGCATCTTACTGCATCTTCTAGTATTTAAATCAAGGAAGTAGTGACATTTATGACATTATTTGCTTTGAAGTCACCACTACAAAGGTGATATATGTTGAACTTGCATGAAGTAAGTAATTTTGAAAAGTTAATTAAGGTATTATAAGTATCAGCACTGCAAAAGGACAGGGAAAGTAGTATAAGTAAAAGAGGGGAACTCTGTAACAGAGCTTGATACAGTGCATCAAGTTTTAGTGGCCATCTGCAGAACTTCAACAACAGAAATTACCTGTGAACAGAAACTGCATTGAACAACTATAAAACTTGACATGATAGCTAAGTATTAGACAATCTTTATAATTTCAGTTTATTATAAACTGGAATTAAAAAAATTAGCAGTGGACCACATGACACAAAAGTAAATCAATAGTGTCAAAGGGAGGGGGGTCATGACACATGACCTCTTGTTAAAAATACACTCATGGCTGTAACATACACAGAGGATTGTTTCATAATCTTCTCAGTCAACTGAAAAAATCCAGTATCCATGATCAAAAAATATCAAATTCACAATCAACGTGATAGTTAGCTGATTAAATGATCAGATAATATGATTAAGAGTGGCTGATGTCATGTACTAGTCAAAACAAGTCAATCATTATAATAATTGAGTTATGTTGAGTTCTGGAGCTCAGACAGGACTTCCAGTCTAATGTGTACACAATCAGTTTGTACCTAAAAGGCCCTAAAATGTTTTCTATTTATTCCTATCATTCTATCTCTGTCTTACTTGGTGCTTGTAGTAGATGCCTGTCTGTCTGTCTGTTGTCCTGTCGTCCGTCTGTCTTGTTATGTCATGTCATGTCTGTCTGTCTGTCTGTCTGCCTGTGGTGTTGGTGTTGTTGCCGGGACAGATGCACTGATGCCTGTGATTCGATGCTTTATCTCCACTAGCTCCAGTGTAGGTTGGAGGGGCTTAAAGATGATCGCAGGAGGACCTTCAGCTCTCGAGTAACTATCCCGCTCCCCCTTCCCCCCTTCTTGCCCTTGCCCCACCCTCCTCCGAGGAGCGCGCAAAACAAACGCCCCGCTCTGTGTCCCACCCCCTTTTCTCCTGGCTTGCCTATCTCTCTCTCTCTCTCTCTCTCTCTCTCTCTCTCTCTCTCTCTCTCTCCAGCTGTCTCTCTCTCCAGCTGTCTCTCACTCACACTCTCTCTCTCTCTCTGTGTCCTCTCGTTCTCACTTTGTCTGTCGTTCACTCTTGTCTCTCTTCAAGTCTTGCTGTTTCTCTGTCCGTTCTGTTCGGTCTTTTTCCTGTCTCCATCTCCCACGCACACTTTCCCGTTGTTCACTTTCTCCGTCCGTCTTTCTTCCTCTCCCCCCCATCTGTCTATCTCTGTCTCCGTCTCTCCGGTTAACATGCTCTGCTTTCAGTAGCCCTACATGTCTGGTGTGCTGGTTGTGTCTCTTAAAGTAGATGCCATCAGACCACTCCTGTGGTCTTTATTCTTTTTGTTCTTTTCCTCCTGTTTTCCCTCCTTTCTGCTGTGTCTCGGCTCTGTAGCTTAGTGAAGTCTGTCAAGTCCGTGCTTCATTTGTTTCTTTTCTTTCTGGGCTGTGGGACAACATCATGCTGATCCTCACCCTCTGTCTCTCTATCTGTCTAGATCTTTTTCCTCACTTTCTCTCTGTATTTCCATCCCTCATTCTCCACCACACCACCCTTTTTGCCCGCCCCACCTCCCATCTTTCACCCTCTCACCTTGGCTGTTTGGTGCCCAGTGGTGTCGCAGTGTTAGTCTAGTTATGGTGGTGGTGAGGGAGGGGAGGAGAGAGGAAGGGATGGGTGGGTAGAGAGACCTTCACCTTCACCGTGGGTGTTTTGGTTCTCCATACACCACACACTGCCCACACCCAACGTCTGTGATACCTCCAGGTCGAAGATGTTACTGAGAAGCAGCAGCTCCATAAAAAAGAAAGGACTGTTGTAGTCAGAGCTCACAACAAGTGAAAAAACATGTTAGAGTGGACAGATAACAACTAAAAAACAAGGAGAATGTCAGCCGAGTCAGTCAACACATCTGAATATAAGAGCAGAGGAAAATACACCACAAAATGTGAGTAATTTGCCCAAAACACTATGGGCCAAGAGCTGCTTTTACCTTACTGTAGGTTTTCATAGACTAATAGACTAATAAATCTTCACACCAAGTGTAACATTCTGGCATCAAAGTTAATTTTGGCTGAATTTATATACTCTCACTGGACCCAGTTTATCCAACTGGCCCAATAATTTGTGATAATGATACTATTATTCTGTGCCAAATGTGTAGCCTCTTAAATTAAACTGCAGCCTGTGATTCTTTTAGTCTTGCTATGGGTTGAGTTTCCCAAAAGTATGTTTTTACATAGATTGTTGCACAGTTGTTAGTTTCTAATGGCAGTGATTAGATAAAAGTGACCACTAATTTGTCCATGTACCACTTCTATTTACCCACTGCATCATTTTTTGATAACACTGAGCTATGCTGGCCTGTCGACAGCTGAGAGTTTCAAATCTGTTTTTACACTGTCAGCATCAGTCATGACGCTCTGGTTGGATGTGAGCTGATAAGTTGATGCTGTGGTTCCAATCTTTCCTTCCATTTCTTGTGCACCAATTGTAAAACATCATACTATGGCAGTTCATATGATATAAAACTAGTATTTATATATATAGTAACTGGGATGCAGCACATAACATAATTATGTTACCTTTGACTGGAAGAAACATGAATTTACCGCAGTACAGATGGTGCTACCTTTATGTAATTTGTTTGACTGATCGCTGAACTGTGCTTGTATGATGTTTTTGGGAAACTCAGCTCAGTTTTAACCCACTCTGCTCTCCTCCCCCCTCCATCCCTTAGATTACATGTTTAGGTAAGTGCTAGTGCCGCTGTCATGCAGCATCAGCAATTTCCACAGAAACCGAACCGTTCTGCACCACATCTGAACCGCCACTATCTATACTCGACACTACATTTCCACTACATTTGATGTCACACCGTAGTACAGTTTATACATCTGTTTCGACTCTGTGATATACAGTATTGTCACCCTGTATGTTGTTGCCTTTGTCTGTATATATACATACAGTATATGTAAATGTAAATGTTGTGAATATCACCTGTGATGTGAAGATGTAGTGTACTGTTAGTGATGATAATTGTAATTCAGGAGATGCAGCCGTCTCCCAGCAGCAGGACAAAGTGCACGGTGTAGTGTGACACGGCTCTTTTTTTGACTGTTTTATAAACAGCTTCTCATCTCAAGCACGTCAAAAGAGCAGCCTGGTTGATCTCAAATTACCACTGCCTCTGCTTTCTCTCTCTGTCTTTCTTTCCTTTTTCCCCATCTGTCTTTTGCTCCCAATCGCTCCCTCCATCTCTAGGTGCAGTCACGATGCAGCAGCAAAGAAAATATCCTAAGATCAAGTGAGTACTCAGCTCTGGATTCAAAGGCACACTCCCTGTGTCATCTGAACGTTACCAAGTGTACTCTCCGGCACACAAAAATACATTTTAAATGTGAGGATGTGAGTGAGGTTTGTGTGGCTGCTGTGTTTGTGTTTGCAAGTGTGTGGGTGTGCGTGCGAGAGATATTTTGCCAGAGGTTGTTAAGCCTCATGTTAAGCATCAGAATATGCTGCTGAAGCATAAGTGTATGTTTAAAGGAGAGAAATTGGGTCAAGGGAAATCAAAGCACAGTGCCTATTCTTCGCTGTGAGGCAGAGATGCAGTGGAAGAGTGAGGCAGAGAGAGAGAGAGAGCCCAGATTACACATTAGTTACACCTTTCTTTGTTCCTTTTACCTTTGGAATTATCACAGAGGTATTATTAGGCCAACATGGCTGTTGTCAAGCACCTCTATCATCCAGATGTGTTTCCGCAGCTTATGCAAACCAACAACACTATCCTTGTATTATTACACACACATACAGTATTTACATTCACTGCAACACTAAATCATGCCAACCCAGTTCTCTTGATCATATAAGTGTGGAAGCACAGTAGATGATGTGTTTATTTATGTTGTACATGTGTTTATTTATTTATGTTATTATGTTGTACATGTATTTAAATAACATGTGCCTGGTTTGGAAATTTGCCATTCACTGTCACAGCTGCAAAATCCATTGCACTTCACATCAGATTGAACATCTTAGTTGATTTCTTTTAGACTTTCCGATGGCTTTTGAGTTCAAAGAAAATTCTTAACATCCAGATTTTTGTCTCCAAAGATTGTTGACTATTTTGGTTTTCTTGCCTTTGGTGCCACCATTATGCCTCCATTCTCTCGGGATTTAGTCCCAACAGATTTCTTTCTCCTTTCCCTCCCATCTTTGCCGTCTTTCTTTCAACTTTTAAACTGACTAAATTAGGATTTAAAATGCTACAACTGCAAGGATACAAGAATTTATTTATTTCCCCTTTCATCAAATTCATTATCATTAAGGACTAGATTTTCTGTTGGCTCAGGCTGTACTTTATACCATTTTATTTTAGTATCAAAATTCTGTGCAAAACCACTAACAGACAACATTAAAATTCTACACTACAAAATATTTTCATAATAAAGACACCTTGCAGCAAAAAAAGGGAAAAAAGTGTTGCTCTATGAAGTGTTTATTTTGCATACAAATAATGAATGACTCACAGGAAGTGTTTCACCTCTGTTTATTTGTTATGGTATTCTTTGATTTTTGACAGTATGTATAATGTCCTCTCAGGTCACAGTGCAGTGGACATTACTAAGGTGGCCCGGAGGCACCGCATGTCCCCCTTCCCCCTCACCTCCATGGATAAGGCCTTCATCACTGTGCTGGAGATGACCGCTGTCCTGGGCACTGAGATCATTAACTACAGAGGTTAGGAGGACAGCTGTTCCACTCCCTTCAAACTGTCAAGCTGTCTGAATCGACAAAAGAACCCTAAAGAAAGATTCCCAGCAGACAAATGTCCCAAATTTGTTCATCATGCCCTCTTGACATTTCCAATTTGCTTTCGTGTTACACCTGCTGACATCAGCGATTGAGCTCGCTGGGGTGTTGATGCATCAAAGCTTTTAGATCGATGCAACAACATGAGCTTGCTAAGTTCACGTGACAGCATTTTAACACTCCCTGTGCACGACTCGACACAATACTGAATCATCAGCCTGTGTCTGCAGGTCACACACAGTCACTACACACACACACACACACAGACTGGATCTTCAAACTAACTTCTCCTTGATCTTTATGAATGAGGAACAAAAAACACCAGTGCTCCAGCCAAACTTACAGGAAAGACTTTAAGTTACATTTCTACTGCAGACATCATTGTATTAATAGTAATTCTCCACCCTTATGAAAACAAACAAACTCCAGCGCATGACAGCAAGTGAGAGTAATGCAGGGTTTACAGCATGTTGAGCTGTAAAGAACAGCAAAGGAGATAAATCATTTTCACCCTTTTAGAAACATTTAAGAAACCTGGTAAATGTCATCACTTTTGCAAATACTCTTGTGCTCCATTAACCAAATGCTTGCTGTTGCTGCCACCATGTGGTAATATTTGCCCCAGAGCTAAAATAAAAAATGTCAATTCAGTCGTCGTTTCAACGTTGTTCAGTACAAATAATCACCTTAACTGATTGACTTTTCATGATCAAAGGAGTAATCAAATATTCATCCCTAGTCTGAAGTCTCCTTCAACCCCACACCTGAAGTGATATCCAGCTCAAAGCCTTAGCTGAGATTAATGCCTTAGCTGAGATTAATGCCTTAGCTGAGGGGACACTCGCAAGTCTCCACTATCTGTATGTGAGAAAGTGTGTGTCCACACCTAACCATGTTCTTCTTCTTGTTCAACCACAGATGGGATGGGTCGAGTCCTGGCTCAGGACGTTTATGCCAAAGACAACCTGCCACCTTTCCCTGCCTCTGTTAAGGATGGTTATGCTGTGAGAGGTAAGATTCATACATTATGGTAGATAGTGTAAAATATGCAGTATAGTGTATATTTCTCTGTCCACTCCATATTCACTGGAGATAGTTTTGCTGAGAGAGGAATTAAGATCATATTATAGTTCTTGTTGGGAGCAATTACAAAGTGGAGATGCAACAAAGTGCATCTTTAGTTTAGGCACCTTCTATTACGGTGCTGGCGTGCATTCTCACAATAGAAAGACAGCAGTGTCTCCTATTGAGTGTCAAACAAACAGGTGGATTTGATTAACAACTCCTTATGTACACTACCAGACACAGGATCCATCAAAGACCATTATCCTGTTTCACCTAAACATATAAAAAAATAAAGTACATTGTCCCAGGTGTCTCTCTAAGTCAAAACCGTCACTTCAAGACATACAGGGTCTCCTGTTGTTTGAAGAATTCATGAAGTGTTTATGTCAACCACATCTAATTATAAACTTACAATGTTCATCATAAAAACATGAAACAAATGTTCATAACACCATGCTCAGATGATATAAAATGAACTTAGAAGTAAAAGAGATATGATATGATATGATATGATATGATATGATATGATATGATATGATATGATATGAGTTTTCATGTTCTCCCCATGTGCGCATGGGTTTTCTCCAGGTTCTCTGGTTTTCTCCAAAAACATGCAGAGGTCAAATCATCAAATGCTATGTTAAATAAACATTTTGTTCAAATATCATTATTGCAGTTGCCATGATGATTATCTTTGCATATTTGTAGGTCAAATATATCATCCATTGGTCTATATTTTTTAATTGAAGTCAGTTCAAGCTTGTAATGCTGCACTTCCTACTTCATTATTCCACTTTTATCAAGTTGATTACTTTCCCAGCAGTTTTAGTGGTTTTTTTTGGCTTCATTGCTGCACTTATAGAGATGTACACATGACTGTCACTTTACATTATCAATAGAATTACTGCAGAGTGGAGTTGCACAGTATATGTAAGTTTCTGCTGTGAGACTAACAAGGCCAGTGTGTTGCTCTTCCTAACTACTCAAATATAGTGACTGTCCCACTTAGACATGGACTGGACACTAAGGAAGTGGAGAACTGCCTCAGAAACATAAGGTGACTCTGCTCTGAAGCTCCCAGGTGGAGACCATTAACAAGCGATCTACCATTTAAAACTGCTTGATGTTCACCTGTTCAGAAAGATTAATGCTTGCTCCTTAGATTTCAAGGCGATTTTCAGGAAGAGTTGGTTGACTATACTCAGAATTTCAATGTCAGTGAGTCCTGGATAGAAGTGAGGGGCCTGTTAACCTGGAGAGCAGGGTGGCAGCTTGGTGACTCCAGGCAGCTTAAACACTTCTGCATATAGCATCTGCTGTTGGCTCTCACTGATGTGCTGATGAAGTAGGAGGAGAAGAACACCACCTCTCTGTGGAGTTTTTACTTACTGTATGTCCTGAGGGTCTGGTGTTTGCTGAGGCAAACGTGCAGATTTTAGAGATTTCAGGGCCTAGAGTGTGGCTATGGAAGGAGCATTAACCTACAAATTTGTACAGATATTGTACAGGGTTTGGGGTTTTTTGTCTTTTGCCAAACCGCACTGTAAAGATCCACCTTCTTGTTTATCTCAACTGGTTTAACAGGCCAGACTAACTCTATTGGGTATAAGTTCACATAAATGACAGCATAACCAGAAATGTTTGTCACAGTAAAAAGAAGATATATCCTTTTAGGTCTGAGAACGATGCCATTTGGACAGTTTGGAGTTGAAAGCCACATAATTTCAGGGTCTTGGGGAATACAGTCGAGGTTTTAAATTGTGAAAATCTCACATTTTCATTCAATTTTAGGTAAACTGGTCCATTTTGCTATGCAAGTAGAAATGACTGGCAATAATCACGGTTTAAATGGGTCACATTTTGTGATGAGCTTCGTTCTTGGTCAGTGCCTTTGATCTGTGTTACACATAAAATGTGTTATTCTCTGTCTCTCCTCATGATCTGTTGTGTTTCTGCTGTTACCTGCTGCAATACACATTTAAAGCTGCCAGAGCCAGCCCAAGGCATAAGCGAACTAGGGGGCTGTTTGGGCCCCCTGATCACCAAGGGGCCCTCAGTAGTGTGTGGAGAAGAAGAAACATTACAACATATTAGACAAAATCTAGATATCTTAAAATATGTTTAGATATCTAAATAGCGTTGAGCATAAGTTATTTTGTTTTGTGTTGTAGTTGACGATTTGCACATCTGCTCTGTTTTAAAAACAAAGTCATTAAACTGGTTTACTTGCTTAATTCACATTCAGTATCACCACACTCAATGTTTCAAATCAAATTAAGCTTAGGACACGATACAGGCTTGGGCTGGCCCTGCAAACTGCACACAGGTTTAACTCTGCTAAATATTTGTTACATTTTAGCGGCTGATGGCCCAGGCGACCGCTTCATCATCGGTGAATCTCAGGCTGGAGAGCAGGTTTGTGCCAACTTTAACTCAAGAGAAGAATCAATCGCCCACACAGTTTCATATGGAAACAAAGCGTTTTACCTTTGTCCTTCACCTCATGCCATGAATAGCTGTAGTACATTTCCTTCGTCAGTGATTTAAAAAAAAGCCTTTGCTTTAAAGCACAACTAGAATACCAACGTGCAACCAAACTGTAAATCAGATTTGAGTTATGAAACAACATTAGCCTACAGAGATTCATCAGCCTCTGATCTTGTACAAAATTAGTACATATGCACTCAAGGCATAATGTTTACATTAATGTTCCAGTGTGTATGACTGAGTGACATCTAGTGGTGAGACAGCAGATTGTAACAAATGGAAACAAACTACTCCACTCACCCCTCTACAGTGTCCTTTACATACCAGAAAGAATGTTGTTCCTCATTGATTGTAAGTATCCACTTAAAAACTTAAAAAAGCACACTTTTGCTGGGTTGTCCATTCAGGCTCCTGTAGAAACATGGTGGCGCAAGATGGCAGCCTCTGAAAACCAAGGCCCTTGCCTAAAGTACACGTGAAAGTCTAATTCTAAGGCTTTTCATTCTAAAATGTTTGCACGCTTATACAATCATATGTTTGGGTCCTAAATATCAAACAATGAATTGGATTTGTTTGATGACTGTTTTGGTTCTAAGCCATTATCAAGTGTCTCTTACCTCAGTATTAGGTAATGATTGTTACACCTTCTCAAGGGCATTACCACATTTTGTTCATAGTAATACATTTCCATCATATATTGTTTTAATTCTTGTGTTCCTGGACAGCCCACTCACACAGTGATGCCTGGCCAGGTGATGAGGGTAACGACAGGTGCTCCTATCCCCTGTGGGGCCGACGCTGTAGTCCAGGTGGAAGACACTGAGCTCCTGCGCGAGTCTGAAGACGTAAGCGTGGATTTTCACCACACATACAGACACAACGAGCAGTCAGAACATAACCCAGATAGAAAAAAAAATGTTTTCAGATTTATCCACATCATTGCAGCAGAAGTGAATTTTAATTTTATATTAAGTTTAAATCAGAAACAATAAATCTTGGTTTACTCCTGTCACTTGGGCTTAACGGGAAACTCTATTTGTTCACTTTGATGGATCTGACAGCTGCTTTGTCTTTCAGGGCACAGAGGAGCTGGAGGTACGAATCCTAGTACAAGCTCGTCCAGGGCAAGACATCAGGTCAGTGTCGTCTTTTATAGGGCAGCCAATAAGAGACCACAGTCAGATTTCTGGTTTTATTTATGGAGTACTATAAATAGACAACATTTCCTTTGGCAGCAAATCTCTCCTGTATACATCGGATAGTAAGCAGTATCAAACTAATGAAAATTAGTGTGACAAGTGTTGGTAACACATTACACTTCAGTTATAATAGTATGATAGTATGGAGTATGGATAATATGATAAAATCATCTTACTTTCAACGCGGTTTCAACATAATAGCTTGGTAATGAGAATTGATTTTGGCTTCCATCACTGTAGTAGCTTCAGATAAAATTGCTTGGGAATCAAATGTGGTAATTCATCTTTCTTCTCTGTATGTCCTCTTTTATGAGCTTTAGTTTCAGGTTTATACTGTTAACATTATATTTAATGCAGGAGATTCTTCTTCTTGAACATATCTGTAGTAGTTTGTATATTAACCATGAATCAGGGTTTTAAAAAATGCTCATATACCTATTTTGGTTTAGTTTTATCACACTTTCACATTGTTATTACCTAGATATAAGATTAAAAATATACTACTACTGTGTTATTCCTATGCTGTATTGTAAGGAGAGTCTTAAAAGTAAACAAAATTAATAGTTAAACTGATGCAATATAAAAATGTCATATATGTTTTATACAGGTTTTAATTGCACATCTTTCCATAGGCCTATTGGTCATGACATCAAGCGTGGAGAGTGTGTGTTGGCAAAGGGAACCCATATGGGCCCATCTGAAATCGGTCTCCTGGCCACAGTTGGAGTCACAGAGGTGGAGGTCCAGAAATTCCCCGTGGTGGCCGTCATGTCCACAGGAAATGAGGTAAGGGTTAAAACCAGTGTGTAACTTCCGTCACCAAACTTACTCCATGCCTCAAGTTCGCCTGCAGAGCTTTCTGAAAGGACAACTCGAGGTCCATTTTCATTTGTTTCAGTATTTTAATCGTGATTCAGAGAAATTGTGATAGTTCCATCACCTAAAGTTTGCTGTCACCTTACTTTACTAATGTAGCTGTACAAAATGCAGACACGAAATCAAAACAGTTATACTTAGGAACACACAAGTCACGAGGAGCTGATAGGCTAATTGAGCACTGTGTGAAGTCATTTGACAATAGTTTGATTGTTTGATTTGGTTACACACTATGGCTTTTAACCAGGTTTGGGGAATTCTCCATATACACTCAAAACATGAGGGCGGATAAAGGTTGTTTTTCCACAAAACGTTGTCCTTGGCTACATTAGGTACAGCACCATCTTTGCTGACAGCATATCTTGTTTATGCTCAATCTACATTGTTAACTTTGACTGCGGACAACAGAATTATAAGTGAATGAGCACTCATCTGTGTCGCATGTGCTTTCACTTGTGACGAATGTTTACCTGTGGGAAGGTGATTTTCTCTTAAATGCTAGAACCCTATTTCTGAACATAAGGTGTGATTGAGGGCCACACAGTTGGTGTAGTGGTTAGCCCTCTTTCCTTCACAGCAATTCTGACCTGGATTAGCGACCTGGTCAGAACAAGGGCCTTTCTGCATGGAGTTTGCATGTTCTCCCCATGTGTGGGATTTTCTCCAGGTTCTCCTGCTTCCTCCCTCAGTCCAAAAATATGCAGATTTGGGGTTCAGGCCAATTGAACACTCTAAATTGCCCATAGCTGTGAATGTGAGAGTAGATGTTTGTTGGTCTCCAGGGCCTGTCCAGGGTGTACCCCACCTTTTGCCCTGCATCAGCTGGGATTAGGCACCAGTGCCCCCCGTGACCCTCATGTGGAGGATAAAGCGGTAGAAGATGAGTGAGAGTGAGTGAGGTGTGACTGATGTGCAGTTTAAATTCCATGGGGTCTGCAACATTCAGCAGACTTCAATCACCCATAATGCCTTGTTGTCAGTGCTGTGTAGAGACATTTAAATACATAAATCAGCAGTGAGGCATTTACTCCATCGCCACATGCATTCCTTGCATTTTTTTAACCAACTGTTGGTACACATGTCAGTTGGTTTTAATTTTCTATTATTTATTTATTTAGCTTAAAAAACAAACACACTATAATTTGGGGGTATGTCACCTGAAAACACTGTCACTTTGACAAGTGCAGAAAATGAAATCATCAGGCTTCAGTTTACTTACCCTGAGCTTCCTCAGAGGAGACCCAGAGGAAACAAGGTCAAAACATGCAATATTTATGACCATGACGTGACATAAATCTGGATAAACACACATATAAGTGATAAAATTACAATAAAGGATGTTTGTCAAAACAAGTTAGCCTCTTGTCTTCCAGGGAAATTGTTATTTCATTGACCACTGCAGAGGCAGAGGATATTAGACATTAAAAAGGAGCTATATTTAAAATTAGCATTTTTCCCTTAAATTTCTCTACTTGTTGTGGAAGCTGCTGAATCCAGAGGATGACCTCCATCCTGGGAAGATCAGGGACAGTAATCGTTCCACCCTGCTGGCCACTATCCAGGAACACGGCTACCCCACCATCAATCTGGGCATTGTGGGAGACAAGTAGGCCTTCACAGTCATCCTCAAATATAGACTTCTTTATTTTTTTCTACTTCTTTTCAAACCTAGTCGACTTTTTCCTAATCCCTCCATTATTTACTCGTGTGTGTGTGTTTGCTTACTCCCAACAGCCCCGATGACCTTCTCAACGCTCTGAATGAAGGCATCAGCCGTGCTGATGTCATCATCACCTCAGGAGGAGTGTCCATGGGAGAGAAGGTGAGTGAAAGAGGAAAGTGCACACAATGTCCAATCATGACATTGTGTTTCACTGACACCTAATGGCAGAAAGTGGAACGGCATTCTGTATTTTACAGTAAATACTGAAAAGTCACACACAAATACTTTTTTAATATAGCTTGTTGGAGTTCATGTCATATAGTAGAGTGGTGCTCATACAAAAGTCAAAAATAAGAAATACTAACAAAATCGACCATATTATTTGTGTTGCATTTTAATATTGTCATCTGCTTAACCATCTCTTGTATAACTTATAGGGCAAATATAGAGTGAGGAAATATTTGGTACTACTAGTTAGCCACTGTGTTCTAACTATTAGTACTTTATTTGTTAAAGTGCAAATGCACAGTGGACCCAAATAAAAGAAATGAACAATTCCCATGATCCCATTCTGCTTCCCAACATCATTAAACTAGGACTTTTGTTATTTTCTTTAGTTGTTATGATTGAGGGATGCTTTTTATTTGTAATGTTGTTCTCAGGACTACCTTAAGCAGGTGATGGATATCGATCTTCATGCTCAGATCCACTTTGGTCGTGTTTTCATGAAACCAGGGTAAGAAAAACATATCAGATTTAGAGGAGCTTTAGGTCAAATAAGCAATTTCACTGAAGTACTAGATAAATCAATGTATAATCAAACCTAATATGTTTTTTCTTTTTTCTTTCAGTCTCCCAACAACATTTGCAACCTTGGACATAGACGGTGCTCGCAAACTAATCTTTGCCCTCCCAGGTAGTGTGTGAAGTTGAGAGAAAGAGGGATTTACTCAGCTGGCACTGAAGAGATGTTACTCATATATTTTCCTTCTCCGTCTCTCCCCTCTCTGCCTGTCTGTCCGTTTGTCCTAGGAAACCCTGTGTCCGCTGTTGTCACCTGTAATCTTTTTGTCATCCCTGCCTTAAGGAAGATGCAGGGCATTTTGGACCCTAGGCCTACCATCATCAAAGCGAGGGTAGGATGCACATGGAAGCTGGAGAAACCCGACTTATTGGCCAAGACACACAAAGACTTCATTTTTTCCAACTACTGGTGGTGACACACTGGTGTTGGCCGATTCACACTTTTGCCATATTTATGAAATGAAAATACAAATTTTAGAGAGTAACATTGCATCTTACACTAACTAATGATTTTTTTACTATTTCTCTTAATCTGTTTGATACATATCTATGACCACCGAGGTTTTGCTCTAATTGGCAGAGGAGGCAAAGCCCACACTGACCTGAAGGCTGGTCCTTTACCAAGAACATTTGTAAAGCAAAAAAGAAAATTCTGAATAATATCATACACATAGTGAAAAGACAGAGCCAGTGACCCCAAGTAGCATCTTCAAGTTAAATAGTTTGGTCTGCTGCCATAGTGAGTGTGTGGTTGCTACAAAGCTAAGCTATATCAATTCCTGTTATTAAGCAGTTAGAAATCATTCATTGAATGAATTACTGCCACTTAGTAATGGGACTAATGTAACTGAAAGCACAAAAGAAGCCTGATTTTTTTCCCCCCTTTGCAGATAGTGTTAGACCCAGTACAAGTTGTCTTTACTAAAAACTGTCTATGTTTTCTTTGTTTTCCTGCAAAAATGAAGAGCTTTCCACTGCTTTCTGTTTGGCTTTTCTGCACATTAACAATATACAGTATATACAGTTTGAGAACATGGACACAAACAAATTCATACTGTTAAGCAATCTTTAATTTGGCACATCTACACGTTAATTATATCCTAGTGATGAACAAGATCTGGTGTTAGACGTATCAGAGTTTTAAGTTCCAAGCTTTATGGTGAATTATGGTACAAATACACCTACTTCTGGGTTGGCTTGTTGCTACATGTTTTCATTTCTTTCTCCCCTTTTCATACCACATCATTAAAGGGTTAAATATGCTAAAAAAACAAATAAAACTTTAAAGTCAAGTGGAAAAAAAAGAAAAACCCTTATCAGTGTAATGAGTCCATAATATTTAGTCTATATTATCAATATATAATTGAAACAATTTTCACTAAAATAAGAAGCCTACTTATACCTTGGCTCATGTGGGCAATCGTAAAGCAGGTGAAGGCGAAAAATCAAATGATTTGTGAAGTGCAAGAATTTGCTCTTATGTCACCAATTAATGAGATTTCTTATTGACATAAATAACTTTTACCTCATTTTGTTTTAGTAAAAAAAAAATGTAGACATTTAGACAGGTATCTGGGGTGATATGGATTGTCTTTTTGAAATATATCAGTATAATATAAAGTTACATGTTTTTTTTCTCCAGTTGTCTTGTGATGTGAAGTTGGACCCTCGCCCTGAATACCATCGCTGCATTCTGACGTGGCATCACCAGGAACCTCTGCCATGGGCACAGAGCACAGGTACCACAGTCATGGCCTCCAAACAAGTCTGTAAAACAACACTCTTCTGTTTATTCGATAGTTATTTAAAAGACATAAGTCGATGTATGTGTCACTGTTAAGCAGGGAACCAGGGTGAAGAGGAACAAAATGATGGATAATATAATTTTGAGTGATACAAGTCATTTCAGAGGCTCATGTTAACCAGAAAAGTAAACCTTCTTCAGAGCAGAGGGAAACACTCATTGATTAAAATTGTCTCTCTCTATATATGTAACAAATTTCAAAGTAGTTGAACTTGACTGCTGCTCTAAAAATGGAAGTTAGCGTAGCACAAAAGGCTAAGTTGTTTAAATGTTTGCTGTTTGCAACTGCAAGTGACTAAAAGTCATGTTGATTTTTGTTTTTAAATTCAACTTATAGAACCTTCCCTATCTGTATCCATTTTTTTGGACTATAAAAATCAGTTAAAGGTACAGTGTGTTAAAACTTAAAATCATCTATGATGAAGTTGCATGTTGCAGTTGAATATCCCTCACCTCACCCTTCCTTTCCAAGGGTGTTGAAGAACCTGTGTAACAAAATTCAGATGTTTAGTTTGTCCATCATGGGCTGTTGTAAAAACCTGGCGACATCCTGTTTAATATTCAAACGGTAGCGTGGTTTGAAATACCCATCCCTAATCTGCACGGACATTATAATGGGGTCTCCAACGCATAGAAATAGAATTTAGTTTCCCAAGTGTAAATGACAAGTGTGTGTGCGTGTGTGTGTCAAATCAAAGTTCAGAACAAGACAGATGAGCATTCCGTCAGAGTGAACCAAAGTGGATACACTCCAACATACACCTCTCTTGTTAACTCATTGCTAAACCAGTCACCTCACTAAATAAAAATACCCAGTATACATCATACATACAGCTGTGCATGTGAATAATAAAAAAGTGATACAGTGACATATGGGCAGATAATAGCAAAATGAAAAATGAATAAGCCATAATATCGGTGTAATTGTAAATACATTATCTTGTTTTGACAGCATTACTATTTTAATTCAATAGTGATGAGATATAGTAGAAAGAAATTCATATAGAAATATAAAAAGGCACATGGAGGTGAATTAAATACTATTTTGTTATGTTGATTACAAAATGTGAGCGGTGGTCAACAACATTTTATAAAAGTTCAGGCAAAACCAGTTAGTTCAGTTTGTTTTGGTTAAAATTAGCTATGAGAATAAGAGAGAAGTTGGTGACCCCTGCATGCAGACATGAGTTAAGTGAATGTGAAGTACACTTCCCACTTCATCAAAACAATGAATAGCTGCACACTCATGAAAACTGAAAACTGTGAACTTGAGGTTTACAATAATTGGCGTTTTGTCTCCTCCTCGTTATGGTCTGTGCTGCAGGGAACCAGGTGAGCAGCAGGTTGATGAGTATGCGCAGTGCTAATGGGCTCCTGATGCTACCTCCGAAAACAGAGCAATACGTGGAGCTGCACAAAGGCGAGGTGGTTGACGTTATGGTCATCGGCCGGCTATGATGTCATCACAGAGGGACGGAGAGTTTGGCGTCATATAGCGCGGGTTGGAATGGGTGGTTCACGGTGCATGTCCACATATCATTGACTATTCTGTAATATGCAACGGCACAGCTAGTTTTTATTGATTTGGATAACGTTGAGGTATAGTCAACATCTTGATCACAACCTAGATACATATGGGAAAAAAAAAATTAATTTAAAAAGATTATAGTATTTCAAACAAAGGAAATATAACTTTTAAATGAAAAAATCAAATTATAAAAAGAGATTTATTCTGTAATATATTATTATGATTATTCTTATTATTATTATCATTATTATTCTTATTATCATTATTATATTAAGGCAAATTTGTTCCTTTCATTGCAATTGCTTTGTGTGTTCAATGCTAGACCTTATCTATAGCAGTAGCATTTTAATAGACAGCTGTAGGTGCCTGCCAGGACAAAAAAAGAAAATTATTATTTTCTCATTGTTAGTGGAAAAAAAAAATAATCTGTTTTTTGAAAATGAAGAAAACAGTGAGGAAGACTCCAGATTTCCCCACAGTGTTCAGCGAAGAGGAAGAGGGGGCACATCAGGGCCACCTCCTCTTTTGAGCACCCATCAAGGTGACACTTCTGTTTTTCTCTCATTAGTATGCATCATAATGGCTTCACAAAGAGCTTTGCTTGTTGTTTATCTTGTGAGTCTTGTTTATGTGCGCAGTGCCAAATGCCTGGGCAGGGAAGGTGATGTTGGGAGAGCAAGACTGGGGGGGGACATGCCAGTCCAGTCAGCCCAGAACCCTAAGCTTCCTTATATTCACGGTTACCAGGTGTAAACTCTGCCCCAAATCCCCCCCCCCCCCCCCCCCCCCCCCCGGCTGAACCTGGGAAAAATAATCTTTTATTTGATCAACTATTTAAGAAAAAAAAAAAAAGACAAAGAAAAGAAACAGCTTCTTTAAGTGCTGACAGCCTTTTTAACCAACTTCACAAAAAATGTACAGAAAAAAAACAAGAACCATATTGTACAGATATATGTGACCAGCACTCCTAATGAAATTATTAAGCAATGAGGAGACATTGAACAACGCTGTACTATAACATTTTCTGTAATGATATGAAACTGATGAAAGAGACTAAGATAATAAAAATCCTTAATGATTATGTAAAAAAAAAAGTTCTTGTTGGGTTTCCTTTTTTTAATAAAATGTATCCAAAGAAAAAAGCAGCGATTTTCTTCTTTGGTGCTTAAAGTTTGGTAGATGGTGTGGTAGCCTAAACCGTAAAGAAGTGTATGAAGATTGAATGAATGAGCAATGTCAAAAATAACAGGAAAAAAATAATAATTTACACCTATTTACTTTACAAAATCCTCCATTCATTAGGAGATCACATTCATAGTTATGGGCAACTGACTGTAATACATATTATGGTCAACATTTGGTTTTTGTAAAATATACATTTTAGGGCTGTTATATCTATGAAACAATTGTGTTTAAAGAGAGAAAAATACCATAACACATATTAGAAGTAAATGTCTGGAAGTCTGAATGTTTGATTACTTTAATAAGCCGTTACTGTATGTCGACCATCAACTGCAGATTTTCAACGAGTTGGGTTTACGAAATAAACCACATCTGACAGTCTTTCCATACAATCTATGTTTTGTTTTGTTTGTTTTTTTAAAGAAAGTAATTTAATCCAATAACTCAACAACCTGTATGTTTTTTAGTTGATGGAGAAAGCTGGATTATCTGCAGACATGTGGAGAAAATAGCAACTTCACAGAGAAAGATAAACAACATCTTTGCTGTGAGGCATTAAATGTTAACTGCCACACAACTCTGTTGATGACCAAACAGCCCAGTCACCAAACTTGAATATTCTGGTTATTCACTGTCTGTACTGCATATACAACCTTAGTATATATTATCATATATTTCTTATTATCTTAATATTTTTCAATATTGTGTATCCATAGATGTTTATTTCTTTACCTTTACCTTTGACTCTCTTTGCTGCTTGGATACCAAGCAAATCCTAAGCATATCTAAAATAAATGTAACCATATTAAGTACAGTTACTGACTATATTTCCATTTGATTTAAAGCCCCTTATCATGTTCCTAGTTTACTTTTTAGCTGCAGTTCCACCAAAGGGAATTTTCTTATTTAATTTTATCAACTGTTCTATTCCCATACAGGTAATGCAGGTAGTATTTTTACACTCTTGTGCTGGTAATTCTATCAAAATGTTCCTTAAAACACTGGGGGGGGGAGCTGCATTAGAATGAATCACTGCAGAGAATAGAAATGGTGTGTAGCTGTCTCTCTTTCCAGGAAGGTAAGTATTTAAGAATCAGGAACTGGCAGGAGAGAGTCTAATGAAGAAAAGAGGTTAAGCACATAGGTGTCAGAAAGGATTAACCCACTCGAGATTGTAGCAGGAAAAAGCAGCTTCAGGCTTTGGTGAAGATATTCCACAGGCACCGTGAAATTAGGCAGTTTCTGTTCCGCACTGCAAAGGTGAAATGACAGTAGATCCCATTAGCTGGCGATGATTAATAGTGCTGTGACAAGAACTTTGTCTGTGTGAATGTAGTACATAAAATGTGTGGTCTTTTTTTAAGTGCATATTTATTACATTATCAAAATTCCTTCATGTGTTGCGGTTTTTCCTACATCCAATCTGGGATAAAAACCACTTGGCAGGGCGGTTAATGAGGAGTGAAAAGGGTGATAAAGGTATTTAAATATTTAAACATCCTACATACATTTAAGCATACTACAGAAACTGTGTTTACTAACTAAAGACTTTGATTCCATTTGATGCAATAGATGATAAAAGAAAAACTCACTCTTAGTCGGCGATTGAGAGAAGTGGCTTATTTAATGTGCTTTAAAAGATCAGTTTTTGTCAGTTGTAAAACTTCAGTATTTCTGAAGTAAATGTCACCATTTTTACTTTGCAGATTCAGTGTTTTCAAACTGCACAGTATTGTTATTTACACGTGGATCAAACTACATGGCAATTTGAATGAGTCTCATTAGCTACATTAAAATACTCAAAAACTTTATTGTTATAAGAATTTGAATCTGAATTAGTGCTGAAACTATTACTTAATTAATCAATCGTTAATGATTACTAAATGAATCATCAACTATTTAAGTAATCGATTAAGCAGTTTAAAGGGTTTCTTAAATGTGAATATAAATGTGAACATTTTATGGACCAAACGATTACTTAATATAGAGAGCAATGCATTATGAAAATAATCATTAGTTGCAGCCCTAATTTGAATTAATAATTTGAATTTTTCATCAATCTGCGCCTTGACAAACCATCATAAATGTACTTATAACAGTTTTTGCAGCACCTGCTTGCAGCTTGACAAGCATGGCAGCTCTGTGTCCAGCGGAGAGGGGGCGCTGTGGAGCCGCGGTGTTGCCAAGGAGACGACTCAAAACACCGGGCTTTAGTCTCACATCAACAATGGCCACAAGTGTCCCATCAGCGCCTGCACAGAAGTCACTGCGGCGGCTGAGCGCGGTCCCGTGAAGACGGAGAGAGTTCACTCTTTTCCTGGCCGTCCGAGCTTAAACGAAACAAATACACATTCTCGCTGTGTTGGATTTTAGAGGGAAAACCCGTTGACGTCCAGCTCACTGAGTTCGTTGTCGGTAAACTGGTGAGTCTACGCTCTGACTTAACGGGACAGCTACGCAGTTAGCGGTACAAAGCTAATAAGCTAATATAAGTTGCTATTGTTACGTTAACTTGAGTCCGGATAACGGTGTTGTCTTTACGCGAGTGACGTCACTGAGTGTTAAAATGAATTATGCTCTGTTTATTTACGTTGTCTCTTGTGTTTTGTTGCGGGAGTCCCTTCAGTGACTCTTAGTGAACTACTTTCTATTAATTTGGTAGATGTCTCGAACCAAGCTAGCTGCCCCTTTTTGCTGCAGAACAATAATGTTTTCACTGTGTATGTACATGTAATTGATTAATTGTGATTTTCTTTTCTCTGTGGCCTAAACCAACACATTTCACAAATCTGCGAGGTTAAAATGATCAAATGTATGTCTCAAAATGTGTGCACACAATTTTAAAAGATTACTTTTACCTATTTATTAACTTTTGTTATCTTCATATTGAAGACAACTAAATTCCAATGCAAAGTTTAGTCATTACCCAGCTGTTATCATGCACACATAGGCCATGACCATTTCTCAGTTAATTGCAGTTATTCCAAAAAAAAACTACAATTAATCTGTGGGTCTAACTCAAGTTTCATATAAAAGACAAGGACCAATCTCCCCATATCATACAACAAAAGTATACATGTGTCATGTAACAGCATGCTTGCAGGTGAGAATATTCTGCTGTTATTTGTAAATTCTGACTTCATAATGCTCCCCAGCGAGTTGTATCACTTTTTCTGAAAGTTTAAATTGGAATAATTCATCATCTATTATACTCTATATGTCAGTGTCTTCCTGGAGAACCAGTCAAAAGTTTGGACACATCTTCTCATCTCCAAAGGTGTGTCCAAACTTTAAACTGGTAGTGTATTCTTGAGTCAGTTATAGAGAATATATATATATATATTTTGCCTTTCATTGCCGAAACAACTTACAGTACATTTATTTATTTATTTATCTGATTAATCTAATTAGTCATTTATTTTTCTTGATTAATTGATTAGGTGTTTGGACACGATGTTCCCAAATGTATTGTTTTGTTCATATATCATAATTATTCAGCTTAAATTATTTATTTGATATATGGAGCAAAGCAGCAAATATTCATATGACAGGAGCTGAAACATCTGAGAGCTTGTTTTAATTGTTTAACAAAATAATCGATGAATCACTGCAGCTCTGGCAGCAAGATTATCATGCAGTGGCACATATCTGTTCCACATATCTAACTGACAATAAACACCTCGCATCACCCTGTGCATAAATGTCTGGGGGAGTGTGTGGCCTTGCAGTCATTATCGTTCTTCTGCCCACGTCCCTCTGTCTCTTCCTAGCATCCCTCTCAGGGTTGTGGCCACTGAGCTCAGGAGAAGCGTGATATCCCGGGCTTAATTAAGCCCCTGGGAACAGATGGTCCGTTGGCAGTCTCTGCTGTTTGTCAGCCATACAGCACTACTCTAAGTGGAGATAAATGCTTCTGTAGGGGAGGGTTTGGGAGGCTTGGACCAAGAGCCAAAGGATAGACCTGCCAGACGTAATTAGATAAGAGAAGCAGGTAGAGGAGGCGACATTAATGTCTATGACTGACTGTATGATACGAGCCTCAAAAATGGATTTTCATGGCCTGAAAATTATCCTTGATGGGAGTTGTGGTGTTTTCTCTATGCAAATATTACTACTTTACTTTAACTAGTAAATAGTAACAGTAAACGTGTTAGCATAGATGGTACCTTTTTTCCCAATTCTGATTTCAGGAGTCATGTACTGCATGTACTGGTCAGGCAATTATTACTTATTTATGCCAGCTTTGCCATTTTTGCCCTCACAAGCTGCTAAGTGCATTAAAACTTTATTTTTCATCCAGTAAATTTTTTTTTTTTTTTGTAATTAACTGTATTTAATATTTAGTTTATACTCAATTTTTCCTTAAAATGTGTAAGTGCTTTGTAGTGCACACACAAAATGCAGATGAGAGAGGCATATCCCACACTCAACATGGGTTATGTTTTTTGTTTTTGTTTTTTTAAGTTGAGCAATTTTGTGTGTCTTTTGTTTTCATTAAACTTTTCAGCTGCAGGAAAAGAAAATCAGTTTAACATAAAAAAGTGTATCATTTATCAGCCATTGACTGCTCTCACTTCTAATATAGGTCATAATTGTCAACCTATAAATACTTTACCTAAGACACTACCTTGTATTTAAACAGAGGCCAGTGTCATTGTGTGAAAGATAAAGATTTGTTTATGGTTTCCCATCTTTTTGGCCAGCAAACATCACATTTTTCTCTGCACTCTGTGATTTTTTTCTGTATTTTTTTATATGGAATAGATGTTTCCCCCTGCATGTAGTATCCCTAAAATAGATTATAATACAAAACATTCACAACAGTTGCAAGTCAGGTAGTAGTAGGTGTGTCATGTCTAACATTCCAATGCAATATGGCCATCCACACACAGGCCACAGATGGATATTGTGCTTTTTTGATTTAACGTTTATGCATTTTGGACAGTTGGGGACAGGTGAATTCAGGCAAATAACAGGATGAGGCCAAACTGAGGGGACGTCAGGAGACTGATGCCAGAGACCTTCCACTGTTGTCATTTTCTCTTACCTCCTCATCTATCTAAGCAGCTAAATTAGTGTTGTGACAGATGAGTGGAGGTAAGAGTGAATGATAACACTGATCAATAGCCAGACAAGAGAAAATAAATATTAACATAGATTACAATTAAAACCGGTAAGATAATTCATATCCAAAATGAAAATCAACATATTTAAGAAGTTGTAACAAAGTAGATTTGCGTTTAAATGATATTAAAATGAACTTTTGTTCAGTTGTTAAAGTACTTGACATGTTTTTCTGTCAAATGGCTTGTCAAAAATTACAGTTACATCAACTCAAAAATGTTGTTGATAACTAACTGTAGATGAATGGGTGGGACATGATAAGAATTGTGCTTCTTCCTGCTACTTATCTATTGTTTTGAATTAGAATGGCCATTGTATCCTTTTGTTGTATTGATTATTTTTTTCTGTTTTATTGTACTTATTGCTTTCAAGAAAAAATAATAAATCAATTTTAAAAAATGACCTTTAAGACCACAGTTTTACTTCTAATATACATTTAATTACATCACCCAGGCCTAGACTACACAAAAGTGAAAGTCAATTAGAGATTCCTTTTTATGCCTACTTTTTTGCACTTCTTAAGTTTTGTCTACAGTTGTGTTGCATTGCTCTTTAGAATTGTACTCTTTTATAAAAAAAAGACTTTGTTTACCATCTAAACACTGAAATAAATATTAACATAACAAACTAAATCCATTTTAATTGTTTCTTTTTCAGAACGACACATTTCAGAAAGAGCATAAAGGTCCACGTCTTCCATTGCTGCGCTATGGCCCCTGAGTTTAGCAGCACCAGTACCTCATAACACTCGAGCAGATTTCAGTAAACGCTGGGGTGGTCTGAGCTGTATGCAGCTGCAGGAGGGATGATCACATCCCATATGAACGGTTATGCACAAGAGGCCTCCGGTCAGGCTATGAGCCAAAGAGAGAGGGCCGTGGACTGTCCTGGGGAAGAGAGTAGCCTTGTCAAATCTCCGCAAAGCAGTGTTCACATGGAGAGGATCCAGCACTACCAGGAGGAGCTGAGGAGGAGGAGAGAGGAAGACAGTAGGGGGAAGCACAACATTGACCCCAACGCTTCACTGAGGCTGAAGAAGCTTTCACAGAACCCCAAGGTGGGGATTGATAACCCCACATTTGTGGGAAAAGAGAAGGCCACCAAAGACACATGCTACCTCGATCCTGTAGCTGGTGAGTAGAGTGTGTAGGAGTGGGGTGGTGGTGGGGGCCTGTGTGGGGTCAAGGAGGTGACAGAAGGGGGGGGATTTACAAAGGAGAGGAGGAAATCAAAGAAGAATGGGGGATTGTGAGGTTTGGGGTTAAATAAGGAGTTTTGAGGAGGCAGAGCCATGAGCTGCAATGGAGGAGGGTGAGGATCTCTGGACTGAGGAACAGAGTGCATTAATAGATCTAAAAACATTACACTGACATACATCAGTAGTGAAATGGGCCTCATCACTTTGGGTCGCCGCATTCTGTCATTTTCTTTACAAAATATAATGTCAAAGGAATCACATTTCAGACAACATGGTTTCTGCACTTTGCTGAGTGTGTGTTTTCAGGCGTATAGATTACTTCTTGCAACATGTTTGAAAATATTTAAAGCATCGGTAGTTACATTTACTAAGTCTAAGTAACAAGAGAGCCACACCTGATTATTAGAGAGTGACAGTTTTGTCCTTGACTATATTGTCATTCTGGCACAACAGATATCCACCATCTGTACTTTTTATGAGACCAATTGCAGAAGTGTACAAAATTAAAGCTGGCAGGTGAACAATAAACGTTCACTTCTTAAAGGAGTAAACTTTCCCTAGCCTCTGTTATTTTCTCTATGTGTTTCCCAGCATTGCCTCTAAACATTCTCTGCTTACTGTCTCTGTCTTTCTCAGAAGTCGGGGAGTTGCTGCAGGCTCTGAATTGGATTCAACAGTGCCTGACTGACACACAGAGCCAGCAGGATGTGGAGCTGATCATGCAGCTCCTTGCCAAGGAAGATTTTAAGAATGCCTATACCATCTACAGTGCTGTTTCCCAGCAGATTGGCAGAGTCACGCCCACCTCACCACTCACAGAGCAGGCACAGGAACTTTGCCAGGAGGTACATTTAAAAAATCAAGTGGGACCACTTTGTCTTTCTTTAGAAGTTTGTTTATTTTTTAATGCTGGGTTCTGTGTAGGTGTAGTAACTAGTACTTGAATCAGGGACAATAAGCAGAGTTGCCCTAAATTACAAATTGTTAAATTACAAATTTAACAATTTGTAATTTTTTAAAATGTTTTTGGCCATGCAACACAAACCATGGAGGCGTTTTTTGCTTGTTGGAGCAAAAAATGAGGAATTTGAAGGATCCAAGCTATGCAACGATGAGCCAGAAATGAAGTGAAAAGGGGCGGAATTAAAAAAAAAAAATTTCAGTGGGAGAATTTGAGTGAAAAGAGGATAAGATGAGATGGAGATGCTCTGGATTTCAGAAGGAGAAGAAAAGGATGAAGATGTTAAACACAATGTAAAAATGGGATTACTTTTTTTTCCCATCCACTAGTTGCTTCTTCTTCTTTGATAAGTTGACAGTCCTGTCTCCTGGGCTCCAGTGCAGAGAGCAAGAAGTGACTTCAGTATTCAGGTTTGAATAGATGGGAATTTGCCTCACATGACTTCCCCGTTGACAAAACACAAGCCAGTTGGTCTCTACTCGAGCAAAGCGACAGTAATTGACTTGTTTCCCTGCCAAGCTGAGCCTCTGCACATTGAGAACTCACATGCAGCCTGACGCATTGAGCTGAGTCCTCGTAAAAAGACAGAAACTCTGATATGGCTTTCTGTGAATTAGGCAGAAGCTCTTGTCCTCTATGACAAAGTGTTCCCACAAATAGACACTAAATTAGGATTAGTGTCAAATATTGAAACGTGTAACATAAAAGAATGTAATACATGCTCTTCACTGCTGTCACTCTGGTATGATTTTTTTTTTGTTATGAGGAAATAGGCTACTTCATCTCTGTAGATTCCATTCAGCATTCAGAGGACAGGACACTAAGTATAATTCAGTATTGACAGCAGGAGATGTAAAATACAATAAATGGTTGAGATAATCTATTTTTCCTCCACACATGCACTTTGACTTCCTTCATATAGTAAATCAGTGTTTGTGGCCAGCTCCCGAAGAACTTATGAACGTAGAATAGTTTGAGCTGCAGTGTGGCTGTGCTGTGTGACACTCTGATTGGCCTTTGGTGATGGCTGGGTGCTGCTGCACGCCGCAAGGATCTAGGCGGCCAGAAAAAGAAACTCCAGCAGCTTTCACCAACGTGGGCCGAGGCGGTGCCCTGATGCCTCACCTTGTTAGTGAGAGCTTTGATTAGTGTAATGGATGGAAAAGAATGGAACAGGTGGAGTAACAGAACACCAATATGCCAACTGTCACAAGTTAGGAAGCAATCTCAGGCACCAAATGACAACACAACGACCAATTGATGAAAATTGAGACCTAAAAGAAAGAGTTGAATAAAAGCCTGAGAAGGAAATGGAGGAGGGTGTAGTGTGCTGTTGGTCCGACGGGTGCTTTTCAAGTTTGTGCTTGTTAAATTAGGTTAAATATAACTTTTAAGTGTAAATGCACTGTGAGAGAGTATCTTTTTGTAGCTTTAGTGTGATTTGGTTTTTTTTAATGCAGAATAACAGCTACCACTAGCAGGTTGCTTACCAGCCAATGAAGCATTTTTCTGTCAAACCCTGCTGGGAGATTGTCCCTGGTGGGCACCCAGCTGCTTTTTCCAATAATCTTGCATCTTATGAGAACCCAAACTCATTTTACCACGCAGTTGGCTCATTACTGAAGGAATGTCAGTTTAGTAACTGTAATGTGTACACACACAGTAGATTCCAAATGTTTATAAACTGTAAGGAACCAAAAACAAACAATGTTGAATCAAAATATAATTTGTACCAGTTGATAAATTATGTCATTGTTATTCTGTCAGAATATCAAAAATTATGACACACACTCATTGAATAATTTGAGGGTGGCATTAAGGTAAGATCATTATTGTAAATCAAACATGAACATTTGGATTATCTTATCTGTAAATGGAAGGCTTGTTTTTTTTAAAAAAGAAGAAAAAGATTTTCTG
Source organism: Brachirus orientalis (assembly GCA_016785285.1). Lineage (NCBI taxonomy): Eukaryota > Metazoa > Chordata > Actinopteri > Pleuronectiformes > Soleidae > Brachirus > Brachirus orientalis. The sequence goes on along the minus strand of JAFBJR010000160.1, from coordinate 2,447,900 downwards.
CCTTAAGGTTTGCAGGCCAGTTTGTCTCCGTCAGTTAAAATATAATCCACAGGGGAGCATTCATGTATTTATAAAATATCTTTTTGCTCTGCTCTTCAGAAGTTGGTGTAAAGTTGGAAATTTTAGTCAAAGCTGCATGATTTTCATTAGGAATAATTGAAAATAAAACCTGTGCCATCTTCCTTTGAAAATTCCTACACACTTTACTGAAGACACAGTCAAAGCTGTTTGTTTACATACACTGAGAAATATGTATTTGAATCAAGTCTGACTTCTGGAACTCTTTCACTTAGTTTTTATTTTGCTGTTGAAAAAATCAAGATAATTTGAGGGTTTTTAAAAGAGTAATTAACTCTTTAGTGCTGCGTGGCTGTGTTTCTGCTCAGGTACAGAGGATTCTGCAGACGAGCCATCAGAAGGAGAGTTCAGAGCTCAGGTCTCTACTCACAAATCCTCATCTCCAGGTCAGTATGACTTTAAATGTAACACCAGTGAGGCTCAGTCAGTCTGCAGAGACTTAGGCCAACTCATTTATTCAGCTGATGCTCTTATAATTGGAAAACTGGAATACAGACTCCAGGGGGGAAGTTGTTTCTTTTGCATCTTCCACTTGATCATGAACACTCCAGCTCAAAGACAAGTGAAGGACAGTTTCACTTTGCCATCTTGCTGCCAACTCATGCTCTCGATTCAAAGGCAGATTACTTCACTCTGATACAGATATACTGTAAGGTCATGTCGTGCTAGTGATCCATTTGCTAGGATTTATTGCTTGTGCTTAAGGGTGCTTCAGGGTAGTGCAGGTGATTGTTTTACAAATTAAATCATTTGTAACCCATTCATTTTATTTTGGATTACTGTCTGCTATTCAAAAGGTTGAAAAAGTTTTTAAGGTCAGGTGGTGTTTTGATCTGAGGATCAATCTAGTTGGTCTCAAGAAAGGCCATTATGTAAATCAGGGTGTAATGTGGTTCATCTCTTCGGGTAATGAAAATGCATGATTGGGTCATTCTTTGCAGCAAAGTGCTTGTCACTTTCATTTAAATTAACCTTTTAAAAAGGGCACTGTTGTAATTTAAAGATCTTACTGGTTTGTGTCTCTTTGTGTTTGCAGTTGGCAATAGTGAAGTCATTTACAAATACAGTCATTAAGATAAATTAAGGCTAATGTTAATAGGAAAAACAATGTTGTCCTGACAAGGTGAATTCTCTTTTAAAAATATGTTATCAGACAACGTATGAGATATATGTAGTTGATCTGTGATTCAAAAAATATTTGTTGTGTTATTTAATGCAATTACACGAATCTTACTCCTGAAAAATAATGTAGTAGTGAAAAATGTGGCTCTTGTTATGACAGAACATCGGTATAATGTGAGCAGATATTTCAGTGGAGGGTTTTTAGATTATGAAAGATTTAAATAGATGCAATCCATCATTTGCAAATGGGAAAAATACCTGTTCTCAAACTGTTACTCTATAATAGTAAATAGCAAATATAATGGAGCCAGTGGAGTTTTGCTGCTTATGGGAAGAACTTGTCTTTACAATTATTTCATATTGGGCATTTTTTATTTGGGACAGCTTCAAATCCTACATTGTATACTAGACTTAATGGTACGTGATACTTCTGTATGTCTGTCTATCTGTGAAGTGTCACATATCCGCATCCGCATGTCGTGTAGTTTACACTTTCATATCAACATAAAAATAATAGAGCAGTTTACAAATCAAGTTGCATTGCTCTGGAGTGCAAAAAAAATAAACGGTACATTTTAATGCTGTCGTCGTCCATTAAAGAAACACTAAGGTGAGAAAAGACCTTTGGTGAATTTTACGGTTGAAGATTTTACGTCTGAGCAGGGGTCTGATGTTTGACTCGTGACAATGTAAATGACCACCTCTCCCACTGGCCTGTTAACTCGTCCACTGAGTTGGAACCATGTATCCAGCAGAGGCAGTTTGATGTGATGTGATGTGATGTGATGTGATGTGATGTGATGTGATGTGATGTGATGTGATGTGATGTGACGGGATGGGATGGGATGGGATGGGATGGGATGTGATCCTGCCTTGTGGAACAGAAAGTGAAGCAGATTACATTGGTCTCCCTGCAGGGAGGAGAGGATCACAAGAGTCACAGGTTAACAACCTCAATGGAGACAGCTACATGTGTGAAAGAAATAGATCCACCCACAAATCCAGACCTTTTACCATTTTCCAGGACACCTTACTCTCACAAGAAAGGAAGATAAAAGTATTTGATGATTGATGGTGGTGCATCCTGACTAATAAATGCAAGGACAGATTAAGACGGATTGTGTGTATGCCAAAGCTTAGCCCGGCCTCGAGGCTCTCGGGTCCCCTTCGCTGCAGCACGGAGAAACTAATTTGGACTGACAGTTATTAATTATGCGGCACAAAGCGCTTGTCATTTTAAATGAATTGAAGGAGCAATCTCTGTATTATTTCTGGCTTCCGGGTGGGTTTGCTGACTGCTCTCGTTAAAAAAGATGGACAATAGGTTACTCATTGGAGGTGTTTAAAGAGAGGAGTTTGGAAACTTGTTTGGCATCCTTGAACACAGATAATAAACAAATATGATGATGATTATTTATGATCATTTTATGTCAGTGCCTGTAAAAAAAAACATTTTGTGGTTTTTCTCTTTATTTCACCCCTGCCTCCTCCGTTATGTTTTTGTCTGTCTATTTTTTCCTGTCTCTGTGGGTGTAAAATTTCTGTTTGTATGTACTATTTGTTTCTATATGTGTCTCTTTCTTTGTTTTACGTGGCAGGCGCTGATGCAGGCTCATGATTGTGTGGTGGTGCAGGAAATGGCAGACGAAAATATGACCCAGTCCCTCGGAGAGACGGTTAAACTTGTGCAGTTAGAGAAGACCCGTGACACTCCTCTGGTGAGACGCCGTCATCCGTCTTCTTCAGCCACTTGTATTCGCCATTAGATGTTCATGTACCGTGGGATTTTTTTGTGTTTTGTGTCCAAGTCTTGGTTTACACCAGGCACCTCCTCTCACATTTATCGCATGGGTGTGTCAGTGTCAGTGTACCCACAAACAAACGGGGCAGCAAACTGACATGATGTTCACAGTATTAAACATGTTTCTCTTTATTCAAGCCTCTCACAGACTTCCTCACTCTATGTTCAGTGACATTTTACACAATGTAATCAGTTTCATGAGTTCTTTGCATGTGTGTGTAGCGTGCTGTCTGTTTTAAGGATAATCTCAGTCGTTCACTGTTCATGAACTCAGGGTGCAACTGTACGTAACGACGTGGACAGCGTGGTGGTGAGCCGTGTGGTGAAAGGCGGAGCAGCGGAGCGAAGCGGGCTCCTCAGTGAGGGAGATGAGATCCTGGAGATCAATGGGATTTCTATACGTGGGAAACACATCAATGAAGTCCATGACTTACTGGTGAGGGCCAGCATTTTTTTCAAGTGTTAAACAGAAACCCTATTTACAGAAATTCATAGGAATTGAAATCTGTCATGCTGTATCCTGAAATCTATTAATAATTTCTTTCTTTCTTGGATCATCTGAATATGTAGCTGGTGAGACTGTTTCACACACAATGGCCTATCCATATTTGGATTATATATTAAGGGTTTTATTTCCATGCCAAATTTAAGTATAATTAAAGGAGCAGTGTGTGAGAATCTGCAATTAATGGTTACGCTGCAGACCTAAACTAACTGTGGACTCCTCCGCCCCCTTTCCCAACTGTGTGTGGGAACTACAGTGGCATTCACATACCAGAAAGGTTGTTGTTTAAAGGTTTGTGTTTAACCTTCTATTTTAAAACGTAACGCACACTCGGGATGGTTTTTCTGTTCATCCAATGTGGCACAAGATGGCAGCCTCCGTAAAGAATGGCCCTGGCCTGAACTACCTAAAACTGTGTATTCTAAGTCAAGAAAATCAAATGACTTTTACAATACAATAATAAACCCTCCCCAACATAACGCCAATATCCGAGCAATTGTTTCTGAGGAGTATAAGCCCAATGGAAATTTCACATACATCCACTGACATATCAATAAAAAGGTTTGAGCCCCAAGGTCAGTATTATCAGTGAAAACATTATTTTATGGAAATGCATTCCCTGTCATGTTTAATTCATTGCATCTTATCTTTTCCATCAGCAACAAATGCACGGCACTCTGACCTTCCTCCTCATCCCCAGCTCTCAGATCAAACCTGCCCCACACAGACAGACTGTGGTAAGTCCTTAATGATGTGTGCGTGTGTGAGAGAGCACTTGTCTACATGCAACACCTGCCTCGATGTAATAAACCTCTTTTCTCAGATGCATGTGCGAGCTTACTTTGACTACGACCCCTCTGATGACCCCTTTGTGCCGTGTCGGGAGCTGGGCCTGTCCTTCCAGAAGGGAGACATCCTTCATGTCATCAGCCAGGACGACCCCAGCTGGTGGCAGGCCTACAGAGATGGAGACGAGGACAACCAGCCACTGGCTGGACTCATTCCAGGTAGACGTCACACTGGGGTAGAATATAAATATTTAATGATCTGCTTTTCTCAAGGGTTGATACAAGGACAAACTGACACCAGTGTAAAAAGTTTAGTAAACAAAATCACATAAACTCACTGGCCACTTTATAAGGTTCACAGGACATAATAAAGTCCCCCGACTTCTAGCATCAACCACCCATTTTTCTGGCAGAATACTGCCACTTACAGGATATTTTTCTCTTTTTTGTACAATTTCCTGTAAACTCTAGAGGTAGTTCTGTGGGAAAATTCCACAAGATCTGAAATACTCAAACCAGAAGATTTGGAACCAACAAATATACCACATTCAAGGTCACATAAATCACCTGTCATTGATTCTGGTGCTTGGTTTGGACTTCAGCAAGTATTCTTGACCAGGTCTCCTTGCCTAAATCCATAAAGCTGCTGCAAAGAGATTGGCTAATTAGACATTTACCCTAACAGTTGAACATGTGTACCCAATAAAGTGACTGATAAGTGTATGAGGGACCCACATTTAACACATAGTGAGGAAAAGGAGCAAAAAAAATCATAGAAAACAGCCAATATGAATAAAAACTAAAGGATGTAGAGGATCTGGAATAAGCCAGCACTAACATCTGGCATAATAACATTGCTTTTAAATTACATCGATCTAATTAAATTAAATGGTAATACATATCAGTAAGTTAAATCTACCAGCACACATAAAATAAACTGCATGTCTTGATACCAAAGATTTTAAATAAATGTATAATTCTAAAAACTATATGGGACAACTTGTCAGAATAGCCTACCTCATTGATTATTAATTCCAGCCCTCATAGGACACAGTAATACAGTCGCACTAAAGCACTGGAAACCTTGTCTGTGACTGATTACTGACCTGGCACCACCTGAACCATCCTGGCAGCAAACACCACCCGTCTGGCACACCAAGCAGATTAAAACAAACATCTACTGACCATTTGTGATCACTCTCTGAGCCAGGCCTGTTGTGGCTGGAGTACAATTAGGTGAAGTGATGGAAATGGAAGACAGGACAAGAGGAGATATAAAAAATATTTTAAGTTCATGAAGAACACCTATGTGAATGTGAACCATTTTGTTTTAAATAAGTTTTAAATAAATACAGCTTTTAAAATTGGAAAAAAAATGTGTATTTTCAGTTTGGTTTACTGACATTCTTCTATTTGCTTTTCTCAGGGAAAAGCTTCCAGCAACAGAGAGAGTCCTTGAAGAAAACTGTAACAGACAGGAGTCGAGAGCAACCAGGTGAGAGGATAATGCACACTCACAGATAAGATTAGCAAACTGAAACATCTTGCTTTTGAATTGTCAAGACGAAATGTGAAATGATAATCCATGTTTGGCAGCTAAATCTTTCACTTGTAATTTATTCCAGGGAAAAACTGGTATTCAAAGAAGAGCAAGAAACAAAAGAAGAAGAACACATCGAATTTCAGTAAAAACGCTGGTAGGAGCGTTTCTCTTTGTAATCTCTCTGCTTCTCCCCAGCAGCTCAATATACCGAGAAGTGGGTTGCTGCTTTAAGAAAGTTCTCAGTTTTCTCCAACATTACCACAAAGAAAAGAAGCTATGTACTTAATTCACAGCATGTTCTCCCGCTGTCTCTTCTTATTTGCCACTTGTGACAGACTGCCTTTGTACTGGACAGTGGCCAAGTGTTGACACACACGCAGTATTAACTTCACCTGTTAGCTGAGTTGAGACATGTTGTCGCTCTGCCAGCAGCTTGACCAGACTGTGTTTTACAGGTCAGACTAGTCACATTCTCACAGACACCATTTTAGGAGGCACCAGCAGGTTTCTAATGATTTGGAACAACCTGTTGTGTCGTTGGTTCACGCATAGAGACACATCTATACTCATAAGCACATTTACTTACTGGAGACTGACCCGAGGGGTGCAGATGTTAAGCCTCAAGCTCTCATTTATACTGAACAAAAAAACCAGGTTAACTTTGTCTCTATAAGCACTATCACTTTACTCTTGCCCATGCTGCATTTACTGCTTTAAATGCCAATTTTTTTTTTTACAAAGTTGTGTTTTAAACTCTTCTTTACTCTGGTGCAATGTTCACCTTTTTTATTTTGTGTTAATACCATTCTGTGAATTATATTTCCTGTGAAGATACACTGAAAAACTTTCACAATGATAAACAAATAATTAGTTAATCATCTCACCTCATTTCCACCTCCTCATGCTGGTGAAAGGTCAGAGTAAGTTACAGGAGGAGAAGAAGAAGAAGTAGAGATTTGGTCAGGAGTGTTTCATTAAGTCAAACTGTCTTTTCAGACTATGACGACATCCTGACCTATGAGGAAATGTCCCTTTATCACCAGCCTGCCAATCGTAAACGACCTATAGCGTTGATTGGTCCCACAAACAGCGGCCATGAAGAGCTGCGTCGCAGGCTTCTGTCTGTTGAACCAGAGAAGTTTGCTGTTGCGGTGCCACGTAAGTCCACACTCTGTCAGGACCTGGGAACGCGGAAGCGTTAAATACAAAAACAGCAACATGTGATTTACCTTTCATCAACTTTATTAGCACAAAATGCGCAAATTGTCAATTTTAAAGGTCCAGCGTGACATCTAATTAGTGACATCTAATGGACATTTACATAAACATACTTGTAAGTAGTGTATCCAATTTCTGCTGATTGACCCTCATAAATTTTACACACAGGACATTTAATACAAAATTAAATGTATTAAAAAAAAGTTAGAACAAGTCTCTAATAATCTCTATTAAAATGTTATAATTTGTGCGAAAGTAGCTTAAAGATGGCAGCAATAAATGTTTCCAAATCAACTTTTCCCCCAGACACGACCAGAAACCCAAGGATACACGAAAAGAACGGGTGCGAGTACCATTTTGTGAGTCGATCTGCCTTTGAAACAGACTTGGGGGCAGGGAAGTTCATTGAGTCTGGGGAATATGAGAAGAATCTGTACGGGACCAGCACTGACTCAGTCCGACACATCATCAACTCTGGACGCATCTGTTTGCTCTGCCTGCACACGAGGGTAGGAGACTCTTCACTATATTTAACTGTGACACCTATTTTATTCCTCATCAGTGAGGCATTACCTCAACATTATTACTTTTTTTATTCCTATATTGTCTCGTACCCAGAGCCTGGTTTGGGACCCATAGTTTGGATATATTTTAAATTTATTGTATTTTTATCCACTTTAAGATTTATTTGATAATACATGCATAATGTATGGGTGGGATTCATTTATCAAACACATCACTTTGAAAAGTTTGGTTTACCTATTTGAGATAATATAATGGCCAGAAACTTAATACTGTGCAGAAATGTGCTCTGGTCATGATTTATGGTGTTTAGAGAGTTTGGAAATAAACTCATTAATATAAATCAAAATAAAATGCCACTTAATTACTTCTATCTTTTATTTGTATCTGTTTTAATTTTCTGTGCTTTTCATATATTCCAATGTCTAATCTTGTCCTTCCTCGTGTTAGTCACTGCAAGTGTTGCGGTCCTCCAACCTCAAGCCCTATGTCATCTTCATCGCTCCTCCTTCTCAGGAACGACTGCGCACCCTGCTGGCTGCAGGGGGGAAAACACCAAAGGTATCCACTCCACTTTGAGTATTTCATTGCCAAGTTGATATGTTGAGTGTTTTGTGTGATGCCTGCATTTATTTGCACAACAAAACTTACCAGTACTTTTGGACACATTATACTTCAAGTCTTTCTAAACTGGGCATGTTGACTTTCACAGGGTCTTTGTCTAAAACAAAACAATACATTGTTTACTAGCTTATATTGCATCTAGTGTTGCAATTAACAGTTATATATTATATTATATATTTCATCGATTAATCTGTGGATTGCTTCTTCGATTACTTGATTAGTTGTTTGGTCCATAAAAATGTAAGAGAATGCAGAAAAATGTTGATAGATGAAAAGGACATCTTGAAAGTAAATGATATTCTCAAGTGATTTGTTTTATCCACAAACCAAAATATTCTTTCTCAATGATTTATTTTGTTATATGGAGCAAAGAAAGCAGAAGATTTTCTCAGCTGAAAGCTTCTTAATTCACTGATTATCAAAATAATTGGCAATTAATTAACAGCTTAATAATCTGTTAATTATTGCAGCCCTACCTCACCCAATGAAATAACTAACGGATACAGACATCACATCCATAATGAAAATAAACATGAGTGTACCATGTAAGAGTCTCAAACGGGGTCTTCACGTTCATTTTCTGTGCACAGCCGGAGGAGCTGAAGGACGTGATAGAAAAGGCTCGTGAAATGGAGCACAATTTTGGCCACTTCTTTGATGCAACCATCGTGAACATGGATCCAGAGCAGGCGTTCAACGAGCTGCGCAGACTGATCGACAAGCTGGACACTGAGCCACAGTGGGTACCCACCTCCTGGCTGTGCTAGAGGTCACACTGTCTCACTGCAAGACGTCTCAGGGAGGGAAGAGGTAAACAGAAAAAAACAAAATGTTCCTGGAGACTGAGAAGTGAAGGAAAGACACTGGTGAAGTGACTTGCTCTCCTCATTTTTAGAGGAATCAATTCGCCACATGTTGCAGGGACTCAGGATTCTCAAGAATGTTTCTTTTTGTTGGTTTATACGAGTGATTTTTGCTTTAATGTCTTTCTTGAGTACACAGTTTTATGCAAAGTCATTTATTTAACAAATAGAAATGTTTCTATTCTATAGTTATTTATAATTGTAAATATGTATTTTCAAGGCAAAAATATTTTATTGTTACAATTTGTGCATGTGACAGCAAAAACAGTACACCAGCTGAAAGAGTCTTGATGTCAGAAATTATGAAATGACTTCCTGTATGTGCAGTAAGTTGAGATCTGTCAGGTATGAAACAAAAGAAGAGCATGTGTCTGGGCTAAAAGTGGCTGTAATGTCTTCCATTCACAATCTTCAAGGCAAAATCTGCTGTGACCTGCACAGTGTTGCATATTTCCTCTGAACCAGTATCAGTATTAGTGTGTGTGTGTGTGTTGTCTCATGGTTCATTTACACTTCGATATCAGACCTCACATCTAAGGTTTACTTTTAGTTGGTATCTGATTTTTTTTTTTTGTATGAACCAAACATAGTATCACAGTAAAACTCCCATCAACTACTGTATTGTTTCTATGCACGAGTACTTTGTTAAATCAAAAGTTCAGTTCTTGAAGTCTTAATAAAATTTGTGAGGGAGTGATGTACAAAGCGAATGACCTGATGTATCTGTCTTTTATATCATAAACTCAATATTCATCTAATAACAAAGATAAATACAATATGCGAAGTCATCCATAAGAAACTTACCTCCCGTTTTAAAGCCTCAAGATTGGGCCTCCACCATGTTTTACTGACCTTTTAATATTCTCGTCTCTGACAGTATAAATAAAGTGGGAATTGGGCTCAATTTTCCTTAGACTTCCATTTAAGCAACTTATTTTAAAACCAGTAAAGTCGCCCCCTGGTGGCTGTTCAATATATCCTTACTTCCTGATTGACATCAGTGGTCTACGGATAAACTCAGCCCTTGAAAATGCCTTCAAATAATCTGCTAATGGTAGCTTTCTGGTGGCTGCCATTTCTCACATACTGTAGTTATGTCACTCAGACGAAGCTTTCCTGGTTCATTCCTTCTACTACATATAGAACTGCAGTGCTAACACTTCAGTGTGAAAGCATTAATGTTGAGAAGAAAGGCCAAGCTAAGGTTGAACATGTAGAACATCATTTATTGGGATGACGTCTCGGGCCTTGTTGACACGTTTTACAGCGGGGTAACAGTAGGGGTTTCGGTGCAACGGTAAACACCCTCATCAAATGAGGAAACAACAACCCCTTGATGTGAGGTCAGCAGTGGGTTTGGGTCTCCACACGCACTTTGAAATCTACAACCACCTCAAGTTTTACAGCATGCAACGGCTCTACATGTGAGCAAAATGAAGTATCTACAAGTTGTTCAATCACAGGGAATGTTTTTTTTTTTTACGTCACTCGTGAAACCATGTGTAATCATACTCATTATTTTAATTATTTAATAACAGTTAACTTGTGGACAACTGTCAAATGCGACAACACTGGATCTGATCTGGAAACACACACACACAGACACAAAAGACTTTGCCAAAGAGGCACAGAATAAATAGGATGATGGGTGACGTCAGGGACTGTCAGCCTGAAGAAGCACATTACTCAAATAGCAGGTCTTCATCCATCTCCTCTGTCAGCATGTTGGCAGGCTCGGCAATGGGGCCCAGCTTAGCCAAACGGGCCGCTATCTCCAGCTCTGTCCTCTCCCTGAGCTGCTTCTTCTTCTCTTGGATCTTCTTCAGCCTGGAACAGGAGGAAATGGAACAAGTTGTTGGCTAGTACGTGGACTTGGTTTAAAAAAAAAACAAAACACCATGCAGCAGCTGTGCAGTACTGCCTCATGAGAGAAAACCTCTTCAAAAGAAAGGTAATATGTGGGAGTTTCACCTGTAGAACTCCTCTCGTTCTCTCTCGTCCAGTTCTGTGATGATGTACGTGAGAGTGCGATCGATCCTTGGGATAATCACTGAAAAGTAGAACCAAGAGGTTGTAAACTAGAATAACAATATCTATTAAATTGCTAAAAAAAAAAAGTGAAAAGGCCAACATTTGTTATTCAGTGTAAATTTACCATGCTCAATGGCATTCACACGCCTGTTGGTGATTTTTATGGCTTCATCCAAAGTCACAAAGGAGGTCTACGAACAGAACATGGGCAGTCAGTGTAAAATATTTATTCATTTTAGTGAAAAAGACACTATTCATTTTTATTTGATATTTTAAAAGCATGCAAAATAAACTGGTTCATTGCTGCGACAGCATTTTCACTTACTAACAAAACATTCACTGTGATTAAAAGTAAGATATTTCACTAACTTTTATTAGAATAACTACTAAGATTATAACATTTCTGCAGTTCTCCATTTCTTTACAAAGCTTGCTTTAAAGAAAAAAAAGGCATAATATTATAATGCCTTTTATGCTGTTATTATTATAAATAATAATAACAGCACCCCCTACCTGTAAGGAGGCCAGCTCCACCAGCAGCTCCACAGCTCTGGCATAGTTTCTCTTCAACCTGGACAGCTGCTCTCCTCCTCTGGCCAAACCAGTCAGCTCATAACCTGACAAACACAACAAGGGTGAGAAGAGCATTCTGTGACTCAAAGTTTCACAAAAACCCATTTTATTTACATGTGACGTGGTTAAATATCAAATCATCAACTGAGGACATGACTTACTGTCCCCGCCTTCTTGATAGTGCTCAAAAACTGGTAGGGTAACACCTGAAAAGTAATCACCATGTGCGTAAGAGCATGTTCTGTTATACAGAAGTTCCACTAAAGAAGAGGCCGTTTGGAAACTAACCTGCCACGTTGTCCTTCTTGGCACGGACCTTTACTTGGGCTTTGTTGACGTTCTGGATTACAGTTGTGCTGTGGACGTGATTTACAGATACTGTACATCTGCACTAAAGAGATTCATAACATCACATCACAACACATGAACATACCTGAAGTCTCCAGCAGCAAATTTGGCTTCAGCCAATGAAAAGGCTGCTTCTCGCATCACCTCCCCCATCTTGGTCTTAGTCTGAAGGAACGGAAGTAACAGGACAACATTTAAGTTCAGGAAACTCATGACAGAGACACACGCAGCCTATTTCGTTTATTACATCCATCTATCTAAAAGTAACAAAGTCAAGTACAACTATGCAGTAAATGTTACCTCCATAATGAATCAAATGCTATTTAATTCAGCAAAATGTCAGTATTAAGGAGACTTACTTCAATAATTTTGCGGAGGATCTGACGGAAGCGCATGGAGAGGGCGTCAGACTTTTTCTTGAGCAGGTTACGACCGGTCTGTGCCCCTTTCAGCCGAGCTTTCATGATGGTCTGAGCCCTGTGACGTCAAACAACGTACACATTGTTGAATCAAACATTATAAACATACTCACTCACTGGCCACTTTGTTAGGTACATATCAACTTGTCTAACTTAATGCATTTAGACAGGAACTCAGGTCTGACCTGTATGACCTAACTGGGTCAGTGGAATCCTGTTTTCAGCTTTTTTTTACCCAACGTGGCATAGGGCACCAAATACCATCTGACACTGTGAGCCATGCAAAGCACTGCTGGGCATCCAGTAGCAGCGTTCATAGGGAAGTCCTATTTATTCTTCTTTAGAGCTGCAACTATTTGTTTGGTCCATAAAATGTCAGAAAACCTTGACTGGTGTTTCCCAACTATTGAAATTGAAATGGCCTTTATTTTGAGATGCCACATCAGAATGGTTTGATATTTTGCGAGGGCCAATCTGTGGTGCTCTACTACCAGTGTGATATGGAATCTGTTTGTGTTTATATATATATAATTTGAATTTGGGTGGAATATTTTTCAGTTATGCTATTTCAGAGGGCTTTTATTTAGAAAAAAAAACAATGTATTATTATGTATTAATATTACAGTTTATATTCAAAATTACTATGTGTAATAATTAATCGTGCTTTTATTCATTTATTCACTGTTTACTGATTGAATGAATGAGTTTGACGCGTCGTTAACTGTCTATCGCTTTTATTTTGAAATCGCACGGTCTCACCGTAATGTCTGCTATACACTGATATTGTAAAACAAAGTGGGGACTGGCTTTACTGCAGTATTACTGCAGTATTGCTGCAGTACGATTCCGACCACCACCATAATGGTGATCATCTGTTCCTTGTCCCATTACACATTCCTGTACCATAGCAATGTCAAACTCACACTCAGATGATGATGATGATGATGGTTAGACACATCACATGACAACAGAAAGACTCTTCCTCTTTTAAACCTGACTCTCGTGTAAACTGGGATTTAGGCTCGCATCACAGTGCAGCACTGACTTAAAGACACTTCCATGCGTGTGTGAGCAGGAGAATCACCCTGAAAATGTTAAGCGGCACACAGGCTACCGTGGGTTAGCAACTAGCTCGCAAACAAGCTTCTTACATTCTGGAGGGGAATATGTCGATCCTGTCTTTTCCAGACATCTTCTCGTCTTTCGGTCGATGATTTGGTGTCTTCTGTTTCACTTCGGTTCCTTAAATAAACACGGACACGTTCGCTTTGATCCAGATGCGTTAACTTGTGCATATATGGACGGGGGAACGGTTGTTTTTCGCGCAGGATTAGCCGCACACACCGAGCTGACGGTCGTGATCTTGCTCGTCTCAGTGACGATCAGCTGGCCTCTCGTCACGTGACGTATCGTTCACGAACGAGCCGATCTTAGAGCCGATTCTTTGTAGCGAACGAGAAGAGCCGACTCCCGTCGGGGATAGCCGAACCTGGAGAGCAGTGAGAGGGAGCCGAGCTACAGCAGTCAAATCTCTGAAAAGAGACGGACCTCCCATCACTACCCTCGTCATGTGACTAACCCGAACTTGTCCTGCGCATGCGCTTATTAAAAAGCCCAGGACGAGCTCTTCCGGGTCGCGAAAACAAGCACACCCATGATTGTGAGTTAGCGGGCCCGAGGTCTTCATTAACAAAAAAGAAAACACGTCAAAGGAGACAGCCGGGCATTCAAACCCAGCAGCTATAGAGAATTCCACTATATCGTCCTGTAAACATATGACATAGGTGAGTGGTCATTTATAAATAAGTTTTGTTAATTTAAACGGAGACTCGGGGACAGATGGGACTGCTAGCTAGCTGGCTGGCTAGCTAGCGAGATGTTAGCATCGGCAGCGGTGCATGTGCCGCATGTGAGCTGGAAACCAGCCTCCTAGCTAGTTGGGGAGCTAACGGATGATACACTTTACATTTTTGTCCATAATTAAATTATATCGTTGTTTTGTTGTAAGTCTGTTTCTGTATTTATAAACGTGTGCTTAGTTTCCTGCTTGTTCGCGTCTATTTTAACTTTTAACATTAATTTTCTCTTCTCGCTTTTCTGCGTTGCATCATCCCATTTACAGTCAAATATGTGAAGTTAAAGCCCACTCACTTCACTTACACCTACCGTAATTGTAGCCATAGACTTTTGGGTAAAGAAACAAAATTTCCCATCGCATTGGCCTGAAAACGCGTCCTGACGTTGAGTGAATGTGTTGATAATAAATGAGGGCTGTTTCTAATATCCATCTCACAGAGTTTATTAAATATGAGTTTGACCATCATCCATTTCTGAAACCCTTTTTTTCAAATCTTAAAGCTTCTCTGTGTTAATGTGACAAGTCCTTTATATCTGGAGCTGTTTTATGTTAGTGGAAAGAGGGGGAAAGTTGTGAAATAATAACTAGGGATGCGTGATGTTAACGGCGCGATATCAACATCGGCAGATATTGGCTTAAAACTGCATAATTGAATATGTGCCTGTACACCAAGATCTGCTGATATGACTAATGACTGCTGTTACTGTTGTAGTCATTAGTCATATCAGCAGATCTTGGTCTACGGGCACATATCCAATTATGCAGTTTTAAGCCAAAAAGTAACTGACATAGGCTGCTTCCTCCTTTACTTCTATGCTGGTGACCAACAATTATTTTTGTATGCTTTGCTCAATAAAGGAAATGTATATCTACACCTGTTGTGACATGAGTAGGCAAAAAACTGTTAATTTTACTGCAGAAGAGGATGTGAGTGTGGGGGGAAAACGTATGTGTGTGTGTGTATTGATTATCGGCCAAAGCATGGCCGATATATAGGCATATCAGCAATAAGTCCAATATCTTGAATTTTTTTTTTACACAGATTTCATTTTCATGGATTTAAAATAGTCTCATGTGGGTGGCATTGGATTAATGTAGAGCCCAGATGTTTGTGGAGCTTAATTTTTCTAGTTTTATGGTAATATAGTAATCTATGAGGAAATTGACGCTTAAAATGTTAAAAAATTATATATATTTTAGACCTATATCCACCAGCATGTCTGCTGTCATTGTATCCCAGCAGTATGCATTTGTTCATTGTTTGTTGTGCTGCCTAAGCATTTGCCACTAGTTCAGTTGGTTTTATCCATTTTCACTTGCGCTTATCACAGGTTATAGCTTTAGGGTGAATGTGAGACTTTTGGAAAATGTTTTTTTTAATTTACTGAGCTGTAGAGTTATAAAAATGTGGAAAGACACATGGTGTTAAATTGACATTTTGCAAATTTTGTGTTGTATGTACAACCTGAAACCACCAAGATCAAGATGTCCTTAAATATTCCAAAACTTTGAATCCTACAATTCTTATAACTTGTGTAGCAGCCATATTTTGGGCTGCAACTGACTTGGCATAATTTGCATGGCACATTGCTTTGCCTATCCTCGCTCTGTTTGTACGACTGTTTATAGGCACGTGGAAGTGGTTTATTTAATGATATATCAGTCACATGTCTACTGCACTGCACACATTGGTGTGCTTTGTAAGTCACCTGCCAGGTTTGAAGCCTGTCAAGCAAGTGGTTGGACAGTTATTTTCTCAAACCTTACAGTTCTAGTAAACTTAACATCACAGGCACAGACTGAAGACTGCCCTCTATTAATACTTAAAACTCACATTTTCCCGTTGTGTCCGTATAGTGATGCCGGGGCTCAGCTGTCGATTTTACCAGCACCGGTTCCCAGAGGTGGAGGATGTTGTGATGGTGAACGTGAGGTCCATCGCTGAGATGGGTGCCTACGTCAGCCTCTTGGAGTACAACAACATCGAGGGCATGATCCTCCTGAGTGAGCTGTCACGTCGACGTATCCGCTCCATCAACAAGCTCATCCGCATAGGTCGCAACGAATGTGTGGTCGTCATCCGAGTAGACAAAGAGAAGGGTGAGTGTTGGCAGAGATGAACAGAGAGCAGCCGCCAGTGCAGAAGTGGCTGCTAGAATAGATTTGGTTTATCAGTTCTAGTAAACCTAAATTCAACTGAGTAGTTAAATAAAAATGGCATCTTTCACAGTTTGCTGCAGAAGTAGCTGTGTATAGAGTATAATGGTTGTTGCAATGATATTATGAGAAACCATTTTATTATTGTGACACTTTTTTCATTGGAGAAACAATTGTACCTTTAGATCTTAGCTGCAACTAACCCTTATTTTCATAATCTATTAATCGGTCAATTATTTAGTCAATTAATCAAGTGCTTGTTTGGTTCATAAAGTGTCATAAAATGTTGATCTGTGTTTCACAAACCTCGACATGATGATATTCTCAAATGTCTTGCTTTTTCCACAAACCGAAATGACTCAGTTTGAATGATTTCTTTGTTTTACGCAGCAAAGAAAACAGAAAATATTCACATTTAGGGAGCAGAAAAATCAGAAAGCTTGTATTGTTAATTTAAAAAAAAAAATACTCAAACCGATTGTCAAAATAGTTGAAAATTAATTTAGCAATTGGTTAATAATTAAGCAATCATTGCAGTCCTAAATTTTATTAATGATTTGCACTTATCAGAAGTTTCCAGAAAATAAGCTGATGATGTCACAGTGCTTCTTAAGCGAGAGGAGATGAGATTAAACTTGATTTTTGAGATTTTTCTGTTGCTCAGTGAACTGTATAAGCTGTAACAGAATCCCTGTGTGGTTTTCTCTTCAGGATACATCGATTTATCAAAAAGACGAGTATCACCGGAGGAGGCCATCAAGTGTGAAGACAAATTCACCAAATCTAAAACTGTAAGTCAAAAAAGGGTTTTGTCATCATGAATATAACGTTCCTAAATTCAGTAAAGATTCCTTTATTTTATGATTTCATAAGTTTGAACTGAGCTGTTTTGGTGTTTGTAGGTGTACAGCATCTTGCGACATGTGGCAGAAGTACTGGAATACACTAAGGACGAGCAGCTAGAGAGCTTGTACCAGCGCACCGCCTGGGTCTTTGACGAGAAATACAAGCGACCAGGATACGGAGCTTACGATGTCTTCAAACAGGCTGTAACGTAAGTTATTATTTCACGCAGAGTACGTTTGACTGAGGCTCAGCGCCAAAAATTCACACTCATTGTACCAAATAATCTTAATGAACAGAAATAATTACAACAGGCAATTGTTCTGAAACATTTTCTACCAAGTCCCACCTGACAAAATATGGAGCTCTTTAAGTAACACCATTATCACAGCGTTAAAATACAGTGATGTAAATAGGACGAGCCAAGTCAAATACAGACTTTTTACAGGAGGCAGATTTATTCCCAATAAAATAATCTGCTCTCTCATTATCCTCCTCTTCCTCACATATACTCCAGACACTGGTATAGTGAGATTAAATTAAGTGAGAGAGAAGGTGACTCTAATTATTATTTAATTTATTATTATTATTATTTGATTCATTTTCTACACACTGGTAGGGCTGGACGATTATGGCAAAAATAATAATCCCGATTATTTTTGATTGATATTGAATATCAAAATTTTGATTGTTGATCAAAACTCAACTTTATATATAACTTATAACAAATTAAAATGGAAATAGCAATATGTAAATAAATAAATAAATGGAAACATCTTTTACAATTTCAGCGTGACATTTTTTTTTATATAGTGCAGGCATTTTCAACTCTGCTGGAATGCTTATGACTTGCTTACGAGTTTCTTGAAACCTGGTTTGCTTGTAGTACTGATGAGGCACATGTCCTTAGCTAGCATGAATGTTACAGCCGCCACCAAAATGTTTCCATACGACTGACATTATTCTGCCCTTCTTCTCAAGCAAAGGCTGCCATTTCGTCATTTCTCTCAGTCTCTCCTACAGGGATGTAGGACTGGTGTGTTCACTGTGCCTTTGCAGCTCAGGGATTTGCATGCGCGCAGCATAATCGTTTGCCAAAATCAAAATCACAATTCAATTAGTCGTCCAGCCCTGCAATCTGGTCCGAATTCCTCAGCTCCACTCTGATCACATACCCTGGTTTATACAGTAGAACAGTTATTTCTGATTTTCCTCCAAGAACCACCAGAAGACGCTCACGTACTACTTGTGGTACACGTACCACAGTTTGAGAACCCTGGTCCTCAGGGGAATGTTGTAATTTTATTTGTCAAAGATTGATTAACTGTGAATGTCCTTCATCCTTCAGAGATCCTGCCATCTTGGATGGTTTGGATTTAACAGAAGAAGAAAGGAGCGTGCTGATTGATAACATCAACAGGCGACTGACGCCCCAGGCTGTCAAAATCAGAGCAGGTACGCGCGTGTCCATGCTGCTTAAAGGTCCAGTGGAGGGTTCATCGACAGAACTTGAATAAACCACCCAGAATTATTGTTGTACATGCTTATAATCACTTCCAAATTAAAATTGATTGATGTTGGTGGCCTTAGAATTAGCCCGTTTTATATGTACTTTTTGCAAAAGTCTTGCTTTGCAGAGGCATGTGCTTCATGTTTTAATGCAGAAGCTTACTATCCAAATCCAAATGAATGGCCACGTCCCTTATAAGCCCGCTGCATAGGAGAGTGGAGAGAGTTGTGAATGATCCATTCTGATAATTAAAGACCACCAAGTTTCCTTATGCACTTGGAAAGAGTCTCACCATTAGATGTCACTAATTCTTACACACTGGACCTTTTTAAATTGTTCAGTGCACACTAAAACTGCCTTGTGATGATATTAAGAATTTTTTAAAATTATTATTACTATTGTTCACAGACATTGAAGTGGCGTGTTACGGCTATGAAGGCATCGATGCCGTGAAAGAGGCTCTGAGGGCCGGACTCGGCTGTTCCACAGAGGCCATGCCTATCAAGGTGACACGGTTTGCTTAGTCACAGATGAAATGATGATGATCATGACTCTTCCTCACCTACCTACTCTGCTGCTGTCGTTGTGTTGTTGTACAAATGTGACTAATGTGTTGTTTTGTTTTGTGTTTTTATTATACAACAGATCAATCTGATCGCTCCCCCTCGCTACGTGATGACGACGACAACCCTGGAGCGCACAGAGGGCCTGTCTGTCCTCAACCAGGCCATGGCTGCTATCAAGGAGAAGATCGAGGAGAAGAGAGGCGTCTTTAACATCCAGATGGAGGTGAGACACGTCGGCCTTTTTACCTTTTTATTGAAGGTAAATGTTTGGAAAAATTTGTATTGAATTCTACTTTGAGCGGAAATAGTTTTACACTTCTACTCACAGATTGACCTGTGAATTATAACAAATCAAGTTTTAAAATTGGAAGTGTTATGGGATGCTGGAGGGCTTGTCGAGCCACAGGTTTGATTCTGAATTGCTGCACTTTGCGTCTTTTTTCCCCCCCAAGTATATACGTTGCTTAACAAATGTATTAGGCCACACTGTCATTAAAACGAGAATTTTACAAAACTTGCTTCAAATTAAAAATGTTATTTATTTAGCAAATACCAAACTGAATTCACCTTTTTATACCCAGATTTAAATTAATCAATTAATCAAGCATAACATTCAACTATTTTTTTTCTCTTCAGGAATGCATGCAAACAACTATAATTTTATAATTAATCAAGAAATAATAATGTGCTTTACCAGTTTTTTTTTTTTTTTTTTTTTTGTGTAAAACTGAATTTATCATTCCTGGATAAGCAATAATTATATTTTATCATTAAAATATAATCTGGTTAAAGAGCTTCTACATAAAAAATTATTTTAATTTAGGGCAGCCGTGGCATAAACCTTACTTTGGCTGGTGGTCAAACATTTGTTCAGCACTGTGTCCTTTAAATAAATGCTAAAGGCCAAGATAATGTCCTGTTTTAAAATGTAGCAAAATTGCTGCTGTTGAATGTTTCTTGTGCAAAAAGTAATATTTTATGTATTTGAAAATGCACCTGTATCTCGAAATATATTTATTACAATGCACTTTAACTTTTTAAATGATCAGCATTCTTCTTTTGCTGATTATTTCTTAAGATAGTATACCCTTTGTGTTCAGAATTTTTTTACCCAAATATACCAAAATCCTTCATTTATTTTCTTTGATATTTATTTATTTCAGCCTATTTTTAGTACATTAAAATATACAAAGACAAAAGAACTTTTACTTGGGGATGCACAGGGGTTTTAATCTGCATTGACTTGCAAATGAAAGAAATTCTTTTTTTGTGCACATTTTAAACAATTTAAAGA
The DNA here is from genome assembly GCA_016785285.1 of Brachirus orientalis. Lineage (NCBI taxonomy): Eukaryota > Metazoa > Chordata > Actinopteri > Pleuronectiformes > Soleidae > Brachirus > Brachirus orientalis. The sequence goes on along the minus strand of JAFBJR010000160.1, from coordinate 2,427,237 downwards.
TTAACACAATTAAGTTTTAAAAAAACAAAAGTTTTTTTTACATTTCTTTTTACAAATGTGAACCTAAATCTCTATTTTCATTGTCTTAAGTATTTTCAAGCTATTTGCTGCTTTTTTCAAGCTATTTGCTGCTTTTACTAAATTGAGTAACAAATATGAGAAAAGAAAAAGAATCGGAGTGAGACAAATATGCTACACATTCAGTTTCATCATTAACCCGTTCAGTCTGAATGTATTACAATCTTTATGTTTAAATGTGTGCAAATAATTGATCTGCAAACTGTCTCCCTTTCAGCCTAAGGTGGTGACGGACACAGATGAGACGGAGCTCGCTCGCCAGCTGGAGCGGTTAGAACGTGAGAACGCTGAGGTGGACGGAGACGACGACGCAGAGGAGATGGAGGCCAAAGCAGAGGATTAGAGTCGATCCTGGGACGTAAGGCTGGTGGGAGAGAGAGTGTGGAAAGACTTGGCCGCAGTCACTCAGTCCAGCAGATGTCAACTTTCACACGGCAAACATTAACTGTAAACATCCAGGTTTGTTCATTAGCAGCAGAGTTTTGTCTCAGAGGACGGCCACTCAAAAGTCGAAGTGTCGTCCTCTTATCCAGACACGATGGACTCATAGAACATTAATTTACAAAAATTACATGATTGTTTCTATTTTAGAACATGCCAAATTGAATAAATAACTATAAATTGACAAAAAAAAAAGCTGTTTACAAGCAGTGGCCTTCACCTGTGTCTTGCTTAAGAGTCCAGTGTGTTCAGTGTCCATTACACTGACAGGTCACTGGATTTCATTGATTACAGCAGTAACACCACGGCTTGTCTCTCTCTGCAGCGGTCACCGGTGGCTCTTCATGTGCCGTTTCTCTTCCAGTTCAAGGGTTTTTACTGCTAAGCTCTGTTTCTGTTCAGCTCACACGGCGTCAATAAAGCTCTGGAAGTTTTGACCTCCATGTGTCCGTCTCGGCTGATGTGATTCGTACAGAAAGACAAAAATGCCAGTTCATCTTTTTAAAAAAAAAAAGTTGTTTTGAAAGCTTAGCCTTTTAGGTGAACAATTTAATTTAGTACATGTTCTAGAGCTTTTTATTCATGACACGTGTCAGTTGTAACTCACTCACTCATCTTCTACCACTTTATCTTTTGCAGGGTTGCTGGAGCCAATCCTAGCAAATGATAGAGCCAAAGAGGCAACCATTCACTTTGATAATTCAGTTTACCCAATCCCCAAATTGACATGTTTTGGACTGTTTTTGCAGGTAAAGCTGATATAGTTATGAAAGTTAGAATCAATCAGGTAAGGAAAACAAACATTGGTTAACAAATTGTTATAAAAATCAATTTTATTCAAATGTCCACTAATACAAAACAAATGGAGAGCATCTTTTTCCTTTTTTAGTGGTAATGGTGTGTGTGTGTGTGCTTTTACAGCTGCGGTGATGTCACCACCCAAAATAACAATGTGGGTCTGTTTACAAAATAACGGTTTTGTTTTCGAGAACATGCCGACACATTTCTCAGGAATGTGATCTGGAAAAATTAAGGAAAGGGCAACTCGACAGAATTAAGATGGAGTTGAGTCCCTGAATAAATAAACGCTTAAAAAATAAAATCACATCCCCCTCGTTACGCAAACTTAAAACCATCCAATGGATTAACAGTAGGCGAAACTTCACATCAAATACTTGTGTTGATGAAAGCTGTAAACTGGTTGCTGCTAACTGGACCGTGTGTCGGCATGTTTATAAAGTACAGGACGGCGAGATGTTACCTGACACGACAGTTAGTCTGGGTGCTTGACAGCAGCAGCAGCAGCAGCAGCTTCTGAGAAATTTCATATTAGACAAATAGTGACATACTGTATATATACACAAATTTTCACTGACACGTTCAGCACCTGCAAACAGAGAGGGAGGTGAATTCAGGCCGAGTATGACGAGGCAGAAAAAGAAACCTGAAACCACTGGTGCAACAGTTTGAATGGGCAGAATCTGCCATTACAGTCTGTACTGGTTAGTTAGCTTTTTTTTGGAGGGTGACAAATGTGCTACACTTGTGCACTATGGAAAAACAAAAGTTGATCTACATTCAGTGGTTCTGTTTATTTCACCAGTCCAATCTTCTTAGCTTCTGTTTCATAGATGAGCAGCCTCCACATCTTCACGATGAAGACTTCTGCTTCTTCATCAAGAACCTGAGAGACACAAAGAACATTTAACCAAACAAACTCCTGTTAGTCTCAGCTGCGTGTGGATGTGAGAATGCTGGTTAAAGGATGAGTAAGACAAACATCAGTGTCTGTGTTAAAAAGTGATAACTATCAGTTAAAGCCAGGTGCACTATTTATGACTATTACTTTTGTCAATCTCCAGACTTTTAAACTTATGTTCTACTAAAGAAAGATTCTGACCAAAATAACCGATTCATGATAGTGCAATGACTGGGAAAATGCTTAAATACAATTTTTTGATACTTAAACAGCTTTCTGTCTCCCCCTTAAGATGATCAGAAACATCGCTTATATGATGCTTAGCTTTCAGTGAAAATAAGATTTAATAAGATAAGGTGCAGCTCCCCATCGTGGCACATTAAAGAATAAATCACAAGGACTGTATGTTGATGAGTTAAGACAGGATATTTAAGTTTTTCCTCTTGGAATATTAATGTTATTAATGTTACTTATAAGAACAACAAAGACTAATTAATGCAGTGTTATGGCTATTTTATGTTCTTGAAAAAGCAAAACATCAAACAGCTGCATTACTTTGCTTAGCATTATTACAGTTTTCTAAACCGACAACCCTTAGGCTACTCATTACTGTGTGAAGTAATAATATTACTGTAATATATAACTGAGTAACATTAGTGCCCAACACTGTTAATGAGTAACCAAACAAGACAGAATATTTAAACGAGAGTTTAAGAAGTAGGAAAGAGTGAGATGATAAATTCATCCTTCACATTGACTCACCATAGCAACGTCATCCAGTATACTCTGTGGCATACTGTGAGCCATCACCTGAGAAAACACAAGGGCACCATTTTAACTTCCTCTCATTATGCGAAAGAAGACAAATGTACAAGCGTCACATGATCATTGATACCTTAGAGCAGACAAAGTCCACTAACGTTGGCTCTTCCTCTCCAATGTACTCAATGATCTTTTTATTGATCCAGGGACGAACTCTGCGTTCCATTAGCGTCTATGGGAACAGAGAGAGAAAAGCTGTAAAAATGGGAAACTGAGACTACAATGAGAAGGAAAATGAGGACTGAGCAGGTCAGGAGTGCAGAGCTTGTGAATACAATCCTCCTCACCCTCTCGTTTACTCAAGGAAATTAATCTGGGAAAAAAAAATTGTCTAGAATGGTACTAAAAAGTTCTTTCCTCACCGTGTCCACCATAGACCAGTCCAGTGGGTAAGAGAAGAGCTCAGGTTTTGCTGTAGGAATCTTTTCTATCAGGCTCTTGATGTGCTTGCGTTTCTCTTCAGTGTTGGCTCCCTTTATGCTGGAGAGCCCGGCACCGTCCACTCCGAGGCTCTTGTCGTCGTCGTAATCCAGCGGCACCAGTTTCCTCTTACGCGGCTGCTCGTCGGCCTCCTCCTCGTCAAACTTGTCAAAGACGCTGTCCACGGGCAGCCTCTTCCTTTTGACTGCGTTGGGTTGACTGGGGCTTCCTGTGGCACCTGGAGATGAAGAGGAGATTCAAAAATTTGTCCTTTTTATCTGACTTTTTCTTCAGTTACTACCATTATCCAGACTAAATACGGATGTCCCTTCTTTGTATGAGCAGAAATACAGCATTTGAGATGATGTATTTCCAAACCCACACTGACAACAGAACTGTAACTGTGCTTTGTGGTCTGTTACATGCATTTGTATTCCATCATTAATCATGAGGATTTTACTGTAATAAAACCTATATGTGGTGAAATGTCTTTTGCAGTGGTTCTTTTTACTACAGACAAAACCACCACAACATTTTATTATCCAAACATTTCTTCCAGCTGTCGGTTTCTTCTCATTGCTATTAAATCTGTTTCTTATTTTCTTCAATAATCAATAATTGTAGTACAGATCATAGTTAAGAGAGCTCTGAACCCAAGGTAATACCCAGAGACTTGATTTGAAGTGAATTAGTCAAAAGAGAGTAAACACTTTGAAATCATTGGTAATTAAATGCTGGTTTTGAATGAACTTGTATGATTAAGTTGCAGTTTCATCTTTGGGGCCTTGATTATATATTTTTTAGACTCACCTAGTTTGAGGCTGAGGCCAAACTTTGGTCGGTTTTCCTCCTGTGGCAGAGCGTCAGGGGGCGAGTTCTCATGCGGGATGATGATACCACACGGCGACTCGTCACCCGGTGTGTTGGGGGACACATTGCCACTGGCCGACGACACAGAAGGGGCTGCTGTGATGGGCCGCATCTTGGGCTTGAGGCTGGCTTTTGCGTCAGAGTTTCCATCATCATTATCATAATCGTCCTCCTCACCCTCTTCTACCTCGTCATCAGAGTGAGCGGGCCGTGAGCGGGTCCTCTCCGGTTCCCCTCGATGGTCCCGGTGGTCTCGTGAAGCCCTGTGGTGGTCACGCTCCTCTTCAGGCTCCGGCTCTTGGATGATGGGAGGCTGCCTCAGACGCTCCTCCTCCTCTTCTTCCATCTGGACCAATGAGAGGCAGATATTCGGAAAATGAACACAAAAATCAACACTCTAAATGTGGTTTACAGAAATAAAGGATTAACAATGAAAGTGCACAGACAGTCAGATGATAAAATGACCTTCACAAAGACAATAGACTGTGTTCACTCACTACAAATACCCAAGCAAACACACACACACGCACACACACAGTCTTGTTACAGACAACATACCCTGCGCAGCTCTGCGTCTGGGTCTGGATGTCCCTCGTCTAAAAGCCTCTGTCTGATTTCCTCCAGCTCCTCCTTCTCCCTCTTCCTGTCACGCTCATCCGCCTCCATCTCCTTCTCTCTGTCTCTCAGACGCTTCTGCAGTGCACTGCCCCTGGTGGTTGCACCAAAAAATGACAGTCTTCAGAACAATGGTCATAGCTGCAGTGCTGCATCAGACAGAAGTCAGATCTGGGTCACAGCAGCTGCTGAAACTTTCTACTGCATTTCTTAATGTGTTTTGATGCCACATAGTTCAAATCTCAGAAACAGCAAAGAAAGTATTAAACATCATACATCTGTAGAGTCAAGATGTAAATGCAAACCTATAAAGAGGACTTCATTTGGATTGACAACACACTTGGGTTAAGTAAAGGCACAAGAGGAGCACATTCTTTTCAGCTGCTCACCTGTAATACTTGGGGTCATCTCGATCATCTTCATAATCTTCAAGAAACTCTTTAAGCCTTTTCCCCTCCTTCAGCTGAGGACACACAGGATACATTCACTCAGTAATCACAAGTTAGTAAATCGTCATTTAAAACACAATCACACATGCACATTTATTAGCTCTGTTAAGATGGAAATAAACTGACAGAGCTTCAGCTCAAGCAGATTCTATGGGAAAATGACAACAAGTTAATTCATTTTACTTGAATTAAGGTAACAGTAAGAAATATTATATTGTTAAATAAGATTATTGTGTGTAAACAGAGTACAAAGTGAGGTCACGGGTAATAAGATCATATTCATTTAGCATCTTCTCACCATTTCTCGTCGGCGCTCATCTTCCCTCTCAGAATCCTTGGCATAGTCCCGTGCCTTCTTCCTCTCCCTGAGCTCCCAGTTTTTCAGACGCTGTAGGAAATACAGAGTCAGATGAGGCACAAATATTACCAAATTGAGGAGTTGTTTTGAATTTTGGAATTGAAGCTTTAATGAATGTTTTTGGGACAGAAAACCTGAAATCTGATTCTGAACACCAAGTAGTGTCTCTCCCGGGCTCTTTTGGTTTTTGTTTCCCTTCACATTTAGGAAAGAGCATTTTTCTGACTGAGGTTCCTCGTGGTAGAATTCAAACTGTAACTGAAGTTATGCAGTACCATCCCTTGTTGTCCTACCTCTTGATAGGCTGCTTCTTTGTCTCGCAGTTTCCTCTCCAGCTTCCTGCGTTCATATGCCTCCTCCTCATCCTCTTGGTCTCTCTTCTTTTCTCTGTCTCTGTCTCGACTCACCTCTCTGGGGGAAAAAAGGGTAGAATAATATACCATTACTGAATGACTAGTGATAACACCTTTATGGCCGAGTGTAGCCTTCAATTGCCATGGAAAATATTTCGACCCAGCATTAAAAGAATAATGAAAATTCCTTACATTAGACCATCTGTTGTTTCACGTTTCTATTTAAAACTGTGACCTCCTTTTCATCTGTACCTGGATCGGCTGCGATCAGCACTCCTGTCACGGCTTCTGTCTCTCTCCCAGTCTCTGTCCCGATCCCTTTCTCTGGTCCGGCGGTCACGGTCTTTGTCTCTGTCTCTCTCCCGTTCTCGCTCTCTTTCCCTCTCCCGCTCCTTCTCCCTCTCACGGTCACGTCGCTCTCTTTCCCGCTCCCGCTCTTTTTCTCGCTCCCTCCTTTCCCGCTCAAACTCCAGCCGCTCCTTCTCCCTCTTGTCCTTCTCCTCTTCTAGTTTCTGCAGAGCAAAACACAGACAGGTCCAGCCAATGCCACATTTGGTCAAGAGGTTCAATTTTCTACTGTGCACAGATCAAGTGGTTTCCAGATTTTAAGATTTTAGAGTAACATGCCCTGAGCTAATCCGTGCAAGTGAAGCTGGATTCCTGAAGGTCAAACGAGGAAAAAAAAAAAGTCTATGAATCGGCTCTCCCGCGCAGAGAGACAGCTTCAAGATTCGTTTAAAACAATACAATGAAATGTCTTTGCTTCAACCTTGCAGTATTAAACTACAGATCAACAAGAATGTAACTGGAAACCACTTAAATGGTGAATAAAATCTGTGGAACATGTTCAGCTTGAGGCATTCATTATGAGAAAAAGACAATGCTGCAAAAGACAATGCTTTTTCTCTCCTAAAGAGTCCTCCTCTTAGAACAAGGAAAACAAAAAACAGAAAACAGGCGTCAGTCTTTTGTTGAACTAGTTGTTTGTGACTTACAGGTGTTGAACTATGGACTCAGCCCTTCGCTGCCCCTACAAGCCTTTTAAGTTAGGCCTGGGAGGAAAGCAGGTCACACGGTATACAAGGGAAAAACGTTATGGGATTCTGTCTTACTTCATCATAATCATCAACAACAACAGCCTTTAATTCAATGAAATTCGATAAAATGCTCAATAAAGAAATGAACATTATGAACATCAGTTACATTTCTGCACAGATAAATGAATTGTAGAAGCATCTTACCCAGGCTGAAGTCTTCAATGGTTCTTCATGACTCACACTCTCTCTCACACACACACACAGACACAAAACAACTTAGAATTATACATTACATTACACACAAGGCTTTGGTAACACTTGTAGTTAAAATGGCACCCAGCACTGAAAGTGAATGCTTAGATTGTGAAACACAAAGTCATGTACTTCCTTTTTTTCCACAGGCATCTGTGCAGATATTGTTATATCAAATAAGGTGAAGCTTAACGCTATCCTCATCAGATCCAAAAGCCTTGGGTGTAACGCAACTCAAGAAAGGGAAACACAAGAGATCTTAAGATTCACTTTAAAACATATGTAATTGTAGTATCATGATTTATTACATATGTGTCCTTGCTTTTGTATGGATTAATTTAAATCCCCCCCCCCCTTTTTTTTTTTTTTTTTTTTTAAACTTACCTCTGTTCAGTGCCTATCTGGACTCCTTATAGAAATATTTGTCTGATTGCACTCTTCTAAGAAAAACAAAATGTTTGTAACATACCTTTTCTATTTGACTTTAACTGTATATTACTGTTACTCACATACAATAGCTTCTTGGGTCCCCAAACAAATTTGCAGAATCACATACTTTTAGTTAGGACTTATGTGTATAGTTTTAAATAAAAAGCATAAAACAACCAAACATCCACAACAAAATTATCTGTTTACCAATTCAAAATTATACTAAGTGTTACAGAAATGGCTGTAAAATAGTCACTACATTAGGTACAAATTTCTTCTTGGTATTGTGACCTAAATTACAATATCAGTTTAATATAAAAAAGTGGATTCCATATAGAAAGTTTAGGAAACACTGGTCTATCATGCAGTGAAGATTTTATTTATCATATGTATACATTACTTTAAACCAGGATTTTGTCTTAACGAGGAGGTCAGGAGTAAGAAACAGTAGATGATTAAATCTAGAAGATGGCAGAGATACAACATCGTGGGTTCCCAATGCAAATAAATGCCAATATTTTAGATTTTCAAAGCAAGTGTCATAGAAAAATAAATAAAATAATGGGTAATTATTCGTAAAAAAAAAAAAACAGAACCGTATTTTGTGCAAATCTAACATCATTGCTGCAGTTTTTGTGTTTCTTGTTTTGATTCGTTCACCATAATTTGTATTTCTTTTTATAAAATGACTTGATCTGTTTACCAGAGAAAAGTTAATATATATGAATATATGAATAAACTTAATAAAAAGAAGAAAGGGACAGCAGGTCAGATACAGATGAAGAGCCAGTGATGGATGAGAAAAAGAAAAATCACACAACACACACAGAAGCACGTACCTTGTCAGTCTTCAGATCAGCATGCTGCTGTGGACAGGGCGCCCCCCCACACTAGCATCATAAAGGCTACAGCTAAAATCACTGCAGTGGTTACTGGCAAAAGTCCTTGTGCTTCAACATGAACACCATTAAGACAAACCATACTTTACAAAAGGACTCGCACAGGTTCACTGACTCTCATGGGGAACCACCAGTGGGGTCCTAAATTCAGGGGCATAGTGTGGAACTACCTTTATAGTGGTTGACAGAATAAAAAGCATTACAATGCTCAGGTCAACACACACAAACGTGCAGTACAGTTGCCCCTATGCAAGTCCTCAAGAGGGGGACGCCCAGTATATGTATAGAGTAAATAAAGGCTGATACTTACATCCTATCCTCGCAACTTTTTCCAAAGCTCTGTGATTCATCTTGCTTTAGTCACCATATGATCACTATCATAATGGTGGGGTTTAATGAATAGATTAGCTTTTGAGTAACTTAACATAGTCTCCATGCATTTTTGTGTGATGAATGAAGAATGGATATATATATATATATATATATAAATAAAGGTCACACCTAGATAGTTTCACTATGATGGTCACAGTTGTCAAATCAGGCCTGAGCAAGGTGACAAAAGTAGTAACTGACTGCCTACTTGAGCTGACTTAAATCTGAATATGAAACATTTCATAAAATATGGGGCAAATTATTACAAATGGTGGTGTAAAATTTAGAAATTCCCAATTTGTTGCAGAGTATGCATGTTCCTGAGATCAAGAAAAGTTTTAGAAATGTGTCAACTAAATATGCAGGTTCTAGGAATGAACTGCTGTCCAAAACCTGTAATGTCAATTTCAAGATCAAAAAAGCCACTTTACCTTGTGGGTGTCTCGAAATTTACTAATCTCTCTGGAAATCAGGTCTCTCTTGTCCTCCTCCATATCGATTGTGTTAATATCATCCTGTGTAAAAGTGAGAGAAATGTTGGTACTCAGGTTGAAATAACAACCTTCACTTTGTAGCTTAAGCTTTTTCTTCTGACTTGTATAACTGTTTTAAGTGTTATACCTCTTCTTTTTTCTCCTTTTTTCTCTTTCGTCGCTGAGAATCCTCATCCTGTGAAGGTGCGGTGAGTTCAGCAGCATATTCCCGCATCAATCCATCAATAGCACCTTTAACTATCTGATCTTTCTTTGTGGTCTCCTCATCTAGAACCTCTTCCTCTTCATCTCCTCCTCCTCCTCCTTCTTCTGCTTTCTTATTCTGTAAATACAATGTTGTCAACGTAGTAAGTAAATATAAATTCCAATCACTAAACAAAATACTGAGAGACACCTGGTAAGTGATTCAAGGTCTTGTAGAAGAAATAGTGACTGAATCTTACGACCATAAACATATTCATACCCCATTTGCAGTCTTCTTCTTAGCCTTCCATTCATCTAGCTGAGCTTTTGTCTTGGCATCCACCTTCACGAGGAGATTTTTGTCTCCAATCTGCAAGTCATGAAGTAGCCTCAGGGCACGTAATGTAGACTCTGGCTCCTTGTACTCGCAAAATCCAAAGGCTGCAATAAATAGTTATAGAAATAAACATTAAGGCAGATCAAAATGTTTGTTATGGTTATTTTATACGTCAAATAAAGATCAATTTTGTCATTCACTGTTCGTGTCAAGTAAAAATTTCTTTTATTTAGAGTTGCTCATGTGGAAAATCAAGTGGAAGAGTGAGATTAAGATGCTTGATAAGTTTACCTTGAAGTTTGCCAGAAGCCCCTTGAACTCTCTTCCAGCTCAGAACAATTCCACATTTCTGCAACATCAGCACACACAGAGAAAGAGAGAGGTCAAAATTCAAGCAAAGTTGACTATAAAATGCCATTGTACAGGATTCAGACTCTGCAGGCTGCCTATAAAATATGGCACCTGTGTGTGCAAAAGCTATTTGCGATTTAAATGATGTTCCTGAAGAGATCTGTATCATAGCTGCATTTATTAGAAAATTATTAAATTATTCTAGTGGTTAATTTTGAAAGAAATGCTACAAATACAGAATGTATCCATATATTAGGGGTGTCAAAATTGATTTTTCAATTCTCAATCTTTTTTTCTTTTAGCGCATATTGACCAGCCATTTTTAGACTTGTCTAGTTATGTGTGGGATAATTGGTTTTATGTCATGATTTTTAATTTTTTAATTCCTATTTCAAGTGTATACATGGTGTCATGAGTGATGTCCATCATTTGTTTGCAATGTACCACACTAAGGCCTTATTGTCAAATATTAATGCAACAATAACCAGTCAATTGTACACTAATTATAAAAAGAAGAAAAGTCATAGAGTAATGTAGCTCTGTGTTGCTCTGAAGATCCAGCAATCTGTTGTTAAAGTCACTAAATGGACACGGACCTCGAACAACATTACCATACATAGAAGGCAACACCTTTATTTTAAGCTAATTAAATGTTTAAATCCAGGGGCTTCAACCACTTAATAAGGTTGCATGTCTGATGCTACAAATACCCCTAAAGTGCTAGTTATCACTTTAGTGAGTTGAATCTTGAGAATGTTTTGCACCAAATGAGGACCAAAGAGTTTGCCTGTGTTAACAGAGTCCTTTTCATAGTTACGTCTACATCCTTATGATAAATGTGGAGATATCCTGTGCTTTACTACCGTGGGTTTCTTATCAACGACACAAACGTTGTTGACAAAACTCTGGGCAAAAGTATAATATTTCCACACGGGTGATTTCAGAGAAGCAGGAGGGGGTTCGGGTTCTGTCGATGTGTTGCCCAAATCAGCAGTTGCCATGGTTACTATTAGTTGGCAGAAGCTTCAGGTTAATGGGAGGGAGTAACATGTAGTCAGGCTACAATGGCTACAACTACAACAGTGTGGTTTTTCCTCCCGTGTCACATCTGCAGGATGTCACACTTTGTTGATTCCATCTTTGCTTTCGAAGGTCAAGATTGCGACATGGTTTTGATCAATATTCAAATAACAATCGAGACTGTGACACCCCTACCATATATCCTGCAAAAAACAGTTACTTCCATTTTGCATCAACTCTGTATTACTACAATCTGAGTAGTCATTACTTTCTAATGTGGAAGCTGCAAACTTTAAATAATACTTCCCTGTCATTTTTCCTGTTGCTGTAACAAGTGAATTTCCCCAGTGTGGGATCAATAAAGTCTAATCTAATCCCATGTGCCATTTTTGGATTAATTTCTGTTCCTTACCGCAAGGAGTTGTCTGATTAGCATGTCTGAGGCTTTCTCTGAAATGTTCCCCACAAACACTGTGGTGGTGGGGCCACTGCTCTCATCGTTGTCTTTGGCTTGCAATGCAGCAGCATCCTTCTTGGTAACTGGAGGCTTACTGACCACAGGCACAGGAGGCACCATTACTGTAGTTGTGGGGGTCATGATGCCCATGTGAACCGGGATCATAGGAGTTCCTGCACACACCAAAGGAAATTATTATCAAATAGAGGCGACAAAGTCTTGAAGGAATTTAATTAGTTGTTTTCAGAGTTGTCTATTTGTGAGCTACGCAACTTAAACAACTAAAGGACAGAATTCTACTTAAGCTGGAATGGAATTATTAGATTATGGTAGTAATACAAACACAAATCCTGATTCAGGATTCATTTTAAAACAATTGTTAACTTGCAAGATCAGAGAGTGCATTAACACTCTGTTGACATGCACAGACTGAGAATATACATGGAGTAATCGGACTATGAACCGCATTATCCAGGTATGTTTGTCTGTCCAACGCTAATTTGATTTTACTCGAACTAGCACATTTACATGGCATTAAGAAACTGGTATTATTGTCTTAGTCTTAAAAGAATATAACTTTTAACATGCATGTAAACGCACTAAATGTAGGGTACAGATTTTGGTGCAGGTTTGAGCTCTGAGTGCTATCTCTGAATGTCTTTGTGTACGCATTATAACCCTAAGTGCAGAGTACAACTTTTAGTGACATTTTCAGAATAGACACCTTAATCTGGCCTAAAGACTGCCGCACCATAAAGTTAGTATCACGTTCAGCACTACAGAAAATTAAGATACGTTTACAGTTTAACAGGTAAGCACTTACCTGAGGGGAAGCCGGCATACTGGGGGGGAATGCCAGGAGGTGGCAGCAGCGGCCGGTTTATATGTGGTGGGAAGGACATTGTGGGTAACAATTGGACCGACCTAAAAAGAACAGTGAAACCATTAGTAATCTACATGTACGTGGTAGAATAACCCATTTAAATCATCGCTGCTTCAAATCGTATAACTTCGTTAAACGTGTTACGTACACACTAGCTTTAACTTAATGACAATCACATTTCGACTTTAAGACTTTAAATATACAGCCCATTGCGTTAATAGTCGTTTCCTTATGACATGACAAAACACTATATTATAGTACACACTCTCTGAACCTCCAAATTAAGTTTCGAAAAAGAGGAAAATAGAATCCCGGGTGGCTAATGTAGCTAAAGCTAGCGGTGAGCACGCTACTGTTTAACCGAGCAGCTAATTCAAGATAGGCTAGCATTAGCTACAGTTAGTGTTACCTAAACGCCAAAAGTCACTTTTGTGGGTTGAAAATGAGTTCAAAAGGACCGTAACAATATCCGCATGCACATACCTCAAACCAGGTGGCGTAAAAAGGTATTAAAACAGCTATCCGAGGGCTAATGGTTGTAAAACACTTTGTAAGGTTTCGTGAGTTAGATTAGCACAATGGCTGTTCACGGGCGTTAAAAAAAAATTGACGCAAGCGCTGTACGTACCAGCTCGTCAGCGCGTTTGTTTTGCTCATCGGAACGTGATCGTTGGGCGGGACTGGTTGGTTGGTAGGGACATTGGTCATGTCGCAATGCTGCCTCCTTCTGGATTTGATCATCCATAATTACTACTCTTTCCCGTTTTATAACTCAGATTATGTGCTTGGTTGGTGTTGTATTACTGCGTCCTTCTCGTTCTGTCTCGGAAATGTGGCGTCTTTATCAAAAGTCATGGGATGATTTTTTTAAATCATTTGTTTCGTTTAATCGTTTTGTTTCATTAGCGTCTTAAACGTATTTTTTAATAATTCAAAGAAGCTTTCTGATTTTTCAGCTCCTTAAATATATAATATTTTGGGGTTTCCATGGCGCCATTTAACAATAAATAAATAAAACTGAAATATTATCTAACATCACAGTGTCTAGGGTTGAAAAACACCAATCAACATTTTCTGACATTTTATGGACCAAACAAATACTCGATCGATCGAGAAAATAATAAACGGATTAACTGATTACGCAAATAATCGTTAGTTGCAGCCCTACAATGGACTTCAAAATGTTATAGAGTGTGAGTAAGATTTAGCTTTCTCAAACTGTACTTTATTTATTTATTTATTTATTATTGTGGGCATTATTATTATATTACTTATGTCATAAATGTGCCATTTGTATAAGCGTCCCAAGGTGTCCCATAAAGGTCAAGGGCATCAGTAATGGATTCACCTGCCCAGTATTTTCAATGATTCGTTTTGATTTGTTCTGTCTTTGAGGGAGAATACTCGATAGCGTTCTCTAACATCTTACTTTGCGCTGTCAAAAAATAAATTGTCGTTGAAAAAAAGCTCAGTGTGCCTGACAACAACAAATGTTTGTTGGCCTTTTTACCCCAACACTTTTATTTAATCACAACGTTAACCCCCCCCCCACCCCCCAAATAAATAAATAAATTAATAAATAAATAAAAAACACTGTTATTTAATCACAACGTTAAGTCCATGTAGCCTTTTAATTCTTTATTTCGTTTAATGTCACGCAGCATAACATCTTCAGAGAGATAGAATGCTCCGGTGGTCTGTTCCCATGGTGTTTCTGTTCACTGACAGCAGCTGTGTCGCGAGGGCTGCATCTGACAAGCCCGTGACGTCACTTTAAGCGGTTTTTTTTTTCATGGAAGGTGCTAGAACAAATGAAGCACACCCTCCCGATTTTCAAGTATTCCTCCATGACATTAAATAGACCCCCCGATGTTCGCTATTTAATACGGTTGTTTGTTTGTTTTTAAACTAACGCCGCACGTGTAATGTTTATTATTAGATTTATTAAATTGTTGCCGATATTTCTGCCTTGATCGGTGTAGGAGAGTTTTGGCTGTCAACAAAAAGTTTGGGGTCTGTATTGTTCCTTAATTGGCCCTGATTCTCAAACTGTGGCACGTGTGCTACCTGTGGTACAAGAGCTTCCTCTAGTGGTACTTCAGAAATCAGAAATACTGATCTACTGTATATACGTTTATGTGTAAAGAGCGGAGCTGAGGAATTTGGACAAATAACTAAATAATAATAATAATGAATTAAATAATAATTAATTACCTTATTTCTCTTATTTCTCACCAGTCTTAATCTAATTTCACTATACCAGTGTCTGAAGTATATGTGGGTAAGAGGAGGATGCTGAGAGAGCAATTTATCTTATTGGGAATAATTGTCTGGTGTTACTTGGTATAAAATGTTTGAGAACCACAAATGGCAACAAAGGTGTGCAAGCCTCAGTGACTGACCACAGTGTGTAGAGTTTCAATATAAATGTTGCCTTTATCACCAAATTTGTAATGGAAGGATTTTGTGTGAAATGGACTTTTGTGGTAATTTTGGTCATACTGCTGCCATCTGGGCGTGTTTTGGCGAATTACTGGGTCCCTTGTAAAGTTGTGCTTTTTTTTTTATTGTCAACAAATATCTTCACCCTACTTAAGGTGATATTACCAACACCTAATTAACGTGTTATGCCTCAGTGTTTCAGATAAATTGGAAAAAAAAAAAAAATAAATAAATGAAAAGGGGAACACGTGTAAAACTGTTGAGAAATCGCAGATGTAGATTATTTTTTTAACTGCAAAATTATACATTGTATGCATTCATCAAAGCCGGGTACTCATTTTCAAAAATGTTCATCTGTATTGCATTCATTTTTGTATAAATGTGGTTTGTTAGAGGGGTACTGTACAAGATGGCAGCCTCCTTAAAGCGAGGCCCTTGCCTAAAACGAAGGCTTAGGCAACAAAACCCCAAATTTCTTAATTTTAAAGCAATGTTACACGTATACAAACATACAAAAGCCCCTTTTGCATGCACTGATGCACTTGTTTCCATTGGGGCTGGAATGGAGACAGAGAGTGGTTAGGCAAGGCAGGAACAATAACCACATGGTCTTTATAGGCTTTGATAGCTTTGAAGATATATTTAAGCTTTGAAAAATTTGTTATATATATCCCAGGAGATAGTATTCGTGTTATGGATGCAATTTCTGCTTTTGGACACTTAAGTCTTCTTAAAACGTTAAATTTGTTCCACAGTTTTCCATCGTAGTCTTTCCAAGGTCCTCTTTTTTTTTACTGGTAGTACAGCACTGTATATACATTAAAATCTATTCCGTCATCATAGTTTGTTCTGCTCATTCAGTTTATATTTTATAATAACTGTGCATATTGTGTGTTTAAGTTTTCATGCATCCCCTGCTTTGTATCCACAGACCTGTTTCAGTAAGAGGAAAAAAAGAGCGCCGCGGAGGGATACGGCCGCACACTAAAACTCGTGTGTATAAAGATTCCGGTCTATTAAAAGGAAGTCCCTTTCCATTTCCCTGCGTCAGAGAGCAGAAGGGACAAAAATTTTTGGCCGCATTTTATTCAAGAAAAGTCAACGAAATAAACAAGGTACGTATACGAATGTTTCCTCCCGCACGGAACACAGTGTTCCCCATTCATATCTCAGTTTGGCCCACCCGTCACCGAGTTATTGAATGGATGTATCTGTGATGTGAGTGGCCCTGAGTCACGACGCTAGCAGTAGCACCACAGCCATCCTGTGTGGGCTACGTTGAACAAGAAAGCATTAGCGCCACGCGTCTGATAGCATCTTGATGTAACAACCCGTTTTCGGTGAAGCGTTCTTATGAATTGTGATAATCCACGGTGCAAATGCGGCACAGTGCCGCACCGCTAGGCCTGGTGTTAGATTGCACCAGTGCAGGCAGGTGTGGTGAGCAATGACAACGTTGACTGTGGTTCAGCTTGACGGAGCTAGTCGTGATATTTCACACTTGATCATAAAACGACACTTAACACCCTTCGCGTTGAACTCGTTACGATAATGGATGGGGAACTGTTAATTTGACCTTAGTTTTCCGATTCGTTCAGAGTTGCGCAATAAACGCAAATAAAAGACCATCTTACACACGTTTCTGACATTTGTTGTCGTGAATTGCAAGGGACTCGTTTGTTTATCTTGTGGTTCATAAACGATCTAATAGTAATGTATCTTTGTGGCTTCGCCTCAACGTTAACACTGTAAATGAGCACTATGTCCAGTGCCGCGTTCGTTAGTGGGGTAGTTAATTTCGTTTCTGGTAGTTTCCTCAGCACGTGTTTGCGGAGTCCATTGTCTGTTGGTCGACGCCATGTTGGTTAAACGGCTACTTCCGCCGGTTTGTAGTGACGCGGTGATGGCGGTCCAGTGTTGCGGAACCGGGTTGCGTTCTGTAGCAAATTTTAATGTTATTGCCAAAACCTCAAAGAAGGAAAAGGTGTCAAAGACTTAAAATAGACTTTTTGATGTTCTTGTCGCGAGACTGCCCTCAATACGAAGAGTGTTTCCACTTTTGCCTCTTAAAACTCTTTATTGCCAAGTGCATAGGGATTTTGCACTTGTGTTTTTGTGCTAAACGAAGGTCTACTAGAATATTAGATTAGAGATGGTAGTGAAACACCGACTTAGAGACATTTGGAGCGCAAGTACATTTGGAGTGCACAGGTTTGTGGTATTGAGAAATGTTGCAAAAGATTGTGCTGAGGAAATTTCAAGGCTTATTTGTACACTTGTAGTCAATTTAATACATCATACAAGACAGATTACTGTAAATGTTATATGTAGATAAAATGTAGTCAAATATGTATTTGATCTTATTCCCCTCCTTCCAGCAACAAATTTTGACTTATTTTATAAACCACCATAAACGCCATCCCTGACTTAAACCCAGCTGTAATACCTCCCAAGGCCCAAACTTGGGGCTGCAGTCTGCACTGGCTTAATTTTTTTTTTGTGTGTTTGCATGCAGATGCCTGAAGAAAGCAGTCAAGAGTTGGAGGTTGAGACCTTTGCCTTCCAGGCAGAGATCGCTCAGCTTATGTCCCTGATCATCAACACTTTCTATTCCAACAAAGAGATCTTCCTCAGGGAGTTGATCTCCAATGCCTCTGATGTAAGTTGTTTTTTCATTTTACTTAGTAACTGAGCTATGATACAATGAAGCATTAATAATGTAACATACATACCTTCTTCCATATATTAAATGTAGCTCTAATGTATTTTGTCCTGTGCATTTTTAATAGGCTTTGGACAAAATCCGATATGAAAGCCTGACTGATCCATCCAAGCTGGACAGTGGCAAGGATCTGAAAATTGATATCATCCCCAACAAAGCTGACCGCACTCTGACTATTATTGATACTGGAATAGGTATGACCAAAGCTGACCTGATCAACAACCTGGGTACCATCGCTAAGTCTGGCACCAAGGCTTTCATGGAGGCCCTGCAGGTATGATGACAGAACATCTCAATTGCTGCACATAATACCACGATATGTAAGCCAATACTGGCTGAGGCTAATCTTGCAACACAAATTGAACTGTTTTTACTGTCATATTCTGACCTTTCTGGTCATGTTCCTCTTTAGGCTGGAGCTGACATCTCCATGATTGGTCAGTTTGGTGTGGGTTTCTACTCTGCTTACCTTGTAGCTGAGAAGGTAGTTGTGATCACCAAACACAATGATGATGAGCAGTATGCCTGGGAGTCTTCTGCTGGAGGTTCCTTCATTGTCAAGGTCGACCAAGGTGTGTGTTCTGGCTTATTAATGTGTCTGCATGGGGGAGCTTAAAGTCTGAGAAAAGTAAATGGCAGACGCTTTAAATAGTGCAATCAATTTTATAAATTAAACAAATGGTTGGGCCTTGTCTGCCTCACCTTCCTTACATTATACATCCAGTCATATTCAGTTAAATGTGCCAGGACTCAAAACATTTAATCTGTACACCTTTTTGTTAGGTGAACCCCTTGGCCGCGGAACAAAGATCATCCTGCACCTGAAGGAGGACCAGACAGAGTACACGGAGGACAAGAGGATCAAGGAGATTGTCAAGAAGCACTCCCAGTTCATTGGCTACCCCATCACCCTGTTTGTAAGCAACTTGAATTTGACTCAACAGTGATGTACTTCAAGATCTTGTTGGTCACTGTTGCCTTGTCAGTGTAGTTTAAACTTATTTTGACTTGCAGGTGGAGAAGGAGCGTGACAAGGAAATAAGTGACGACGAAGCAGAGGAGGAAAAGGCTGAGAAGGAGGAGAAAGAGGAGGCTGAGGATAAGCCGAAGATTGAGGATGTGGGCTCAGATGATGAGGAAGACTCCAAAGACAAGGACAAGAAGAAGAAAAAGAAGATCAAGGAGACATACATTGACCAGGAGGAGCTGAACAAGACCAAGCCCATCTGGACCAGAAACCCCGATGACATCACAAATGAGGAGTATGGAGAATTCTACAAGAGTCTGACAAATGACTGGGAGGATCACCTGGCTGTCAAGGTAAACGGTGCAGGCGAAAGCTGCTGTATGTATAGAAATGCTTCAGCCAATGTTTGGCTCAAATTATGTGCTGATAAAACTCTTAAATTTGATTTGTCTCCTTCACAGCACTTCTCAGTGGAAGGCCAGCTGGAGTTCAGGGCTCTTCTCTTCATTCCCCGTCGTGCTCCCTTTGACCTCTTTGAGAACAAGAAAAAGAAGAATAACATCAAGCTGTATGTCAGAAGAGTTTTCATCATGGACAACTGTGAAGAACTTATCCCAGAGTACCTGAGTAAGTCTCATCTGCCACACTAATGCTGACTTAAAAACTGCAAAGCCACTATGTGGTGCAGCCCCTTTAATTCAGCTGTTACATTTCAGACTTTATCCGTGGTGTGGTGGACTCTGAGGATCTGCCTCTCAACATCTCCAGAGAAATGCTGCAGCAGAGCAAAATCCTCAAAGTCATTCGCAAGAACATCGTGAAGAAGTGTCTGGAGCTCTTTGCTGAGCTGGCTGAGGACAAGGACAACTACAAGAAGTTCTATGAAGCTTTCTCCAAGAACATTAAGGTATTTGAAATAAACCATAATGCTGCACTGATTCTAAAAGAATCACTGAGCTTTAATGCAAAGTTCCTGCTAATTGTATTTTCAAGGCATCCACATGGATTCATGAGGTTTTATAGTCTTGTATGTTGCAGCTTTTCAGCCTTAAATGCAGCAGTTATGATTTTAAGATTCAGTGAATTGATCTAGTATAAATTGAGTCATTAAACAAAGTAATGACTCTTTACAGGCTTCAAGTGTTTATTGATTTGGTTCTCCTTTCTCTGTAGCTCGGTATCCATGAGGACTCTCAAAACCGCAAGAAGCTTTCTGAGCTGCTGCGATACCACAGCTCCCAGTCTGGAGATGAGATGACCTCCCTCACAGAGTACATTTCTCGCATGAAGGAAAATCAGAAGTCCATTTACTACATCACTGGTGAGTCTGATATTTATATTTTTAATTGCTTTGAGTAAGCTTATATGCTCCTTTTTAAAAATAAATGCATTTAATTAACTTTTTTTTACCTTTTTAGGAGAGAGCAAGGATCAGGTGGCCAACTCTGCCTTTGTTGAGCGTGTCCGCAAGCGTGGCTTTGAGGTCCTGTACATGACTGAGCCGATTGACGAGTACTGTGTCCAGCAGTTGAAGGAGTTTGATGGTAAGAACCTGGTCTCTGTCACCAAGGAGGGTCTGGAGCTTCCTGAGGATGAGGAGGAGAAGAAAAAGATGGAGGAGGACAAGGCCAAGTTTGACAATCTCTGCAAACTCATGAAGGAGATCCTTGACAAGAAAGTGGAGAAGGTTGGTGATTTGTATGAACTAGTTTTTTAGCTTCAACTTAAACCTGAGATTTAGCTTCATTTTGTAGGATGTAGGGTTTGGTTGACCGTGTTCTGTTTAACAGGTGTCCTAATTTGTTCATACGTCACAGTGGTGAGTCAAAGCAGGATTGAGGGGAGCCCCCTTAGGTCTTCTGTGTTAAGTTAACTGTGAATGGTGTGCAGTTTTGTTTCCCCTCATGTGATCTTGAATATTTGAGGTGTGGTGACCAAATTTTTATTTTTTTAAATGTTTGAAAAACTTAACTCATGAATGTGATTTTTGTAATGCTGACTTAACATTTTGCATATTTTGTTTCATAGAATTTCTGATACTTAGTCTTAGACAGGCTGGTGTCTCTAACATAACTACTCTGCATGTATTTATTAACTTGGAATTTTAAAGAAAGACATGTTGTTCAGAGCTTATGCATGCTGGGATTTGTCTTAATTTATCCTTTTTGTCTCATCCAGGTGACGGTGTCCAACAGACTGGTGTCTTCACCCTGCTGCATTGTGACAAGTACTTACGGCTGGACGGCCAACATGGAGAGGATCATGAAGGCCCAGGCTCTCAGGGACAACTCCACCATGGGCTACATGATGGCCAAGAAGCACCTCGAGATCAACCCTGACCACCCCATTGTGGAAACTCTCAGGCAGAAGGCCGAAGCTGACAAAAACGACAAGGCTGTGAAGGACCTTGTCATCCTGCTGTTCGAAACTGCCCTGCTGTCCTCAGGCTTCTCCCTGGACGACCCACAGACTCACTCCAACCGCATCTACAGAATGATCAAACTCGGACTGGGTAAGGACATGCCACAGTTAAAACTTTTAAATGTTAAAACACTTGCCACGTATATCGCTTTTTAACAGGTTTCCTTATTCATGATTCTCTAGGTATCGATGATGATGACGTTCCCACAGAGGACACGACCTCCACATCTGTCCCAGATGAGATCCCTCCTCTCGAGGGCGAAGGCGAGGATGATGCTTCACGCATGGAGGAAGTTGATTAAACCATCTTTCCTTTTCCCAAATTTTTAACACTTTAACCTCACTTTTCAATTGTACATCCCTTAAAAAAAAAAAAAAAACTGCAGTAATTGCAAACAGTCATTCATGTTGTGTGGTTGGCCAGTGTTGCTCTTGTGTACAGAGCAATTCTCTGCAACACCGTTTTAAGAAAAGCAATTTTGGTTTTTGCTCTACGAGTTCATGGTGACAGCACATTTGTTTAATGAGTACCCTGTTGCACTGAGTTTTAAATGTTGGAAATGTGTGAACATGGGAATGCTACATTCCAGTATAAAGGTCAGGAGGGTTTATGGAGGTTCTGCTCATGTGCAACACTGCACGCTGCATGCAGAGAGGACTGTATGATTCCTTTTGCCTGAGTCCAGGCTTGTCTGTATTCCAAATCTTTGTTTTGCAAAAAAATTAAAGCTGTAATACCTTACTTGACTTATTGTTTTGTCTATTGCTCACAGGGAGATTTAAAAGAAATGTATAAATAAATTCAGAAGTGGTACATGGGGCCTCCAACTGGTCTACAAATGACCAATAGGTGGAGCTCTGGTACAGGCTTATAAAGAACCACGGTACAAATGATGCTGCATACAGATGCCAAGAATTTCAGAAATTAAATTGCAAGGCCAAAATGTCAAACATTAACAAGATTGTACTGAGTAAATTTACTGCGTCTTAAGTCCAGGGCTGCTTGAACTCGTTCATACCTAAGGCTTCCTCGGTGCAACACTTAACTCTAAATACTAGTTCATAAAAACATTAAATCTGAACTCCTAAAATCTAACCTATGTTGTCACTGTTTCTGAGCCCATTGAGAGTTCACACTCAGTTGGCTGGACACTTGATTATGCACAAGTGCTCAACATATCAAAGCAACCTTCAATAGCAACTCATGCACTTAGACATGTAGATTTGGCCAGTATGCCCTGCTGGAAGTCAAACAGCAACCACACGAAACAAGGATTTTCTTTCTCTTACAACCATCTCTAGTGTTGAAAGTGATCTGAGAACAGAACATCTAGTGAGCACTAGTTCTCTGAAGGAAGATGCCTTGTTGCTAGGGGTCAGAGGAGAAGGGCCAGACTGGTAGAAAAAATAAATTATTGGGGGGAAAAAAAGTTTGCAAAAGACCATTTTCCATGAGTTGTGTGCCTAATAATGTGACCAAATAATGTATGGCTGAGGTCAGAAAGACTTGCTAAAAAGTCATAAGCCCTCATCTCCCTGCTAAAAAAAAAAAGCGATTTCCTTAATTGTTTAATTGAGAAAATATTGAAAATGTTGTCAACAAAGCTGCATGAGCATTAGAAAAAGGCTGCTAGTAAATTGTATAGTTTTCCCATATAATGTAATAATTTAATGTCATCTACGTCTGCTACATAAACGTAACATCACTTGTCAGACGATAAAGTGCTTTTTGTTTTGATCTTTCACATCAAAGCAAATGTTACCAGTCAAGTATCACAGGAAAGAAAAACCACAAAAAAAAACACACACACAAGAATCTGTCCTGCCTTTTTGTCTATCACTTTTTTTTTCCTCACAAGTGTGAGGCAACGTTTGTGAACGTAAAGCTTGTAGTTTTCCTGGAAGTCGTGTGATTTCTACAAGTGTGAGGACGCGGCAGCAGCTTTTCTGCTCTCATCAGTAAAAGAGTGAAGTGTGGGGTGGGTGTCCCTCTCAAAACCAGTCAAAGTGAAATCGTGGGAACGTAAACTTGGTCTTTCAGTGACACACTAAGGACTTCTTGGTTTCAAGCCACAACTGACAACTCCAAACCCTTTGTATCACTGAATATGCACTGAATGTGCTACTTTTAGTAAGTTGAAAACCGCATTTTACTGGTTGTTATGACCTTGAATAAGTATTTTATCAAGCAAGAATGATAGAGTGAGCTAAAATCTGTCAATCATTTTGGCAGATTTCAATTAGCAAAAATAAGCAGGCTGTATTCTGAAAAATAAAACCCTCAATTGATTAAAATAAAGTTATCTTGAGGCAGAAACTTTTGCCCATCCAGGTGTTTCAACACGTAAAATGACTGGATATGTCACTTATAACTCTTCTCGATAAAGACTTCTGAGGTTGCTCTTAATTGGTAAAATTACTTCAGTGCATTATAATGACAAACAAATTCCTCAAGTTGAAGCAGAAACAAAACTATGGCCACAAGATCGGGACAAAAATCAACTTCTGGCAAGTGAAAAACTGCATTTTACTATTGGCAGTGGTCGTGTTCAAGTGTTTCAACAGGTAAAAATGACTGGGTGGTCTATAATCTTTTAATTATAATTTTTCTGATATAATATAATTTATACTTTTCCATAATTTAACAAATACAACCCCAAATTAATCAAAGTAACGTAATTTTAAGGCAGAAACACAAGTTAGGGGCTGTAATCATTTGTTAATGAAAGAACATTTGAATTTATTTATATATTGTCCATTTAATTATGGACAATAATCTTGTCCACTCGGTTATAACTTGTTGGTAAAATCAAGTTATTTAGAGGCAGATATCAAATGGTAAAAATAACAGGGGGGCTACAATCTGGCACACAAAAACCCCATAATTAATATCAAGTGATTTTGAGCGTTGGGTTTTCAAATGAATTGTTGGCAAGTGGGAAAAAGAAAAATGCATTTTACTGGTTGCACTGGTCCTTTGCAGGTGTTTAACAGGTGAAATCTCTCCATTATAATTTTAAATGATTGAAATTATTTTGGATCATAATGTTTAAAGCAGCGGTTCTCAAAAAGGGGGCTGGGGAGCCATGGGGGACAGTGGGAGAGTTAAAGCGCCTGTCTTGTAACAATTATCGTGAATTAATGTTTTGAATTATGTGTTAATATGTATCCTTCCAAAAAATCAATTTTTGCTGCCAGTTGTTTTACCCGACAGCCTTTTATTTTGTGCCGTTGTTTCCCTATTTGTATATTTTAATCTGTTTTTCTGTCATGTGTAAAATAGTTTTTATTATTTCATTTGTTCAGGGGCTTCACTTTGTGCCTGGCGGCTGTGCATTGCTTGTTTTATGCACTTTCTGAGATTAAATGAAGACGAGTGCGTGACTCCACCAGTGACACTCTGACACTGTAATAAGGTCGATTTATGGTTAGCGCAGGTTGAAAGAGACATCTGACCTGACTTTCAACAACAACAACAAAAAGACTTCCTATTGAAACATTTGACCCCCTCGTGTAAAGCTGCTTAAAACCCCACAGATGCTGAGTGCATTCATGAGTGGGTGTTGTCACTGTGGTGACACAGTGAGCCATGTTGTGTAACACAACTATGACTGCAAGAAATGGGCTAAAGCTGTGCTGGCTGCTCACACTGTACCGTATCTTACACAGTGACTTGAATTTCCATATATGTAATGCAGTATATCCTGCATATGAGGTAAAAACAAACATGAATATAAAGTTCACTATAGGCATTTCCTTCATGCCAGTGATTCTCAAACCTTTTTATACCAAGAAGCACCTGAGAAAATATTGAGCCCTTGAAGTAATCTCATCATCGCCAGTGTTAAAATAAAGCGGTTTAAATAGGCCGAGCTACCGACTTTTCACAGGAGGCAGATTTATTTATTAAGATCATTTTTTTTCTCTCACCATCCTCCTCTTCCTCACATATGCTTCAGACGCTGGTATAGTGAAAGTAGTTTAAGATGAAACAAGAGATAAGGCGAATCTCTCGCTCACTCATTTTCTACCACTTTATCCACCGAGGGTCGCGCGGGGGGGCGCTGGTGCCTAACTCCAGCCAACATAGGGCGAGAGGCAGGGTACACCCTGGACAGGTCACCATAAGGTGAATCTTATATTATTATTTTTCATTTGTTTTATTTTTTAACGCACCCTTGTTAAAGATTCCCTGCTCCACTCTGATCACATACTGTAGCCTGGTTAATAGAGTAGAACAGTATTTCTGCTCGCATGCCACTGGTGGTACATGTACCCCAGTTTGAAAACCATGGCTTTATGTACTTAGAACAAATAAATGAAATACTGTACATTGTATTGAATTTACTGTAAATTCACCTTACCAATGCACTTTACACACCAGCACTGTCTACGACATCACAAAACAACGGTTTTTATTATGTACTTTTTTTTTTTATAGCGATTGCAATTTATTATGCATGTGTATCTTTTCTTTTATCTTGTGTTTTTATTTTTGTATTATGTGACTGTTGGCAAGTGGCAAATAAAGTAGTTGGACTGCATATGAGGTCAAAACGTATGTGACACGACATGAATTAACAAAATAATATGAACATATATACTACATATTTCTTATAAACTGAATGCACAAACATATTCTACAATGATTAAGTTCAGGGCTGAAACAATGACTCAATTATTCCCCCAATACTAAATTAATCGTCAGCTATTTTGATAATCGATTTGAGTGTCTTTTTAAAGAATTAAAATAGATTTTCGTGTGATAATAATGTGAATATTTCATGGTTCCTTTGCTCCAGATGACAAAGAAATCATTCAAACAGAGTCAACTCGGTTTGTGGACAAAACGAGGCTTTTGAAAACATCATCCTATCCAGGTTCGATCAGCACTTTCTGACATTTTATGAACCAAACGATTACTCGAGAAAATAACCGACAGATACGACGATTATGAAAATAACCGTTAGTTACAGCCCTAGTTAAGTTATCTATCTACATGCAGTATATCACCATATGTGTGACGTACTCTTAGTATGTGTACTGTATATTATTACATTTGTGAGTGGGCTACGTGAACATACAGTAGAGTGAGAAAAAACACACGCCAACGCAGGGTTTGCAGATAACATGAGATAAAGAGATGCAGCTCTTTGTTTCTGTGACATAGTGGAACTTTGAGACCATCCAGCAGTTCTGTATGGCAAACGTGTCATTTTACTAATTTTGTTTCAGTGACAATGATATATGCCAGAAAAACAAATACGGTAACAGCGACTCATGTTCTGAAACAGTGTTGTCACGTACATATCAGGCATCAAGTCACTTCTCATATGTGACACGAGTTGGTAAATACTACAGACAGAAACAGGATTTACACCCACGCTGGGCAGGAAGGAAGCTGTGTGTACAGACAGGAGGTGTACACAAGAGAGAGAGAGAGAGAGAGAGAGACATACTGTGAAGCATCAAAAACAACAACCGACGTATATGATAACCTTTTATAGCGGCAACATAGAGAGTCGCCCGTTCTCTCGCTGCACGCCTGTTCCACAGAGTTCATGCTCCACAGGTCAAGTGAGGTAAAGGTCAGAGTTGTCACAAGGTCGTCACATTCTGGGAAACGTTTGGTTTCTTCTTAAAAGTTAAATAAGAATCACATAAACTACTTCAAGCTAATTACAAATTCAATCTTTAAGTTGCGTGTGCATATATAAATGAAATATTTATCCTCTTCATTTCATGTATTTAACTTTTTATTGATTAGTTTGTGACCGAGTGATTTACTCTTGTACACAGAAGGCTGTTTTTAATTGAATTATTTTAATGAAATATAATCTGCTTCAATACGTGCAGAAGACGATTAAAACTAAAAAAGCCAGAATTCGGAGAAAAAAAGTCAGAATTGCCTGGCAGATGGAGGATTACCATAGTCTGGCATGTAATCTCTTGTGATGGAGGTAAATATGCTCTCTTATAAATTTGGACAAGGAAGTAGAAAATATGCAGCAGTGCAGATTGTCAGTGAGACAGCAATGGTTTCCTGAAAGCTCCTAAATGATGCGGGACATTATTGAAACAGTCAGTTCCCATTAAACATTTGGTCTGTGTCAACTCTGCATTCACAGTGAGACCATCTTTGTTAAGCATTTGCAGTATTGAAGAGTCGACTGAGATACAGGCATGACACGCTGCTCCAAACCGGATGGAGGACGTCAGTAAATGAGAGGTGCAGGGAAATTCCCCCCCATTGAGCATTTGTGAGATCAATAAACCAGTGGGGAATATTTTCCCTCCATTCATTTTCAGACCCTATTTTCAGTTTGATGCTTAGTGAATCATAACGGCAGTCTGGGGTTATGAATCGGTGTAGAGCTCCAACAGCAGAAGCTCAGACGGTTTCGAAAAAATATAAAGGTTTGCTTCTCAAGAGAGGGAGTTGAAGAGAGACGATGATTTACAAGTAGAACACAAAAAAGCAATGCGATTAGACGCTTCTTTGCCGACGACTTTAGGCTCTATTTAGCTATTCATCCCACTCGCTTGTGGCCCTTTATGTCCCTAGACAATTTACACTTTGCTCATTTGTTTTTGCTAGTGCAATGAGCTGAAGTGCGTTACTGAGCGAATGGCGATGTGTGACACAACAGAGCCCAACTACGGACCAAAACATAAACTCAGTTTGCAAACTGCAAATTTGTTATCACCTTTGTTATCAGTGATGCGAGTATTCCAACATGTTTCCTCAGTCTCTGGTGACACCTAATGATATGTACAATACTGTGCATAAGTCTTAGGCCACCACCAGCTTTGTTGTTTTTATGTCAGTTTTGTGACCATTGGCGTTTAGATCGAAAGGACGTGACTAAAAGTCAGTCTTATGCTATATGATCAACCTGTCAGTGAGTTTGACTTGTGCAACATGTGTATGTAATGCTCAAACGTGTATTGAGTAAACCAGGTACAATAGACCTTTTTAACAGGAGCTATTTGTTGGCATGAAATAGTAGGAGAAACACAGGTTTTACCAGTGACAAGAAAGAAAGAGCCATGTTTGTGTTATTGTTCAAGTGTAAATGTAGGTCACACTAAATATTTACTAAATATAGAAGCATTTTTGTTGTTTGTTTTTCCTGAAAAACATGTTACTTTCAAACTGCATATGTGTTTCTCCATATTTTCAGGATGTGTTCCATCTAGAATTACTATTGCAACCACACACCATCAGCAGGGTAAAACTAACCTGTCTCACGATGGTCTAACCCCACCTCACGATCCAACGCTTGGTGAATTCTGCTTCACAATGATTGGATGTGTTCCATCCTGAAAATATGAAGTCATTGTATAAAGTGATTGAGAAATAATTGTACAGTATGGTCATTACAGCATTGCTAAAATAACAAATCTAATGGTGGCCTAAGTCTTATGCACTGTACTGTATATAATGTATAGAATAAACTCTATATAAAAAAAAGTATTTATCACCTTTAATCTGCTGCACTCATGCAATTTTTTGTTTGAGTTTAACTGTAAAGCTATATAATGTGTACACTCCACACCCTTAGTCTACACGTACTAATAGGCTACTACTCATATTTGCCAATGTAACACCTCGACTTTTCACCAGCTCTTTCCTTCTGCTTTGTATTCTCTCAGAATCATTGTCTAGAAAATATACACCAACAATTATAAACAAGAATAGTATCTGTATCTGTACCTGTAAAAAAAAAATTGACACAACTTTCAGTGAAATCAAACATGCAATCTTTGTAGATTTAAGTTAATTTAATGTTTTATTAATAAACCAGTTACCAGGGGGAATAGAATAATACAAAAACAAGTCACATTGCATTGCCCTTGTGTTGATTTTCTTCAACAACCCCAACCCCAGGACCTTAGAGTACCTGCGTGTTCTTGTGATGGCAACGAGCGTCAATCGACATCATTCAGTCTTCTTTCAAACGTTCACATGTAACAGTGACACACATGAGGCAGTCCTTTTACAAAAAAAAGTACATACCAGAGAGGATTGTTGGAAATAAGCAATATATATTTACATTATTGTTTTTAGCTCAACTGTGATACATAAAATTAAATCTGTTTGTAATGACAAAAAAGAGGAGCAAATCGTACTAACAGCAGCATCTGGTACAGTAATACTGGGGAAGAATTTAGGTGATTTTCTGAGTCGTGTGATCTTAAACAAACTGTTGTTTACCACCTCCTATAACACACAGTCCCTGGCACATGTTAACGTACCTTAAATTTATGAAACATGTGTTCAGGCTATGTTTACAGCTTAATGTGATAAGATATGACATAAATACATAAAGGCCCCTGCTCCTGGTTCTTGTGACTGAAAAAAACGTTATGATTATGTGTCTTTATAGAAGGTCAGTGTTGTGTTCAAACATTTTGGATAAAAGTACATTAAAGGTGTCTTTAAAAAATGAATCCTAAACTTTACAGCTCATAGACCTTTTCCAATTTTTCAGGATAGTAGTAATATTAAATTGGCTGCACAAGCAACATATTGTGGTTTAAGATAAAAATTCTCAACAATTAACTTGTGACTTGAGCAGTAAGG
The DNA here is from genome assembly GCA_016785285.1 of Brachirus orientalis. Lineage (NCBI taxonomy): Eukaryota > Metazoa > Chordata > Actinopteri > Pleuronectiformes > Soleidae > Brachirus > Brachirus orientalis. The sequence continues at coordinate 2,397,279 of JAFBJR010000160.1, read as the reverse complement.
AACTCAACAATCATACAGGCACTCGACTCACATGGACCCCGTGGGGGCGTCTTCCTGTAAGAGTCAAAAGTGTAGAATCCCTTTCTGTACTACTGCTGCCACAAAGAAAAAGAAGAAACAAATGAAGAAAATTCCCAGACCAAAGAGATACACAAAATAGACAAAAAGCACCACAGAAAATGTGGTCTCAGTTCCCAGTTTGGTGCTACTTTGGAGTGTTACACCTTCTGTGGAAGCGGCTGCACGGCACGTTGGCTGGACTTCATGCGGCTACGAGCATACACCCGTAGGAAAAGTGCCAGGAAAACTATGGCAACGCCGAATCCACCAACGAGTGTGACGGCGTGACCATAAAGGAAACATGAGAGAAGAATCGCGAATGCCTGCCTCAGGGTCATAATGATGGTGAAGACAGCGGCACCAAACTGGTTAATGGTGTAGAAGATGAAGAGCTGGCCACACGCTGAGCACACGGACAGCAAAACAGCATGAAAAGCAAACTCGGAATGGCGTGTCATGAAGGACAGCGACTCGAAGAAGGCACCCTGCTCCAGCAGCGAGCCAACTGTGAAAAGGCAGGAGAACAGGTTGACTCCAAACATCATCTGCACCGACGACATCTTTGCTTTGAACAAGTTGTCCTGCCAGTTGGAGGTAAAACTGTCAAAGACAATATAGCCAATGAGGATGATGATCCCACTGAAGGTTGTGACAGTGGACGGGTGTTTGTTGGTGGTGCTGGTCAGCAGAAACATGCTGACACCCACTGAAATCAGCATGGCAGTCAAGTACTCCCAATATTCATAGCTCCTACGGGACACAATCTTACCCATGAGCATGACAGGAATGACTTTGGAGGCCTTGGCCAGGACTTGAGTGGGAAAGCTGATGAACTTGAGGGCCTCGTATTGGCACCAGCTGCTCAGGATGTTTGACAATGAGGCAAAAGAATACTTGTACATGGGCGATCCGTGGCGAGGCTGCTTGAACAGGATGCACCAGAGTCCTGACACGGTCAGGGCCAGGATACGGTTCATGAAGACCAAGAACTGGGAGTCCTTGAATCTCTCCCCCTCCTCCTCTGGAGTCACACCATAAGAACGAGTCATCACCCTCTCCTGCAGGACCCCCCATGTCAGGTATGACACCTAAGAATAATAGTCAGAGTTTTCAGAAATATATATATATATATATTTTTTTTTTATAGTGTTTAGAGGTAGCAATTCTGATTTTTAAAAATGTAACACTGAGGTGCCATGTTTACTTCTGAAATATTTCCTCACAAGTACAGAGAAAAAAAACACAAAGATTATATTTTGTGCTGAAAGGTTGTTGAAAACTGTAGTGCGTAACCTTTAAATATTAACATATTTCCATTACATTCAAGCTATTGTCAAATGAGTTCACACAATGTTGTTGACAATGTTGATGAAGTCTATCTGCTCCACATGACTTTACTGATGTTTCTCAGTAAAGTTGTGTTTAAATGTTGTGTGTGTATATATATATATATATATATATATATATATATATATAGTTTTTAATTACATATTTTCATATATTATTAAACTTTTCGCATCAGACTGGTTGCTGGACACTTGCTCCGTTGGTGGCATACAGACCTGGAAGGACTGCCACTTACACTGGTCGTTCAGCAGTTTGACAGGATTAACTCTTCTTACCTGAACCTGCCCTTGCACAACTGCTGTATAAATACAAACACTCCCTCAGTCAGATCTGATGGTATTGGGAAGAACCTGTTTCCATATGAAGAACGCAGCCAGCATAAACACTAAATTGTTTCTGGTCAACAAAGTCCAAACAGAAACAGAATAAAAACATCAACATCAACAAATCACCAAAACTGGACCTTGAAGTCTCACACTAGTTTAACAAAAGAAAAAAATTTGGATCAATGCCCCAGTTTCTTAGTGATGTAAATTAACGCTTTCAAAATGTTACATAATACAAATTACAAAAAGAAGTAGTGCATTAAAGCAGCTTTATCATTTCCTTTGAATAAATATGTACCTGTTTACACATCCAGAAAAAATTTATGGCCACATGCCAAGCTAAATAGTTAAGTTACCGTCTGTGACGTACTTCACATAATAGTGTAGTCTTAAGAGGATGAAGTTCTCTGGAGCACTTCTTTAAAGCAAACATCACTACGGTATTTTTGGTAAAGACCAGTGAGCTGAGAGGGGACCAGACCGTGAATCAGTGGAACAAACATACACTTGTATGATATTTGCTATGGTGATAAAGCCACATGTAGCTGTGTGTATTCAATGACAGTGTGATTCTATGGATCCTCACCTGAAGTCCAGCAGCACAAAAGATTAATTTGATGGTCTGTTTGAGTGTTGAGCCTGAATCCGCCTCATTCCTGGATGCAACCGGCACGTCTTCCAACAAACCAGTTTTTACATCACTGCCAAACACGCAGGTTTTTATAATAGGGAAACAAATCCCATTACCTATAAGCAGAGAACACAAACGCCCAAAAATTTGCTTCATGTTGAGGTGATTGGGAGGGAAGTAAAACAAATATTTAGGAGTTATTAACTGTAAATGATGTCAATATTAGATGTCAGTGTTTTGTTTTCATAAATCCAAACCTGTTTCTAAGTAACTGGTGCGCTTGAAGTAGCTGATGAGGAGGTAGCCTGGGATGATGATGGTGGAGTATCCCAGCATGTTGACGAGGAAGCGGAAGAACCAGACATCCTGCCAGCCTTGCTGTACTAATGACTCCTCTGCAGCCACAGTAGAAGGGAAGAGAAGCAACACAAGTGCAGGCGAAACCCTGAGGGAATAATGATACAATACAGTATATCACACCAAAACATCAATCTAGCGTCCTGCATTAGTGGTCGCTAAACATTTATTGATCATGTATTAACTAAATATTTTATACATGAAACAGCTACTAACTTGATGACTATTCAAAGTGTAGTGTGAAATGTCTTTATAAATAGAGGTTAACCAATATGGGTTTTTTTTTTTATGGCCAGTGGTGATCTTTAAAAATCAGTGTAGCTGATGGCCGACATTTGATGCCTATTTTTTGGCCATTGTTTCTGGCCGGTTTCCTTTTTCTCTCCATCTGATAAAATATACGGTTTATTAAATAGAAATGACGCACAAAATTGCTTAACTTACATAAATATTAACTGATTAACACTTACAATCTCTCTCCAATGTATAATTTGTGTCTAAACTGGAGTACACTTATCAATAAAAATTGGAGGAAAAAAATAAACTTTTAGTGTCCTTCACAGCTCTTTTCCACACTATTGTAAGATATCATGTGTCTGCTCAAGTGAAAGGGTGGATCAGCACCTCAGGGTTTTCTACAAGCTGTCATGATGAAAAGACTCTACAAACTACACTATTATACAAAGTAGAGTAGACTTATCTTGCTCTATTATAATTATTATTATTACAATAAATATAAGTTGAGTGACTATAAACATTAACCTGGCATGTTAATACAAAAGGTAGTTTGATAGAAATTCAGCCAATGATATTTGACACCTTCAGGTAGTGGTTATTTAAATTGGGACCAATTGTGAGGACAGCCAACAGACAAATAATAATGTTTGTTATGCATGATTTGTGCTGAAACATCCCATGAATTCAGTGGTGTAGTGGACTCCATGCCCCAAGTAGGCTATAAATGGAATCTGGTAAAACAACCGCGACCTGTTAAACCTGACCTGAAGGAGGTGGATGATCCACCTGTAGTGAAAGCCTAGCTTCAAAAGGTGCTCTGCATACTGCTGTCGTGGCACTGAGCTGGGCTTCCTCCTCCTCCTGAGGGGAGCCTGCGTTACACAGACAGAGTGTCTTTGTGTGGGACTGCGCCGTGGCCTGGACAGCCAGTGGGCCACTGCAGCAAGACCTGGGCTCTGAACAAGCAGCTCATTACAGAGAGGACTGGCACTGGTCTATCTGAGCAGCCGACTCACAGGCTGCTGCACCACAGGCCCAAAGAGGGAAAGGGTGCCAAAATTTATGCGAGGACAGAGGGAATGTAGTGTACTCCGTCTGAATATACTGTAACATAACCTAGACTGAACACGAAAAGTAAAAAATTTCTTAACATAATTCTCCTTTATGTGGAGGGGGGGTGATATGGACATATTTTTTCCTTTAAGTACATTGTAAATGGAGAGTATTCATCAGATCCCATGGTTCAGCCCTAAACAAAGCCTATTTATTGAGTAGGGAATTTGATTAAGAATAAGCCAACCAATTTTGATCAGTGTCAATCTGATACTGATAAAAGAAAATTACTGAATAAGAAAAAAGTCAAATGTAATATGAGCCAAACATGAGTGGGGACTGCATGTCAGCCACAAAGCATTTATCATGTCAGCTGTTTGGACTCCTTGTTTAGATAAAAGATAGAAAAGGTATTTAGAAAAAAAACATTTTGTTTTTAATGAAGAAATGCAGAATTTATTGTTTTACTGTTTAACAAACATGCAGAATGTTTGTTACACAGTTGGATCATTGCATTTTGATATGTTCACTATGCTATTAACACTTTAGTTGTTTAATAAAGGGAAAAAAGCCAATCAGACTGATAGCTGTATTGGTTGTGATATTAGTATCTGACATAAAAAAAAAAGGATATTGAGCCAACCGAAATGTAAACAAGTGTTTCAAAAACTCAACACAACAAAAACATACAAAAACTTTTCAGTTGGCTAATTATGATATTAGAGGATAAGCTGTTAAGTGAAAATTACCACATATGATCAGCTTTATACATGTGCTATTAAAGGGTATCTGATACTGTAACGTGTCACTGTTTATTATGTTCATTAGAGATGAGTCCAGTGTTTTTGACCAGAATGTAAACAAAAGCCACCAACAGCATTTTAGCTGAGTTGTGCTGTTTATTTCTCCTTTAGAGGAGAAGAATATTTGCAACACAATTGGAGAATTGTACCTTTGAAACAGCTAAAAATGGCAAATAGTTTGAGATGAGTTGGACTGCAGAGTCGAGGCAAAGCAGCCAACAAATGCTCAGCACGTTTGGGACCTCCTTCAAGACTGTGAGAAAAGCCTTCCAGGTGACAACCTCGCGAAGCTGATTGAGAGAATGCCAATAGTGTGCACAGCTGTCATCAAAGCAAAAGGCGGCTACTTTGAAGAATCTAAAATATAACGCTTATCTGTGTACTACACAATTCCATGTGTTCCTTCAAAGTATGGATGTCTTCAGTATTTATCTACAATGTAGAAAATGAAAGACACAAAGAAAAACCATTGAATGAGAAGGTGTGACCAAAGTTTTGACTGGTGACTGTAAGACATTTGTGTAAAATGTCCATCAGTGTTTCCTGAACCTCAAATGTCCTGCTTTGTACACAATCCCAAAATATTCAATGTTTGTGGTAAATTAGTAAAGACATCAGATAACGATTTTCACATATTCACATTTAGAAGGCTATAACTTGTTGTAATAATGGCATATAAAAACAATTAGTAGTTCACAATTAATTGAGTGTCGGATTAATAATCCTTTCGTCAATGCTGAGCTAAGAAGCATCAACTATTTTGAAAATCGATTAAGTGGTTTGAATGGGGTTTTTTTCTTCAATAATTATAAGCATGCGTTCTGTTTTGTTTTTTTTAGCTTTTTAAATGTAAATATCTTCTGGTTTCTTTGGACCACGTAAAAAGAAATGATTAAAACCTAATATATTTGGTTGGTGGACAACACAAGACATTGGAGAACATCCTCATTTCCAGGTTTGGTAAACAGTGGACCGAACAAGTACGCGATTCATAGAGAAAATAATCGACAGATTCATCAATTATGAAAATAACCATAATGCGCAGCTCCATTTCTGTTTATTAATGTGGTCATAGCACCAGGTTGGCTCTTCCTGAACACGAACCGAACCGTTTACTTGTAGCCAGCAGCTTGTTTGCGGACTTAAAAAGCCCACAGGCAGTCACTTTAACCCGGATTTGGGATAACTGTGATGAGAAAACAGGATTCGTGACTCACCCGTAGGAACATATCATTGCAAAGTAAAGCACTAGTTCGTCTCTAGGACTAAAAGTCATCATTATTAGCAAGATATGACGTCCAGTTAGCTCCCAATGTTACCTCCATGAAAACGATGGCATTTTTCCACCTCACTCGGGCTCCTCGGCTCCTGGCGCAGTCAACACGCCGACACACTCAAGCGTCTCCGCTGTAACAGAGCATGAAGCCGCACAGGCTCCGTGGGTTAACGACGGCTTGTCAAAACAATTAGGACTCGTTTTCTTCCTGACTAGCCACCGCCTCAGCCCCGCTGTCATCAACTTCTCCTCCGATGTGATCACTGGAGCAGGCGAGGACCTACACACCGAAGGATGACGGACAAGAAGCGATGGTGGCAGCGACCCCTGTCGGTGTGGAGGAGTAACTACGGGCCTGTACAGGGAAACTGACGTTTTCTACGTGTTAGGTCAGCTATATATATATATATATATATATATATATAACTGACGTTTTCTACGTGTTAGGTCAGCTATATATATATATATATATATATATATATATATATGTGTGTGTGTGTGTGTGTGTTAGTGAAGGGAATTCTGTGGCCAATCTGATTCAATATAACATTTTTGTCCTCATAAACTTGATAAATGCTGCTACTGCACTTAAAATGTATTATTTCTTTCATTCATTCATGACCTATGACCTAACCCTAACCTTAACATAATCCTTACCTCATCCTAAAATACTGTATAATAATTTATGTTACTTGGACTTGCTTTTTGTCCATATAAAGAAGACAAGGCATAATGTGACTTTGTAAACGGACACACACACTTTTATATGTAACTTTTCCCAAATTTCTTTTTCATATACAAAAACCTATATGGTCTATAAAGTGCATAACAGTTGTTTCCCAGGCCGTGTGCCCAATGAGGAAGTAGATGTAGTTTCATAACTCTTTGTACTTGCCGGTGACCACAGAGGTTTGCCTGTTTATTGCTAGGGTGTTAGGGTGTTCTTGACAACTTATTACTATACTGACCAGAGATAAGCAATCTTGTGATTACCAGTGAGAAAACATTCAGCACATGTCAATTGCTCTGACAGTGTGTTTTCAACCTGTCTTTCTGTATGGGCCTTTTTTTAAAAATGCAGCTGAAAGGTATTTCCAGCAGCTCCACAGTCGTCGTATGACAGAGGCCCGGGGATGAAAGCCAATTACAGGAAAACAAAAGATTGACGAAAAACACACACACAGCTGACAGGAAGAAAAGAAAAAGGTGTGCTCTTTTCATACAAGAGCTTTGTCATGATAACTCATAATAATCTACTGTATAAATAATGAGAATTTGCATATCTATGATGGAAAAAAAAGCTAATAGAAACAAAGAAAATTCAAATAAGGGGGCCACAGACAGTTCATTTCACTCTAATTTTATCTAATCTTTTTATTGCTACTATCAATATGTATGCGTCTGTAAGCACATTTTTATGAAGCTCTTTAATATTTTGTGGCACCAAAAACTGATAGAAGATAAAGGTCATTATCCATTTACCAAGAAAAACACACAATATGCGGTTGAGTTTTTTTTTTCCATTTTATTAAAAAATAAAGGAACCGCTTATGTTAACTAAAGAGGCCAATGTAATTATACACCAAAGAACAGACTTTTGCAGATAAGGGCTACAGTGAGATAAATAGAGAAACCTGTTTCACAATAAGCAGCAGCAAACCTAAACAAAAATCAAAAAGATGAAGCTGCATTTTGTGTATTATTTTACATTTCTATCTAGGTTTCCTAGATAGATCAGTTTCCTAACAAAAAGCAGGGTTTTTATTTGTTAGTCTTCTTTGGATTTCAGGCCTCTGACTGCATGAAAGAACAAATTTATTTAAACTAAAAAATAGGAAAAACACATTTCCATTGCAATACAAAGGACGTTATAGCCGAGATGAAGTTTTAGAAACTTTGAAACAAAGTAATTTGCATGTTCTTTTTCCAGCAATTAAGCTAGATTCATATGATGAAGAGGTAGAATTTTTTAATGATGCTGAACGAAAGCATCTGAACGATGCAGATAAAAAGTTTGGCACTCACATTCAGGTGACTTGTGATGCCGAGTACAACCCCCTCTTCAGAGGCAGGCAAAAAAAATCAAAACAAATTGAGCCAGTGACTCAGAGACGAGGATTTCTTTAAATGGGTGATCAATTATTAAGCGGAATCACACTTTGTCAGATGGATGGGAGGTGTCTACACAATAGATAAATAAGGATCAAATCAGAGGGTACTAAGAATAGAGCCGCTATTTAATAACAACCTCAGCGGAAAATGCTGCTTAAAAAAAATAATAATAATTCCAGCCAGAATAAAGCTCTAGACTATTTCAAAGATTGTTGCTCAGTCTGATTCATCTCAGAACTTGACACCAACCACTGACCTCCCAGAGATCTGGATGTCATCGAAAGGAAACAGAGCCAGAATCTGAAAGACAAAGACACAAAAAGGTCCAAGTTTTTACATTGAACTACAAACACATCATACAGTTTCCTAAGACAAAAAAATATATATATAAATCTTTTTTGATGCTGCGGCAAGAATTGTTTAATAAAAATAATAATAATTACTTAAATAAACAATAGAGTGATTTTAAGAGACTCTGAGTGCACAGCAAATCAACCACACTGCAGCTGCTGGAAAGGACAGGTAAAAAAAATCCTCAAAGTGGGGAAAATTGTACACCTTTTATATATTTATTCAGATTTGGAATTATACACAATCAATGAATGAGTGAGTGTTTACTGCAACATAACGTCACATGTAGGACAGTGACAAGTGTCTGTGTGTGTGGAGTCTGGAAAAAACTTTAGAAAACATTAAAGATTAGTGGTTCTCAAACTTTTTATAACAAGTACCACCTGAGAAAATATTGAGCTCTTTGAGTTAAACACCATTGTCACCAAAGTTTAAATACAGTGATTTAAATAGGCCGAGCAAAGTCAGATACAGATACAGGAGGCAGATTTATTCCCAATAAGAGAATCTGCTCTCTCATCATCCTCCTCTTCCTCACATATACTTCAGACACTGGTATAGAGAAATTAGATTAAGATGCGACTCTAATTATTATTGATTAATTTGTGATTCTTTTTTTGTTATTTGTTTCATTTTCTACGTACTCACATACCCTGGTAAATACTGATTTTCCTCCAAGTACCATCAGACGAAGCTCGTGTACGTATCACAGTTTGAGAACCAAGACGATAGATTCATGGTAAAAATGTTTGAGATTTTTCCTTTATTTAAACAAAATCAAACAAAACAACACACACTGTCATTGTGACAAAAGGGAAGTGAATTTTAGATCATTTTTTCCAATTTCCTTATGAAAGAAAAAACTACAGATCAAAAATGTAAAATCCGATACAATCCAAAAAGTCTATATATATATCGCACGCTTCACTATGCATAATAAAAGTGTTGTAAAAGTGTTAATAAAAATCAGCAACAGCACTTTAGTTGAGTCATGTTGTGTGCCGTTTATTTATTCTTTATGGGAAAATTATATTCGTTACACAGTTAGGGAATTATGTCTTCGAAATAGCTTGAACTGGCCAACATAACTGTTTCAACAGCGTCATAGTTTAAAAAGTCTAAAATGACAGTAATGGACCGATATTGGTACCGAGACGTACTCAAATTTGTGGTATCGGGCATGAAAAAACCGGTATTGAGCCATCCCTAATTTTATAGACAGAAATAATAATAAAAATAATATGAATAACTTACGTCATCATTGCCGTCAGCCAGATCCAGTGCCGTCTCGTCCTCCATGTTTCGCAGCATCGTGTCAGCCCCAGCCTGGCAGAGGAGGTTAGCGATGGCAGCATCCTGTCTCCCCACTGCCAGATGCAGCGGCGTGCACCCGTTAAACATGGCAGCATCCACATTGGCCCCCCTGCTGAGCAGCAGCTTCACTGATGCAATGTCGTGCAGCTCGACAGCGAGGTGAAGAGCCGTTTTCCCGCTGGTTCCTTCCTGCAAGTCAGGCAAATACAACAACAGACATTTAGAAACAATATAAAATGGGGATCTGATTAAAACCTGATGGAGCATTACCATTTGAGACACCATTAAAATATTATTCAAACTGAATTCTGATGAAAGTTGAAAATTTAGATAAAATTTGCTTTTTAAACATTGTTGCAAGAACAATCCAGTAAGAAAATAGGACCTTGCTGTAAAGAATCTTTGAGATAAATGTGTCATTCACTTTTTTACCTACCTGTGTTGTTTTGAACTGCAATTTCTAGAAAGCTAAATTATTCAGTCCCTGTGAATTTTAGTGATTTTTTTTCATAATTATTTTATATGTTTAACTTTTTTTCACTTTTTAATTAAGCACAGTCTGAAATCCTGGATTGAAAGGATGCAACAAGCCATTTAAAAAATTATTATAATAATTGTCTGGGACGGATGTGAGCCAGAGTGGTAAAATGAGGCTGGTGAGTTAAAGTGACAGGAATGTCTGGGGCCATTTTGGAGCCGACTGACATGTTCCCTTCCTTCAATAGAAAGTCAAGAGCTCAGCCTAATCATATCGCAAATCTAATTATGTCTCCATGAATCCTGCAAAAAGCCCTGAGCTCAGCTTCTATCACCATCAGCACTGCACAGGTGCAGCAGATTTATGGACATGTACACAGCGTGAGGCCAGGAGCAATAAACAGAGTTTGAAAGGGATAAGTGTGATTATAAATACAGACACTGGATTCCTGGACGTCATGTAGTATAGTGCAGGGTGATTACACTCACCAGCCATGTTATTGGGCAATTTTCATTTTGGGTTAACAACATGAGAATTAGAGCATTTTGTGCAGTAAAAGTTGACAAAAACTCAAATAGATATTTAAAATGCTGATGTCAGAAACTGCTGATCTACTAGAATTTTCTGTGTGTCTGAACAGAATGGTCTGTAAAAGAGAAAATATCTAGTGAGCAGCAGTTATCTGGAGAAAAATTCCTTCTTAGTGCCAGTGGTCAGAGGAAAATGAGCAGAAAGGCAAGAGTAACTCAAATGATTACATGTTACAACCAAGGTTTGGAGAAGACCATCTCCTTAAAGCAGATGGGATACAGCAGCAGGACACTTTGTAAGGGGTCGTGTGTACCTAATAAAGTGGCTGGTGAGTGTAAATCCAAGCAAAACTAAAATGTCTCTCTTTCTGCTCTCCATTTTTAAATCTATGTCAGTTGGATAAAGAGAGGAGGTCCACTGTTTGAAATCAAGGATAATCAAACTTACACATACAGTTGTTTTGTTTTTTGGGTGAGTGTCCATGACGCAGTACAAAGGCCAGAAAATGCCTGCGCTCTCATCTGCGAGTTGCAAGTTTCAGCGTTTATTCCTCCATTAAAGCAGAGGCAAGTCATTAAAACTATAATGAGTGATTTGACACACTAACCTGGATATTCAGGTCAGCTCCCTTTTTCATCAGGAGCGTCATAATCAGGTGTTGTCTGTTCAGAGCAGCCAAGTGAAGACAGGCAAGACCTGCGAGTAAATATCTCATTTTACATGTGAAACGTGGGACTAACCATAGTGTAGGTCTAACACAGAGAAACATTGCTTTTTGCAGCTAGCTATATTTTCTTTTTTCTTTTTTTAAGTAGTGGAAGGTGAACACCTTTCAGATTTTGTTGCCTTTGATAGTTTGAGCAATAACAACCTGGTTAATTATTCACTTTAAAAAAGGGGGGAAAATACTATCAGAAGGCCATGTTACATTTGGACACATGAAAAAAATCTGTGTTGCAAAATTTGGGGAGGATGAAGTTCACCAGAATCCAATGACAAAAACTGACAAAAATAACAATAAAATATGATTAGTTGATGTGAGCACATAAGTCTTATTCGTCACCTCTCCAGTTCTGGGTTTCCAGGACTGGTGCCAGCTTGCTAGGGGAAACATTCCGGGTCATCTCATTGGCACACTCTGTTTGTCCATGCTGACAGGCCACATGGAGCGCTGTGTTCCCATCCTGGTCCTGCAGCTCCAGACTGACTCCCTTCTCAACCAGGCTCTTCACTACATCTGTCAGATTCAGATAGGTGGCCAGGTGCAAAGGACTCTGAGGATTCAAGGAAAACAAAGGCTGTGTAAAGCAGTCAAAAATAGATTTTTGATAGCTGCTAGCTTTGGCTTCTAAAACCCTTTCTTTCATTATATATTTCCATATAATGATCAACTATTCATAACTTCTCCACTTCAAAAAACGTCTTAAATTGTCACCTTGTCTCAAACGAGCTATTTAACATAGTGTAGGTCTTTGTCATTTAAATGTAAAGCCTATTATGACATTGGTTGCTTTTCTGTTTTTTTCTTTATCTTTCTCAAAGTAAAAAAAAAAAATGCATTTTGAAAGGTTTAATTTTTCATTGTAAAGTTTTTTATACACTGCTAAATGGACAAGGTCATGTTTCAAGGGTTTTGGTCAATTATTCCTTACATTCACCTTTACAGTATGAAGTGTGTCCTATTTATAGTTTGTATTGTATGTGTTAAAATAAATTAAATTACAAAATAAAATGTGGAGGGTATTACTCTTATTACAAACAACCTATACACTAACAGTTACATTATGCAGCAATAAAATCAATTATTTGATGTTTTGGGGTTGAACATGACCCTTGTGGTTGAATGTATTTCCTTAATTTTTCATACATAATAATAAAAATTCCTACTCATCAGTCTCGTTCTTCAAACAAAATAATGGGGGGGGGAAAAAAAAAGGGGGGGGGGGGGGGGGGGGGACTGTTCAACATTCTAAAGAAACAATTATTGGAACTCATACATATATTTGATTTATACGTTAGGATTCATACATTATGTACAAGGAAATTGACTAAACTTTTTTTAAATGCGTTATCTTGGCCATAATTCACGGAACATTCCTGGTGCAAATCTGTTTAGTTCTTTTAGCAAAATTCCAAACAAACAACAAAACAGCTAGGACCGTTAAAAAAAAATCCACTGGCTGGTAACCACCTTCTGTCTAAGACAAAGAAGTTTTGCATCATGCTTTGGTGTGAGAAACTGCAGAGAAGCATCAGCAGTGGTCTGAGGACATTTCTATTAAAAGTTGAAAAGAATTAGATGTTTTCTTGGCTCCAAATATGATGTCTGACAATGACATGGCTGACTTCCTGCACAAATGCTGAGTAATCAGATATCACTTTATGACATTTCTGTCACTTTAGTTTCTACATGAGTAGGATTCTAGCTCTGACATCTCAAATAAGTCCTCCACCCACATCCACACAGGGCCACACTCCACAGCTCCATGTGGTTCTGTGTGTGCAGGAGGTAGAGGAGGGGAGTTTCCATTCTGCATCCCTTATGAACTAACACTGGAACCACCCATACTGACGTCCCTCACAGAGAGGACGGGCTGCAAGAAAAGAGGAACAACACTTCTCTGGAAGAACAGAGATATAAATAACAGCACTGTTTCCACAATCAAGATGCTGAAAATGAGGAAGTCACATTGGACGACAAAATTCCAGCAGATGCCGTAGCATGCCTGTGTAGTGGATAATGGTTTGTGGTGCATTTACCTGGTACAAGTTGTTCTGTATGTCCAAGACTTCTTTTGGGAAAAGGTCTATCAAGTGCTGAGTGATGAAATCGTCTTCATGGATGATTGCTAAGTGCAGGAATCTGCAGGAGGGGGCGAATAAATAAGAACATTAAATCAAATCGTCTACATGCTTGTAAAAACGTGCAGATTAAATGTAACTTTAAAGCAGCACAATGCATAAGTGGTCACGACACACGAATGACAATAGTCATATAAGAATCCACTAATTTGCTGTAATAGCTCATGTTTCTGAATTTATTTATTTAACCTTTATTTACCGTATACAGGTAGTCTCAAGAGAGAGACCTGTTTCCCACAAACATACAATATAACAAACAGCAAACACAGTAAAATCAAAGTGCCAAGTGGAGCAGATTAAAATGCTCAGAACAGGATCTAGTTTCCAGACATTTTTTTGTTTGAAGTCCCTCAATGGAATCAAACTGGACAACTTCATCTCCTGTTGTAAAGTGTTCCAGGTTACATCTTATCTTACCTTTCATTACTCATTCAGGTTAGGACAGAAAAATGTGACCCCGGTCACACTCTATTGTGTGCATGACTGTTCTTTGAGAGAACAGCCGCTTTCAGACACCTGTAGTTAAAAGTGTGAACCATCAACTTGGATTTAAAATGGATTTGAACAATGTGTCTAATAAACTGAATGTAGCAATTCTGTTGCTTTAACTTAAAACCTGTTTAACTGAATAATGGAGGGAAAAAAACCCTACATAACAGCAAGAGAGAAAACACTGTTTCACAATTTTCCTCAGTATTCATCTCAAGAGACTGAAACATCACTCAGTGGGCTGAACGGCAAGATTCAATGGTTCAGATATTGATCAATGCAAACACACTGTAGAAAGAGTAGGAAGGTAAGAGGTTAAAGTAGGTGAGCGTGTTTAAACACATATTAGTGGGCACAACTCTGTAAACACTTGTAGCAAATGATGAAATAAAACAGCAGACAAATCTCAAAACTTGAGTGGGAAGTTGAAGTTGTGCCCAAAAGTAGGAAATGGAACAGTGCAGCAGCACTTTATATAGACTAACCTTAAAAGACACTGTAAAGTTACTTCACCTCTTGGTTCAAACCAAAGAATAGTTTACAGGTTTGGAATGTCTGGCAAAAGATTAGTCACTAAACCAGGAGTGTGACACATGTACTTCATAACATGGCAAGATGTGATCTCTTCCTTCAGAATAAATGTCATTTGAATACATTTGTTTCAGTTTTCTTTTTTTGTTTTCTGTCAGAGGAACGTATTTTCTGATTTCCTGTTTAGTGTCACACACATTAATATCATTTATGCAAGAAAACCTTTTCCGCCTCCTTAGATTTAATTAAATTATCTCGGTGGTTATATATTCAATATGATTATCTTATTTAAGAGGAAATCCATTCTATCAAGCACTTAATCATGGCCAAAAACAGTCTGACTGATTAAATGTCTGCATCCAATAATTTTGCAACTGACTTTTTGACAACTCTTGTCTGACTTGTGATGGAAACCTTTTTTTTTTTTTTTTTTTTTTTTAAAGGCTTTGAAACTGTCTTTGTTGCTAGTACACATCAGAAACTGATAAGACAAAGTATTTTCTAAAAAGGAGGAACTGTTCATATAATGCCTGTGTTTTGTGTACTGCTAAATATAACTGGATTTGAACCCACTGTTTAATTTAATTTGGCTAAATAGTAAATGTCAACTGAATCCAGCTGATTCTAGGTGAATGTGGATTTATTTAGTTTGGAAAACTGCACTGGGTCTTTTTAAAATTATATTCAAAAAAATGTATAATCCGTTAAATTATAAATTAATAAGTAATAAGTAGATAAAACCTGGCAGCTGAGACAAAAACATGCAGGTACCTTCATTAAAATAAGAAACGCCCATGAAACTGAAAAGTGTAACTAATGGAAACAGAAACAGTCTTGGCATTAACATATCTGTTGTTATTTGACATAAATCCATCCAAGAATTATATTAATATTAGGTAAAATGTATTAAAATTGCATCACATGATACAACAATCACCAAGTATCATGATACATTGCTTAATGTCTGGCTTTCCGATTAAAAAGCCTATTGAGCAGTCAACTATGAGCAAACACCACAGTGTGAAAGGGACTTCCTGGTTTGAGTAAGACGTGAATGAATTAGAAGTCCCATGAGGGAAAAATCAAAGTTTACATAAATCTCTCAGTGTCTCAGGTGTTTTCATTCCTCTCAGGCATCTATAGTTAGGGTGTGAGAATGAAACCATGTGTCCCCAACAATCTGCAAGCAGGAAACGAAAAGAGGTCAGACGCACAACAACACTTCATTGGTGCGGTGGCTACATCAGCCGCCGGATTACACAGGTGTCTACAGGAGTCATTAACAAGCTCGCTTCAACGTTAGAACAAAGTGATGACATGGCAACACTGCAGTGGAGTGTGTCACAGAGGAAATTCTACTGACGATGCATCGTGGAGGTTGACATGTGTGAACTGTGTGCAAAAAGCTGCCGTTTCCTTGACTCAAAGTGAGAACTTTAAAAAAAAAATGCCACTGGCTGGTAACCAAGTGACATTATTTGAACGTCTGGTTTGATACAGACAAAAAAAAAAAAGAAAGAATGAAAAAAAAGGAAGAAAAGATGGTTGCTAATAAACTGTGGGATCCAACAATACAAACATATGAGGCCATGCGATCCTGATCAACAAGTTTCTTGGATCAAACGCACGCCACACTGCTGCCTCACAGCATGTGCTTTGTCTGTACTGCATGGGGAAGTCCAGGCCTCTCTGTTTCACTTCTGTTTTCTGGCTGAGAGAAGCCTCACAGGATTTTATCCACATTCATGACAAGGACAAAGTTCATTACCAAAAAGAAAAGTGTGCAGTATCATGCACTTATAAAATCCCCTTCAATATGAGAATCATGGGAAAATCTGTGGCCGACATTTCCGTGGCATTGACTGACTCTATTAGAGTAGCGGCTGTTATTGGGTGTTTCATGTTCATATAAGCTGCTGGAGATGTCAGTAGAGCAGATTTTTGTTTATACACTGAGAGAACAGAAAATCAATCTACAACTAATCTCTTCAAGCATCTCTTCATGGGACCATTTGTCTAAACTAAAATGTCAAATATTCTATGGTTCCAGTTTCTGAAATAAATAAATGGGCTATTTTTAACTGACTGTAAATGGTTTTTGAGTGTTGGTCCAACCAAACTTTACTTTATGTTTTAATGAGAATTTTGGAATAATATATAAAGTATAGGATCAGCAGATTAATCAGGGATTAATAGCATTATCAATTATCAGAGCTGCTGATGTTAAAGTAAACATCATTTGTGTCTTCACTGCAGTTAAGCTCAGAAGGAAGAGCTATTAAAAATAAAATTGTAGATTAAATTGATAAGAACAAGCTCATCAGGTATTACTGAACAGAATTTAAAGAGATGTGTTTACATTAGGCAGCAATGTCATAATATTAAACAATCTCGGATTCTAATCCAAATAAGACACGTAAAAAGCATTTAAGCCAAATACGGTCATCCTTAATAATCAGATTAAAATCAGAATACTTCATATCCTAGTCATACGTATGCCTACATGTATACATCTTAATCAGGCTACAGAGTCTACACAGCAGTGCACATTATAATCTGAATGTTTTTGGATTTGTTGGATTACTGGTGTTTAAACATAGTCTTGAGTGAAATGCAAGGCACCATCTTTGAGCTTCACCAACCACTGTGCCATTCAGCAAAGAACCTGCAAACCTGATAGTAAGTTAGTAAGTAGCGATGAGACAACATACAGTCTTACTGTGCAGCACAATATAAAGGTCTTGCAGGGAATTTCCATTATTATGATAATTGTGGAACTTTATGTGAGTACATTGAGAATGTTGTCTACCATACAGGTGACAGGTTTTCAGTCATACTACAACATTTTGTAAAATGTTTTTGCCATCGTCAGTAATGTTTTTAAGATTCCCGGCAATACACACAAATACAAACAAACTTTCTGAAATCTTATGGATAAAACCAACCATGGTAGACTATGGACAAATACGTTTATGTATACTAAAGGTCCAGTGTATAAGCGATAGTGACATTCAGTGCTAAGACTGCAGAATGGAATCAATGGACAACTCCAATTAACCATTAATTTCCCAAGCATCACAGGGAATTATGGCAGCCTCCACTCCTTGTTTGTGTAGTAAGCTTATAATTAAAATTTTAAAATACTTGCTCTGACCTGGTTCATCCACTGGGGCTAATGTAAAAATCTCAAAGCACAAGATGGCTGCCTCCCAAAAGCAAGACCCTTGCTTTAAATGCAACTTATATTTTAAAGCATTGACACACTCACACAATCATACCTATGGTAAGTATATTCACTTTTCTGACATTTAGACCGGCTTGGAATTTGAAGCAGAGTTTACAGTTATTGCAATAATGTTGTGACAATTTCACAGCTATTTTGGTCATTTGTAATTTTTTGGCAAATGGTCATTATCACCTCATGCCTATGCAGTAACCAAACATAAACCTACGTGTCTCCCTCCTCCGTGATAGTGGTGAGCAGGTTCTCCTCCTGCTCGGACAGTTCACAGCTCGGTGTCTCCTGCTCCTCCTGACCGCTGGAGATGGTGCAGCTGTCCACCAGCTCTGACAGACTCTCCCCGGTGATGGACGAGGAGCCATAGGCTGAGTCCAGCCGCTCCTCCCCGGTGGAGAACTTCTCCCTGGGGCCGCTGATGTCGCTTGTTTCCCGGGGCTCCTCTGACTTCAGTATGGAGCGGTACGAGTCAATGCCCGAGTCTGTGCGGTTCTCTACCGCATAGTCCATTAAGTCATCCTTGCTACAGCCGTGGCCCGCCATGGTGGTGGTGGCCTCGCTGGGTTTCCCCCCTCCTTCACAGAGGACGTGAACGGCTGCTGGCGGTTGACGTCGCCGCTCGGTGCCCGGTGATCTGACCGGATTCCGGTGTTAGCCCGCTGACAGACACCCGAGGACACCCACCGTTCCTTTGTGAGACCAGAGCGAAGAGCCGCTGCGTTTCATTCCACTAACCGATAATACATTCAAAAACAGACCTCCATTTTTTTTCCTGTTTAAAGTGTAGACTCTTTCAAAAGTTGTACAGCAGCGCTCATCGTAGAGTTGTGTAAAATAAAAACAGCGTAGAAGGAAGGAGACGGGTAGATATCCGGTAACAGCGTGAGCTCCAGGCGGAGGAGAGGAGTAGAGGAGGAGAAGAGCACAGAGGCAATGAAAAGCGATAAGAAGGGGGAAGAGCTGACATGCGAAAGGCGAAGCTGTTTTTGTCACGCGGGGGAATCCCCGGTGCGCGTGAACGAGCGCGCGCACGTACAAATACTCACAACACACACACACACACGTTTGAACAGCTATTCTTGTCAGGACTCTGCATTGAGTTTCATTCATTTGGACACTCGCTTATCTTCTACCGCTTTATGTTTATCCAAAATCTTGCAAAAGGTCCGGTGTGTAACATGTAGGAGGTTTTATTGTCAGAGGTTGAATAAACTTCACTCAAATATGTTTTTGTTTTTTTTAAATAGCCTTAAAATAAGTCCTTTGTATGATACTTAAGGATCTTGCTTCACAGAGGCTGATACCTCGTGTTGCCCTGTTTGTAAAGCCGCCAAAAATTGTTTGCATAGTCAGCTTCCGCTTCACTTTTTGAAGCGGAAGCTGACTATGCAAACACAGACAGATGTCATCTCCGCTGGTATGCAAAGGCCACCATATGGCATTTATCCATGTGCCAGAGGTCTTAAACTCGTGGCCCCCCACACGATTTCATGTGGCCCTTAAATAAATATCACACTTTAATGAGTTATTTCTGACTTTCTTTAAATTAATAGATTCAGTTTGCATCACAAAAACGTTTTATTGTGAAATATATACTGTTCCAAATTAAAAGAAACACTTTTATTTCGAAATTTTGTGACATATCGTCAAAAATACTGTTAAAGTGGTATAATGATGGAAGCCTGTTAAGCTTATATAATGAACAGTTGGCTTTGCAAAGAATTGGACAATTTGTTCACTTGACGGGGCCCCTTCTGACCAGACTAGATGGTCAGCGGCCCCCATAGTACCTCTTCATGTGAGCGGGGTCGTCATAGCAAGAGTGCGCTAAACTGCCATGACGTCGTCATTTTTGCAGACAGCAGCTATGTATGCTCGCTGTAAGGCTTTGTCGGTTTTTAAATGGTGCACATTAAAGTATCAGCTCACTTGGAAACTCACCAGAGCAGGCACCCAAAAAAGAAAAAGAAAAAAAAAAAGCACCTAATGGAAAAGCAAAAACAACAATTAGAGTCAAGTCAAGCCAAGTTGTGCTAGAACTATATAATGTGAACATGCCAATAGTTCCCTGATACATTTATTACAATTCGCAGTCTCAACAATAGATGTCGCTATTTATTACACTCTGGACCTTTAATTCATACACAATTGACACCTTTCTCTTGCCAGTATTGTGCTAAGTTCAAGCCCAGTCCACTTTACCCCATCACTTAAAAAAGATATACACACAAAGCAGCATGGGTTGCCAAACTCTCAGGACAATTACCTACAACAACAGAGCTCATATAATGAATTTTATTATACTGAACTAGTTTTGTGATTTAAAAGAAAAATACCACCTTTTATTAGCAAAAACAAATTGTGGTACTTTTATAACGGGCATGTATTGTATATCTGCAGATTATGTACTTACACCACTAGAAGCAACAATAAGCTGCCGACAAACGATTCATGTGGTTTTTGGCTTTCGTGTGAGAATCTACAAAACCCAAACTTCTTCATTAAAACCTTAGTTTCAAAGTGATTCTAAATAGTCATTAGTGCTACTGTGTGTTTTATGCTCTTATATGATACTACAGCGTCAATCTGCACTTTAAAAAAATCAGTATTGCATAAGACCACTATAAATAAACACCTCCAGTATCTAACCAAGAAACAATAACTGGGTTAAGCTCAGTCAGTATTTTGCATGCAAAAATCATGTATGTGAACAGGTTTAACATCAAAAAGGACAAATGGGGACAAACCCAGTGATCAAATCTTGATTCTTTTTCTCTTGTGGTAAATGCTCGGTGTGGTTTGGCCTTTAGGGGGCTCACTTACACTACAGCTACCACTCAGCCTTTAGAGATCCATCAGAAATACGGCCTATTAAATAATAGTGACTGTCAGAGAGAAAGCTTTACTGCTGCCAAGAGCTGCCATCTGTTTTCATGTCATCTACCGTTATGTTTGCTTGTGCCAGCGGTGCAGTCCAATGTCCATACTGTGGGCTGTGACAAATAAAGGCTTGTGTGCTGAGAGTGTAAAGTAACTTTTGTAAACAGTGACGTGTGCAAAGAAAGGAATGGGTAGAATGTAAAATTATCCACTATACATACTTAATCTTGTTATTTCTTGCATTTTAAATTCAAAGAAAAATGAAATTGTCACAATGCTCTAGCTGCAACACATATCCAGTTTTTTTAAAAAAAACATTGTCAAACTTGTTGTACTTCAAGTCTAAAATCAGTAAACAGCACCACATCTTTCAGCCTTTTGGATCCAGCTCAGAAATTGACAGTGACTGATGCTTGTATAAATGTCTCATGTAACAGCATAACTAAATACAAACAACTAAAAGTTAAATAAAAAGAACACTTAATAAACGGGTTCAAAAGGTAAACAGGAAACTGATTCAATACACTCTAGCTTATAGAGATACAGTGCCACCTACAGAGGTGGAGTCAGATGTACCTGGCCAATAAATCCAACCAATTTTCTCCTCCGCATATATACTTGGGCTGGACAAGTTGTCCGATTCCCTGTCTTAGTTGGGCTCGGTTTTGATTAAACGGTCCAGGTAAACATATTGTCATTGCTCTTGATTTGCATAGAATCCGCTTCGAAATGTGAAACAGTCTTCAGGTAGTTTGTCCATTCGGGCTGCTGTAGAAACATGGTGGGCACAGGACAGAGGCCCCTTAAGTATATCTACAATGCTCATTCTAAACCTATCTTCTTCTTTTTTTATTTTAAAGCAGGTTTAAATGTATACAAGCATACAGAATGGTAGCATTATTCGATTTCTACCATTAAACCCTAAATGTTACACACTAGACCTTTAATGTTTTTTTACACAAACTGTGGTTGGCACACTGTGGCAACATTCTGCAGGTAATACACTTTTCCCCTGTTATTCCCGCTATTACAACCTAATATAGTGTAGGTGAATAATACTGTTGTAGCGCACAGAGACAAAGTCATGTGCAGTTAATGGGATACAGTGGGTGGATTCCTCTGTGCAGCGCCGCCTCTCTCTCTCTCTCTCTCTCTGTGAGTGTGTGAGGTCTACATTGTTGTATTGGGGTGGCTGCTCACACGTGCCCCTTCCTGTCGCCTTTGTCCTGCTCCACAGCCTCACTGTCTGCCTGCTCATCCTCACCCTGCATCCCCGCCCACCCCGCCGTCTCTGGCAGCCGCCTTCACCACCAGCATCTCGCCGAACGTGTTTCCTCGCGGAAGGAGTCTCGGGTCATTTATGCGAGGAGGAACAATGACGGGATTCCCGTCTTCCCACCTGGAGGATGCTGCTGCTGCTGCTGCTGCCGCCGCTGCTGCTGCTGCCGCTGTGATGGTGCATCTTTTGACCGTTTCCGTCCCTGAACTGGTTGCCTTTGGATGATGCGCAGAGGGGGTTCTTGGTTATGTTGCAGCCTAATATAGTAAACCCTCATCCCAACAGGAGATCAATGCCCCGGTGTTTGTGCTTGTGCTTCCATCACCATGTCCCCAGCATCGGCTGCAGCGGCCAGTGAGAGCACCAACACCGCCGCCACCACCACCACCACCGCCCCCGAAGAGGAGTCGGACAGCCCCCGAGAGGAGGCGAGTAAACACCGTTTGCGGAATATAGGCCAATTTTCTCACCTAAATCCATGTTGTCTCAATGAACCCTTTAATTGGTGTGACATGTAATAAACTGACTATGGTAATCAGATTGTGGAGATTAAGGTTTAACTGGGGACACCATAAACGCACCAGTGGGGAATTCAAATCTAATTGTATCAGTGGGCTAATAATATGCAGAACTAATACATGAACCTGACCGTTCAAGCGCGCACCCGAGAGTGTGCACGCGCACGCTTGTCTTCCAAAATGGGATTAAGAGACTTTTATGGGTCTGGGAAAGGATTTAAGTAGGTCCTCAGAAAAAAGTAAAACACTGTCATGTAACTGTAGAAATTATAGACAGGAAACTATTGATTTAATTCATTAGGGATTTTTTTCCTTTTACTTGAGTAACAATTTAGATTTTTTTTTAATATACTTTTTACTTCCCTGTCATTTTGTTAAGACTTACTGGTCAAGATACATGTCAGTTACATATCCATTACACAAGGGAGTTTTTATGCAACATAGCCAGTCTTATGTGAAGAAAGTGAAGAGAAAGTGTCCACTAAGTGTAAGGCACATTTAGTTAAAAGCGCCACAGTGGTACCATAGATTGTGAAGCTCAGTGGCCCTCACAGGTTCTCACTGAAGTGTTTGTTTTCATTTTTCTTAACAGTATCATTTATGGACATTATTTTTCCGGAAAGAAACTTTTTTACTTGTTCTTAATGACAATTTCTTAAAGATGTTTTCATACTCAAGCGCTCATTTACTGTGTGTGTTCTCTTAATGTTTACTGAAGCTTGACTCCAAATTGTGTGTTCTTTAGTACAACTGTAAGAGAAACATTCAGCTGCAACAAAAAACACATCTATTTGTTTAAATATTTAGTCCATGTTATAATTAATAAAAACTCGACTTATATTATGCATTTTGCCAACTTGTGTATTCAGATTGTCTTTAAAATTCCCCCCCAAATTAGTTCAAGTTCAATCACACAGGCCATGTTATTTTTTCTGTTCCCCCAGGACACAAATGTGGCAAGAAGTCGACTTCCAATTGATATTGTTCGTATTTTACAATAAAAATAAAAACACTGGACACCAGAAACAAGACTCTCATGAGAACAGGTGAATGTCATGTAGTGCAGCCTTGGATGTGATTATTCTGAGGCATAATAATAAATTGGACAATAGTGCTGGAACACAAAATAGTGGTTCATTTGGTTAGTAAGCTTCCACTTCAAAATATGAAACACATGCTCTTGCTGTAGAAAAATAGTGTCTCAAGAAGGCGACCTCTGTAGAGCAAGGCCCTTGCCTAATGTAGTTATTCTGTCGACAGCTTATTCCAAGGCTATGAAAAGAGATTATACACTACACAAACATACTTATGGGTAACATAGTCAATGTATGCCATCAAACCCTCCTAAATGTTACTTGCTGGAAGTAATATTGATGCATTTTGAATATTACAACTATGTTTCCTGCTTCATGACTCTTCATCATAATTCCTGCCTTTTTAACAGGCTGTAAAACGTGCACAGAATGTTTATGAATAAAAGCTCTCGTCTGCAGTAGGTTCATTTCAACTGGGAATTGAAGCGTTAATCCCTGTTGCTCTGTGGGGTGTAGCCTCAGGTTGGTAGGGGAGCTGAGAAGCATGTGACCAAGGTGGTGAAGATAATTATGGTGGAATAGTATCTATTATTTATGCCCATCTGTCACTCTAAGAGCACAGAGCTGATGCTGAATTCAATCCATCAATGCAGTGATGCTGGTTGTTTGACTGTTGTGATCACCCATGTCAGAAGCTGCCCTGTGTAATAGCTGGAAAAGACCATCTTTGTTTTTGAACTGAATCATTTCTGCTGCAGTACAACACCAAGTGTTTAAAGTCGATGCAACAACAGACTCTGCTTTAGCGTGATGTCTGTTATGTAGAGTTTTAGAATGGATTTTGTTACAGCCCACAGTTAATCTTCCTTGAGGCATTTGAATTTCTGCCAGGTTTTGTGTTGCAGTTTTCCCCAAAGGTGTGACTCACTCTTGATGTATGCACTGGTGCTTGCTGCGCCCTGAGGTGATTAAGATGGCACTGGCTTTATGCTGCTGGGGTGAAATCACTGCTGTTTTCTAGCTGGCTTGACGTAATACGCGCGTGTGTGTGCGTAGGTGTACTTGTATTTGTTACCTCTTTAGGACCTCTTCTGGCTTAAACACTGACTTCGTCAGGACCAGGAATCCTCATGGAGACCAAAACCTGGTCCTAGTGAGCCAGAACCTAATTTCTGAGGAAATGGGAAATGGTTAAGTTTAGTGCTAAGACTTCAATAGTGCTTAGGGTTAGACATTAACAGGTTATGGTTAAGGTAAGGAATATATTATAATTTAGGCTGTCCAAATGAACTGAAGTCAATGCAGTGCCCAAAGAAGAACTGCTGTGCAAACCTGTGTGTGTGTTTGTGTGCAGGTACATCCTTATTTCCTTTTCTTTTCTCAGTATTTATATAAAGACTTGTGCCAAAGCCACACACACCCACACACCAGTGACACATAGGGTATAAATATTTTTCTTGAATTTGCTTTTATGAGTGGGCTACCTTTTCGATTATTACAGGCACAGACCATGACATAACCTGTTCGGCTCACACCTCATGCATAAACAATGTAAAAGCACTTAGAACACAGAAAATGTTCTTAAAATTTTTATATATGCCACAACAAATGCTTTTTTTTTATAACTGTTTCTATGTTTTTATACATACAAAAATAATGGTTTTATATTGAAAATGTGTAATTTATGTAACATTTAGAAGGGTTATTCTTATAAATTGAATATACTACCCATACATGTGTTTGTTTAGGTGCATATTTGCTTCAAAATATAAACAGTTTTGTTTTCATAACTCTAGAAAAAGCCCTTTATACTGTATATACAGAGGCCTTGATCTTGCACTGCCATGTTTCTTGGAGGCTCATGGTGCAAACAAAAAATAGTGACATCCTTTCCGGTTTGCATAGGCCACCATTGTTCTCCAATGCACTTTGGAATAGCACTAATTGATAGATGTCACCAATTCTTACACAGTGAACCTTAAATCCACCTCAATAAGTCCCTCATTATTTTGATGTTACCATGTATTTTGACACAAATGCACACAGTTATTATTTACAATATTATTTTTGTGACTTTCTGCTTATTTTTTCTGTTCATCTTCTAGCAGCGACCTCAGAAACAGTCCCTGTCTAAATCCTTGTGTCAGGAAACCCACTGGAAATGCCTGGTTCTGTCCCTGCTGATGTACGGCTGCATCGGGGTGATGGCCTGGTGCCAGGTTACCAAAGTCACGCGCCTCTCCTTCGACAGTGCTTATAAGGGAAAATCTATGATGTACCATGACAGTCCTTGCTCCAATGGCTACATCTACATCCCTCTGGCCTTCTTGGTCATGCTCTATGTGGTCTACCTGGTGGAGTGCTGGCACTGTTACACCAAGAATGCACTGCAGTACAAGGTGGATGTAGAGACTGTGGCCGAGCGCGTCCAACGGATGCAGCAGGCCACGCCCTGTATCTGGTGGAAGGCCATCAGCTATCACTATGTCAGGAGAACACGGCAAGTGACACGATACCGTAATGGAGATGCGTACACCACCACGCAGGTGTACCATGAGCGAGTCAACACCCATGTGGCAGAGGCAGAGTTTGATTATGGGAACTGTGGGGTTAAGGACATCTCAAAGCAACTGATGGGCCTGGAGGGCTTCCCTATCACAAGGCTGCGGTTCACAAAGTGCTTTAGCTTTGCCAGTGTTGAGTCAGAGAATACCTATCTGACTCAACGGGCCAGATTCTTCACAGAGAATGAGGGTCTGGATGACTACATGGAGGCCCGTGAGGGAATGCATCTGAAGAATGTAGACTTTAAGGAGTATATGATTGCCTTCTCTGACCCTAACCACCTTCCCTGGTACACATCTAACCCCACTTTTTGGGTGGCAGCTGCTTTCACTCTCTCTTGGCCTCTGCGGGTGCTGATGGAGTATCGTACTGCCTGTGCTCACTACCACATAGAGAAGCTGTTTGGCTTTGACTATGTGCCAGTAACACCATCTGAGGAGCGGCCGTATTGCCGTCACATCCCACGGGTCAACACAATCGACAGCACAGAACTTGAGTGGCACATCCGCTCCAATCAGCAGCTGGTGCCCAGCTACTCAGAGGCAGTTCTTATGGACCTGGCTCAGCTCTCTGGGAGCTGCAACAGCTACTCCGTAGGTGGAGGCTACAGCAGCTACAGGAACTGTGAGCGCTGCCATCGTGCCATCAGCAGCTCCTCCATCTTCTCTCGCAGTGCCCTCAGTATCTGCAACACCACGAGCCCACGCATGCCCTTCAGTGCCAGCCGCTTCTCCCTGGGCCGCTTGTATGGCTCCAGGCGGAGCTTCCCGTGGAGAAGTAGCGGGAGTCTGAACGAACGGTCCTGTCCTACAGAGAGCACTCACTGTCTGTCAGAGCAGCAGACCAGTGAGGAGAACCCTCCAAATTATCAGGACGCTGTGTACTTTCCTGTGCTCATTGTACATCACAACGAGGGCTGCCTCAACCATGACCACCACTCCCTGCACAGAAACGGCTCCTGCGTAGAGACTTCCCTATGACCCATGTCTGCCACACTTGACCGAGAAACCAATGTAATGACACAGGCACAGAGAGAGACCCTGTTCAGACCTGGTATTAACATTTGTCCAGAGTCAACCGATCATGTGCAGATTGCCCAAGGCACAGGTCTAAATTTTCCCAATCTGTCCTGAGTATGTCCTCAGATCAGAGCCCACATTCTGAGGTGGTTTAAGGATGCATGTGGGTACATTCTTGAGCAAGCATGAGAGCACCTGTCCTCAGGATGTATTTGAGACAAACTCTTCAGGTGACGTCTGATCCATGGCAGGTTATTTTATTTTATTTTTTTTTAAACACTAAAAGCACCCATTAGTTTATTTACTTATAGCCACAGCCTCAATATTTCCATTGCAACAAGTTGAGCTTTGATTTACTTTAGCTTTCCTCAACTCTCTTTTCTCTGTGTGTCACGCAGAAACACTAAAACACGTCAGACTCGTTAAAAACATAACTTTTTTTTTTTTTGCCAACAGTCATAATGTAAGTGGAAATTTGAACAAAGTGTGGGGGTTGCCAGATCCGATTATATGATATATTATATGGCAACCCCCGCAGGAGACATATCCAGGATGCATTTTAATACCAGGGGTGAACAGTCAGAAAGAAGGCTATTTGCATGCACTTAGACCACTGAGCAGGTTTGACTAGAGTCTAAGAAACCTCAAAAGCCCTGAGTTAGGATAATAAAGTCCTATGCTTCTACAGTAAGTTGTCATTTACAAACAACAAACAAGAATTTGGTCAAGTTTCTGGATGGTCTTGATGAGACTATTGTTCAAAATAAAATGTGGCTTTAAAAGATCACACTGCCAAAGTGTCACGGGCAACCCTACAGCGTCCATAACCAAGGAGAATCAAGTAGAGTCACATCATACTGTAAATGCCACATTTGTAGATCTTAGTCACAGACAGTGTGCAAGGACATGACTAACAGTTTCTCGTATTTGGAGCCTTAAATACATTTTGACTCAATTAGCAAGACAGGGATATGAAACTCAGTGAACAAGAGATGCATTATTGATAAGTGAATTGAATTGAAACATTAGAGGAAAACTTTATCACCTTCGTTGCTCAAAGCTTAATTAACAAGATGTTGTAGTTTTAGTTTTGCTAAAATAAAATCACAAAAAAATGTCTCGCAGCACTTATAAAATGAAACTTGTGCCGGTATATACAATATAAACATCTGCAGTGTTTTAATTCAACATCAGCGCTAATGGAAACTCACTGGAGGAAAAAAAGGGGTATAAGTTTCCACAGTACAAAAATAAATGTCTGGTACAGATGCTGAATTATCGTGATAGGTCAAATCAGCTTGGTAGCGATGACATTATGCTTCACCACTTGCTAAATATAGAAAAACAGTTGATGAATAATTTAGCACAGGAAAGCCAAAGGACACAAGAACTCTAAAGTGACTGAACAACACTGTCTGTCAACCACTTGAAACTGTACGTTTTGTAAAATGGCCAACTATATCTCCAACTCAACATAATATTGATGCATCCGTGTCACCTCGGCTCTTTTTTTACTCTCAAAGATCCATTTAATTTTCATATTTGGCAATATTTTTTATTCAGCCTACCTCTTCATTTAAGTGCCTAGTGAGCAACTGTCAACTGACAAGCATTTGCTTCCATGACCTAGTAATCTCATCTTAGCATCTTTCCCTTTAAAGAAGTGAATTCTACACTAATGATAAACAGCGAATAGAAGAAACGTGTATCACATGATGGATATAAAACCTCCTGTTTTGCAGATCAATTACTTCATGATTTAAAACAGGCTTTATGCAGGCAGCTGTGTCCTGCTGCTGCTGCTGCTGATGATGATGATGCATATCAGTGACTCGACCACAGAGCTGGTCATCAAAGACACTAGAAGAGGCCTGGATTTATGATAGTGTCTCATTTAATATGACTGGATTACTTCAGTCCTGGTGAATTCTGTTTAAAACAGTATTATGTAACATTTCAGCTAAAAGCCCATCAGCCCGACACGACTCTCTTTGTGTTACTCAGGATAGCAGCGTTAGGATCTCATGTGACCCGACTACATTCCCATGTGCTGCACTTCGGAAGTGATCAGTTTAATGTCAGAACAGACGGAGGCAACAGCAGCATTGAGCAAGTAAAGTGCAACAGCTGCAGTTGGAAGCATGACTGAAAACACTAAAGCCACATCCACAAGGAAAAGGCACAAACTGTACACAATCTTTTTTGTGTTTGTTGAAAAAGTGTCCCGTAAACGCAGCATAGTTTCGGGAAATGTCTCTAGCCACACTGAACTCCCTAAAATGACTCAAAATGCTGTAGTACATATACCAGGCCTGTAGGTGGCGCTGTAATGCTACACCAAAAGTGGAGAAGAATACATTTTACACATTACAGATATAATAACAGAAACAGAATGAACTGAGCCATGGGAAATAAATGAAGGAAATGAAAGTTATCAGAGAGTAGCATATTCGCTGTCTGCCTGAAAATGCAAAGCCAGTGTTTTAAGATTTTCTCATTCTGGGACCTGTTTTCAAGAAATACCATTTCAGGTGTCCCAAACTGCTGTTTCAGTGTGGACAAAATGCCAATACAATACACAGAATTGCTCCCTCAATCAGGTCTGATAGTATTGCTTGACAGAAGCTGTTTTTAGATGTAGTATAAAGCAACCTGCGAGTAATGTGATGTTGTTCCTGTTCACAAAAACGAAATAGAAGCAGAATAATAACGTCAGCAACAAAAATCATCAAAAGTTACACACCGAGCTTTAAGAGCCGAGCCTTGAAATTATAAAAACAAAACAAAAAACAATATTACAACACTAGAATAATAAATCTGCTCTAACTGTGCTGAGATGATTAAACTCCCAATACAGTCGTTGGATTTATTTCGCCCATTCATGAATCATCAAATACCAGTCCAACCAGATTTTTTCCCCAATATCCGATAATCCGATATTCCGATTTATTGGGAGTGTATGGGCCAATAAGCGATACAGATACTAATATAATGTCTTTCCATTTGCTCAACTGCAGAGTTTATCTAATCTGTAGAGAAATTAACATTTTAATATTTGTCATACTCATGTCACAGCAGATGGGGATATAAAATATATTCATTGTGCCAAATAAATAGGCATCAAAAAAGTGATAGCTGTAGCACTGAAGTCAAGGCGGTAGCAGCTTTTTCAGCCTATTGGCGGATCTTGATGTGTTTTGCTGATATCTGATAGAAAATTCATTTGTCCCTGCAGTGATTAGACTTTTAAATGACCTATTGTAATCTGAAGTGTCTGCTGTCTTGTTATCCATCTTTGTTTCTGCTGGCGGTGAAACAAATGGCCCCTAGGGGACAATTAAGGTCCTTGAAATTGAACTTAATAATACATTTTAAAGCCAATATCAGCCGATACAGATATTATGCCGATAGTATCGTGCATCCCTAGTTTCAACATATTGATTTGTCTCCACAATAGCAGGCTTGTACTCTGCACTGTGACCTTTTAGCTATATTCACTAAATTCCATTCCATTTTTGGTGTTTGCTTTGGGGACTATCTTTACAGCAATACTACAGAATGCACCCAAAGCAGTCTTAAAAAAGGATTCTATTAAAACCTGCCATTTTCATTGCACCACTGACAGTGGTGTGAGCTGTTTTAACCAGTTTTCATCTATGCACGCTCCCACAACTCAGGATCATATTCAGGGCAAGGACTCTGCTTGTCACAATTATCATAAAACCTGGTCACGTTGCTCCATTTTCTCATGTTATGCAGATACTTCATTTTACTTCATTTACTGAGGGGTTTGAAAGCACAGGATGCTGAGCTGGAATGGTAATAAATTAAATGATGCTCTTATTATATCTTAGTAGACATATGAAGAGGCAGGATTTTGGTTGCACCAATAAACATAAAGAATGTCTTGGATGGAGTAAAAACATGAGTCATGAGCTGTAAAATATTGTACAAAATGTTTTAGGGGAGCACAAGCTGGACTTTCCCCCTCATTTACATAATCTTTTTTAAATCATTTAATTATAGACTATTAGCATTTTTATATTTTGTAAAAATAGAATTTTAGTCATGGAAGATGTGTTTTAAATTTTTTTAATTTAATCTTGACCATACTCAATATCAGCACTTAGACCAATTATGTATTAGGAAGTAAATACACATTAGTTAAATCAATTTAAAGTAGTTGGTTGATTCTAGGGCTGCAACTAACTCAAATGTTAACATTTGAGAAGCTGAAAAATCAGAAAGCTTGTTTTAATTCTTTAGAAAAACAAAAACACTAAAATCAATGTTCAAAAAAGCTGATGATTAATTTAGTAAACAAAAAATAATCGATTAATCAAGTAATTGCTTCGGCCCCAGTTGATTTGGATACCTGTTGGCACGTAATTTTACACAGCAACTACTTAATGCAATTCAATTTCAATTTGAAAAATAGAATGCACATAGAGTAAACCCAGCCAAATTCGAATGTTCAACTTAAATCTTGTCTAACTCGACAATAAGTCCTGCTATTACTATTTTGTTTTTACTAATAGTTAACCTGATAAACAGGAAATATGGAGCGAGAAGAAAAGTCTTGTCATCACCCAAACATGCACTGAGCAGAGAATCAATATTATTCTGTAAGACCCACATTATCACCATGAAAAAGCGCATGCAAGCCACAGAAATGACAAAGGAGGAGGAAGAACAACACTCATCACCTATTCTCATTCTCACTTATTCTCATAATTAGCCAACAGGCCTCTCTGACACTTCACTGTAATATTCATAAATATTAGAAAAATATGTTTACCAGTGCAATGTTGACTGACTATCTGAATATCTGGGGTATTAAAAAAAGAGTTATAAACCTGACGGGAAGTTTCATAAGCGGACATTTTCTCCACAGGTGACCGTTGTCATGCAAAGCACTTAAACCCTTTATTGTGTCCATGTGTCCCTTCACTCAACAATACTGTTTATAATGAAATGTTTTTTTAAACACTGTAGGGGAGAAAGGCTTTGTACTGTAAATAAAACAGATGACAATGACTGTCGGGGGATTTAAAGGGGGATTCTGTGAAGTCACAAATGATAATGCAATCCCTTTTAAAATCCCTCTCTTTTGACGCATTTTACTTTTTTTTTAATTCTAATTAAATTGAGACACATTTATTTAATAAATAAATTGATTCAACTTATTTATGACATGGTTGATACCCATATTCACATACAAAACTTCTTGAATGATTGTACACAGTAACAGACACTAATTAGTGACATAAAAGACTGTCAGTAATTTTAGTTTGATGTGTGTTGAGCTTATAATCCAACTGAATTAGTAATTCTTTCCAGAAATAAAACTGGGGGAAAAATGACTGCATTTATTTTGTTGCTCCCTTGCAAAAGTTGTTACACTATTAACCAGTAGAAAACTGTAGGTATAATAAAACAATGCAAGTTAATCAGTAGTAAGCTGTAAGCAATTGGATTAGTTTGAAGATGTTTCACCTCGAATTCAAGAGGCTACTTCAGAACTTGAGTTACTGTAAGTCTACAGCTAAATACTTAAAATGCAAGTCTATATAATGTGTCCCAATACCACAATGTTGCCTTGATGCTACATATGGACTGAATACCAAATCTGTGTAGATGGAAACAAAACTCCTCAATAAACTGAAATGCTGAATAAAATATGCCTCAATTGATGTCATTCTCTGCATATGTGTGTGTAAAGTTGTTGCAATATTTATAAAAACTGGACGTTGTCACCCGGTTTACCTCACTAAAGCCAACCTGGACTGCACAACCACCAAGGGTCAACTCCGCTGAGTCAACAGTTAAATTATAAGTCTCTGGTATCAATTTCTAGTTTCAGGTCTTCTTTAATAGAACATGATGTAAAGTTTGTGGATTTTAGTCCCATTTAAAGGAAAATAGACAATATGAGTGGACACAAGTGTGACTCACAGCTGGTATCATCCAACAGACTTATGGATGATGTCGTGACCGGCTGCGAACAATTCACTGTTTCTCTTTTTTAGAGCACTGAAAATTTTGAAAATCACCAAAGTATAAAGATTTTTTTCTATTTTGGACTAAATCCGGTTAAGAATTTAGATTTCAGGTATGATTTTAAATGAATACACAGGCCAGGCATCAACAAGTACTTAAGACCGACTTGTAAAGTGGAGGTGTTGACGTCTAGTTGACTTTCTTTTCCCGAGCTTGTTTCTCTTGACTCTCATTGGTCCAAACCACCTGGTTGATGAAAGCAACAACCTGCTCGTCGACTTCGGTCAGACGGAGATCACATTCTGTCACACTGGTGTTGAGAGACATCGCCTCCTGCAGAGCTTTGCCTCCATCCTGCACACATAAACATGAAGTGAAAACAATCACTCACATTTGTCATGGGTGAATTTCAGTGCTGGACATATCACACGTTTCTGAGGAAACGACCTTGAAAGGTTGTAATTATGGGTGTCTCTTGTCTTCTGAGAGTCAACAGGGTTTTATTGGTAAGTTCTGATTCTGTGAGGAGAAGTTCAAGGTCAAAGATATTGATGGTTCTGCATAGTGCATTTCTGCCATGGAGGTGATTTTTGATCCTCCACTGAGTTTTCCCGTCAAAGATACCAAATACTGTGAGAGAGAGAAGAGGAAAATTCATGTGGGAAATGAATGCTTGCTCAAATTTCCATTATTCCATGTCTTCCACAAATGAATAATTTAAAATTGTTGTACTTTAAAGCCTCCCTTCTGTTTACTTCACTGTACTGAGTTTGTAGCAGTTCCGTGTTTGAAAGTGCAAAATGTAAAAAATCCCTTTTTTCTTTCCCCCACTCAGCTCTCTTATTTCAGAAATGCGTGTAGCTATTAAATGCAACGAATCAAGTCAAGTTTACAGTTTACATAATAAAAGTCATTTGCAAAACCACAAAATATAAAAGGTTAACATCATACAAAAACAAGAAAAGTCAGCAAATGTTTAAGTTTTAAAAAAAGTCACTTAACATTTAATTATTTAAGATCCAGATTCCATTTGATCAAGGAAACGCCTTGACTGATGGTCTAATAGTTTTAGTTTAATTTGATGTTGTTCACAGACCAGCATAAGGGCAAAACATAAACAGAATGAACAGAAAACATAACAATACATTTGACTCTTTAGAAATGTGACAAAGTAAAAGGTGAAACTACATAAGCTAGCAGGTTAAATGGACAGTTTGCATCACAAAACTTACAATTTTTTTTTTTAAATCCCTCATTATACCTTGTTGACACGAGTAAATATCCAGTTAAACGTTCGTTTTTTTCTTCTTAAGCCTTTGTCTATCTCCTTATCTTATACTCGTTGCCGTTTCTACTGTTTACCTGACCTTTTTTTCGGTGTTGCGATGGGTCAATTACATGCGCATAGTATTCTTTCAAAATAAACTTCCGGTTCAACAGGAAATGACAAAAAAGTCACATTATAATGGAACGCAATAGCTTATTTTATATAGTAACCAGACTGACGGGTTATTTATTTACAGTCTTACTTACCTCACCCAGGTTGTTGCAGGAGAGATTGATGCTCTTCAGGATGTTCTTCTGAGCCAGAGCTTTAGAAAGAGCAATGGCTGTGGGTGCAGTCACCTCATTTCCTCCAAGGTGCAGGTGACAGAGGGTGTTGTTTTTCAGCAGGGCCTCACCTATGGCCTGACCTCCCTCGTCTCTCACGCGGTTGAGACGCAGGTTGAGGGACAATAGAGTTGAGTTTTTGGACAAAGCATGAGCGATAGCTTTGGCACCGTGGTCTCTAATCACGTTGTCACACAAGTTCACGACCTCCAGTTTACTTGTGGCGAGCAGTTTGCCGATAGCTCTGGCTCCTCTGTCCCCAATCATGTTGTGGGAAAAGTCAAGCTCCCTCAGGGACGGATGGTCCAGAAGGTGTTTCACCAGCAGATGGCATTTGTTGTCCTCGATGTGGCTTTGATGGAGCCTCAGGAGCTGTGGAAGAGGAGAATCATCAGACTAGTTTGTGTACCTAATAAAGTTATCGCTGAGTGCAAATGGTGGTGTTGATTTTTTTATTCTACAAATCTGTGTTCGTGATATTTATTTAATGCGTTGCATGCAACACACCAGTGACGAGGA
Organism: Brachirus orientalis; assembly: GCA_016785285.1. Lineage (NCBI taxonomy): Eukaryota > Metazoa > Chordata > Actinopteri > Pleuronectiformes > Soleidae > Brachirus > Brachirus orientalis. The sequence continues at coordinate 2,361,858 of JAFBJR010000160.1, read as the reverse complement.
ATCAATATTCACCTTCAAGGTTTTACAGGACATAAGGGCTTTGGCGAGGGACTCGCAGTCTCTGTCAGTCATCTCAAACATCTTCCATTCAAAGTTCATACCACACTGTTTGACCCTATAAACCAAATGAAGCTCTTCCAGGCTGGTCAGCTTGTCCAGCAGGATGCCAAAGTCAAAGTGGTCCACTGAAGGTCCTTCATACTCATGTTCACTCGCCAACTCTTCCTCTTCCTCCCTCTGGGGCTCCTTGACGGGCGTCAGCAGCTGGCAGATGTCCAGCCTCTTGACGTAGTTCCTACAGTGAGGGACCATGTCCAGAACTGTCCTGGGCTCCGTTACATCTGGAATGAAAAGCTCAATTGTGTTCTCCAGGCATCTCTCAAAGAACATTCGTTTCCAGCTCTGGCCATACAGTGAGACATCACAAAGACCCCACCGCTGCTCACAGCAGCGCTGCCAGTAAACGCCGTCGCTGATCAAGTTGGCCGTCACATGCAGAGGCAGAGAAGGAGAGAGCCTCTCCTGAATGATGTCTCTCTGACTGGGCGTAAGTTGTTCAAATATGGGATTTTCTGTCAACAGATTCAAGATTTGCAATCAGTTTCCAGCTACATAACAAGTTACTGTACAAAACACTGTATAAAGATACACCAAAAATCAAAGCCTTACCCTCAAAGTTGCTTGCAATACTTTGCAGGCAGAGGCTTGACAGACGAGGCACCAGAGCCAGAGTCCAGTGAGGATCTTCAGCAATGATCGTCCTCGTCTTGCTTCTCTCCTCGGGGGCCTTGAGGCTTGACCCTGGAGGATAACAGGACTTGGACATTGTTGCAGTGGTGGGATGGAGAGCTTACTTCCACAGTTCCCCTGTTACAAAAAGGAGGACATTAAAAATCACAATCAACATGATTATATAAACAACTAATAATAATTATCATAACAGAAAGTTAGTTTAGATTTCTGTCATGCATTCTGGCATCGGATTATAAGACCATGTTTAACAAAAAGTAATTCATTTTCCAGTATGACATGTATGAGCAGAAACTTTAAATAAATAAATTAAAAACAAATAATACTGTAAAGGCACATTATTATTTCTTGATTAAGAAAATCAAACTATCTGTTATTACCTGTGGTTCCACAGCAAAAACGCGTAATCTTCGTCTTCTACTGTTTATCTAACATTATGTATACATAACTTAAAGTTTGCTGGTCAAGTGTTATGTTAGCACTGAGGCTACCTGAGGTCCGCCGCCCTGTACTGCCTCTGTTTCCATGGTGACACAACGCACAGAGATTGCCTCACAGCAGGATCTGTTTACTTCCGGGGTAAAAGAAAACGTGTTTTTTAGCAAATAGTTAGTACCTTGTACTAACTGGCTAGCTTTAATTTAATTAATTTATTATTATTTTTTAATAAATGATTGTATAACTGGAAAAAAAACAGGGTCGATTTGAAGTGGCTGTGTTGCGTTCAAGGAACCTCTGAAATTCCGCAATCCCACCGAGTAAATGCTAATTACAAGCTACTGCAAACGAATGTTTAGACTAGATGTCTCAAACTTGCGTCCCGCGGGCCACATGCGGCCCTTTAATCGATTTCTTGTGGCCAGCCACTTGAATGTTTGTTTTTGATATACATAGACTCATTTTACAACTTAAATATGTCTACTGTTGTAAATTATATATGGCTATGGCATATGGCAAAACTAACACCTCCAAATTATGTAAAATACCATCACAAATCTATAAATATTGACCTTATTCTAAATAGGATAGTATTCGTTTCAGGATGTTTATGTGAGTTTGTTAATAGAATATTCCATTCATATTCAAGTTATTCCTGGCATTTCCTGTCACAGACTAGAAGACAGTCCGTTTATGACTCTCATCTACAACATGGTGTCCACTGCTGTAAATATGTCATAATCTGTCTATATGATATGAATAAGATTCGGAAAACACACATATCTTAACCTGATTATTGCCTTTTCCAAATACGACTTAAATTGGTTTAAGGTGATAATGTCCTGCTCACATTATCACCTTATTCTGGTTATTATTATAATAATGTAGTCCATGTAAACATAGACATTCTCACGCTGCAGAAGTTTTAGTTTGTCTTTCAAAGAAAGATTTCACAGACTTACAGTATATCAGGACAAACAGATGTATTAGATCCATTACATAACTGAAGATTTGAATTTTTCTTTTTTAGAAGATATTAATTATGCAGTTACACATTATTTTCCTTGCAGATTACCTGAAAGGAAATACTACTAACATAGTGCAGAAAACAACAAAATTATGATTTAACCGTAAAAATATGATCTAGTTTGAGTAAAATAGCAGCCAGTGTTTGTTTGTGTGTTGTTTTGGGCATGTGTGACTTCAGTGTTGCAGGAGCTGCTGCAGTGTTCGGTGTGATCATGCTGTGAAGAACATTTGGATTCAGCAAAGCTGGCAGATGGTCCACGGATACAGACCATGATCCTCTTGTATAAGAGTGTGCAACAGTGACTCCATCAAAGCAGCACAACAAATGGGTGCGAAGCAACAGTGTAGGAGTAAAAAAAAAAAGAAGAGCGAATTAAACATCATTCCCTATTCCTTTAAGAAGTGAGCTGTAAAGAAACTGAAAATAAATACAATTTATGTAGATATGAAACATTATACAGTCCAGACAGTAAAATCTACATCATTAGTCCATAATGGAATAATTAAATCCAACAGGACATTGGCACAGCAGCCAACTAAACAAAGCCATCATTTCTGACATTCTTATTAACATTTGTGATATTATATAAAAAGATATTTTTATATGAATATTAACTAATTACTTGGTCTTCTTGCATCAAATGGTCATTTGTCTCAGCAGTGTCAAATCACATTGTTCTTTAAGTGGTAAAAGGTTAGATTGTTTTAGGGCTGCAATGATTAACTGATCACTAAATTACTGGACTAATGAGAAAAAATGTTAAATGTGAATATTTGCTACATTTTAAAAAAATAATTGTGTGATTTGTGGACATAACAATGAAAAATCACAGAATTGACAGTAAAAATTAGTTAGTTGCAACATTAGTTTAAACGCTAATTTACCCCTTAAAAATATGTCAATAAGAGCGGAGAGTTGGCTTGTGCTTCTTTCTGGACACAAGGCAATTAATATAGATTGAGAATATTGAATGCACACAATGATTATTCGTGACAGTGATTTTAAGCTCAGCGGCAGCACCAACTTTGTCTGTGTACGGTACATCACCTTCTCCCTCACTAACACTGCTGTTGCCGTCACGTCCTTTCCTTCTCAAAACCCAAAGGGACTATTTGTAATGGTTGCTATGTAACACAGCATGTACAGTATGTACCCAGAAAATTTAAGGAATTAGCAAAATGAAAGAACTGGTTTCTGATTTTCCAAAAATCCTCTTTAGAACGTTACATCCACTGCAGCTGTGGCTGTTGATTCAGATACAATTGTGTTACATTAATGAAAGTAACTAAGGGTCTGTGGGTTTATTATTAACTTGTAACTTAATTGTCATTATTACACTTGAAAGTAACCTCACTATAAAAATAAATAAATAAATGTATATGCTTACACTTAAGGTTACCAAGGTTCTTAATGAGCACTCATTTTCTAACACATCTTATGACGCATTTCCAATGTTTTTTGAAATGCAAATCAGGACCAGTGGGAGGTGAGGTCAACTCTGGAGTTGACGCCAAAGGGAGCGACTACATGCTTCCTTTCCTGTAGCCTTGGAAGCTTTCAGCATGTGTGCCAGGCAGGCAACTCCCAGGAGGAGGAGCAGAAAGCAGGGCACAACTATAGAGAGAATAAAATAGAAATTTAATAAAACAAAAATAAAACATTATGTGGGGGAGGTTATTCTTGAATTAAAATAATTGAATGGTGTTGGAATCAAGATGCTTAAAAGGTTCGTTAAAGATAAAGTGTGTGAAATTTAGATGGAATTTGTCATTTGGCAGAAATCCAAGTTGAAAATTCCTGTATTTTTTTTTCCATAGGTGTACAGTCTATTGATTGTATGAAGTGTTGTTCTAAATTGGTTCTTATAAACATGAGAAATCTGGGCTTGTACGAAGACTGTGTGTATCACAACACACAGAGAGGAAACTACTATGATATGCATACTGGCAGAAACTTTATTCCTTTTGTTGAAAACACAATAAGACTACGATATGATGCTACAAAGAAAGAAAGAACTAAAGAAACTTCAGCTAAATCTGGCTGCTGGCTCATGATGAGTCCAAATTCTGTGTACTATCTTAAACTTCCCAGGAACCTTCAAGGGAAACACAAACATAAAAAAAAAACCAAGAAGTCCAGTTCACATTTCAGCTCCCAGGAGAACAGGGTTAATTCTCAAACTCATCAATGCTCTCGTCAGAGTAACCAAGGTACGAAGGGCTAGAGTCCAAATGGATGCTACCGTCTGTGTCCACGGAGACCACAGAGCTCAGGATGCTGTCAATGGACACCATGCTGCCATCGCTGTCGCTGCTCCAGGTGCTGCTGTTGTCCTCATCATCCTCTTCGTCATCAATCACCATCACTGCTGTAGAGTCAGCTGTTGGAAAAAAAAACAGACCAAAAAACTAAACTTTCTCTGTAAACATTTGGAAAGGCAACAACAAGAGAGCATAGCTTGACAGAGAAAGGTGGATTCTGTATTTTAACAACAGTTTTTTTTTTTTAGTTCTTAGCCAAAAACCTATTTGTTCCTGTTAGTACAATTACCTGGATCGTAGCAGCCAACCATATCCTACTTTTTTTATTGTAAAGCACTTTGAAATGCCTTGATGTTCAAATGTGCTATATAAATATACATGCCTTTGTCTCGCCACGGTTCATTAAACCATTTTCAGAGATGAACTCCAGATATTGTCTGGACATGGAGTCTCGCCATGATGAATCAAGCGTGTGGTACCTGGCTCAAGCATGCAGGATCAGGGAGGTTCCCACATTTGCTTTCCCGCTGTGTTCTCATCTAAACGCACTTGGAGATTATACTAAAAAGGAAGGAGCATCTCCAGAGACTGTTAGAAGCAAAATGTCCACACTTCTGGACAATCACCAAAGAATGTCTAGACTTCAGTGCAGATCTGAAAGCAGCTATTATTTTCCACACTTTTCATGGCATTAATATCTCTAACGAAGTGTTTTTCGCAGTCACTTAATTGTATTGCTGTGTTGTACTATTTGCCCCACTGTCTCTCCCTTTCCCCCAACATTCACAGCCAAACCGGTCACCGACGGCAACAAGAAAACTCCCACCATGTCAAGAGAAGCAAAAAGCCATCAACTGGTTTCTGTCTTTGAAATTGTGGATATAACTTGTCACGTCATAGACAGCCTTTTAAAGTGTTTAAAACAAAAACAAGCTTATGTGGTTTTGTTCAATAACATAATTCAAAATATTTCCTGCGATTTTTGTAATCAAATAAATACAGCACCGGGCAAAGGCATGTGCACACTCTCACCAAGATAAATCACTCCACCTTGATGCCAATCTTAGTAACAATTAAAAAAATACAATTGTAAATGTGTCACATGATATAAAGGGGATTTTGAACAACGTCCATTCACCGAGTGACACTCATTAGTCTCATATGTTTTGTATTGTAATTCTCTTTGCTTGACCGCATGTTATTTTATTACACTGTGGTCTGTTTGAAGCACTTCCATAGTTTTTAAAGTTGAGATAATTTTTATAGACGTTACTTGCTTAAACTAGACTTTATTGTGTGTAACAGCGAGTGTTTTTTTTTTTATGAGCTTTTTAAGGAAACAGCACAACTACCTCAACAACAACCTCCCTCACTGTCATGATTACTTAAGATTAAGAGCAACATCAAGTTCTACATCCATCAATGGGAAAGAAAATGGAGCCTCATAAATCAGCCTCACTGTGCTGCCCCCTGGTGTTGTAAACCCCTCATTGTTCTACCCCGACATGAGTGGAGCTGCTTGAACACCTTGAAAACTAAATTTCTTTTATAGCTTTACAGCTGCAGAGCAGCTTCACAACAGATGCAGAAGGTCCAGCAGTTTCCTCATGAGTCAGTGAGCTCACACAGACATGTCAGGCTTCTGCAGTCACTAGATATGATTATTGTGGCACTGTACGCCATGGCTAGTAACTACTTCATTGCTGGTCAGTTATTAATGCCTTATGACAACAAGCAAGAATGCAAGAATGTGACCTGGGGAGGTTATACTGCTGTTACATACTTTTTTGTAGTGCACAGAGTAGACGCAGTGTGCTGCAGATATTCAGAGAATTGGTCATAGAGGAGAAAAATGAGCAAAACAAAAGCAATAACAGATGTATCATTACTGCTGCAGGTATGGGGAGAGGAAAATTTTAATGTACATCAGGACTTTGACTTGTTAGCATCTGGTTCAACATTCATATGCAGATGGTAAAATAAGATTTTGTGAGAGGAATACCGGAGTCAGTAACTCCCCACTATTGTTTAATCATTATTATTTTACCATTATCCTCAATTTTTTGGTCACTCTCAACACATTTTGAGAGAGATTTTGGTCTTATAATATATACAGTATGTACAGAATCCCCATGCTGGCTGCTGGCTGACATCATGTTTTAAAGCTGGCTTGTCTCATTCTGAAACATCTCACGTTTTCTGTGTATACTTTAAAAACTAGACAATTAACCTGTTAAGTACTGTGATTTCATTATGCTTTTTAAAAAAAACAAATAAAGGAACAGACTGAACAAACAACACTCTAAGTGACGCACCTCTCACCTTTCCTCTGTGTGATCAGGGTTTGGCGCCTCGCCTTCATGTCCAGGCTCAGGTTTTCCACCATGCTATCGATGCAGTTGTCCAGCGCTAGACAGCGGGTCTGGGACTGGATAGCCTGTCGGCAGATTGGACACTCGTCTTTCTTTTTGCGCCACTGCTGGATGCAGTGAGAACAGAAGCTGTGAGCGCAGTTCAGAATCACTGCCTGCGGGGGGCAATAAAACAAATTAAAAAACAAAAACAAACAAGAAAAAACTGTGTACTTGACTGAAACTATTCAAACAAAAAACACAAATTCAGTCCATCAACTCTACCTCAATGAAGAGCTCTGAGCAGATGATGCACTGAAGCTCGTTCTCCAGAACTTCAGTCACTTGTGTAACTACTTCTTCTTTTTGGGCCCTTGCCTTTTCTTTCTCCTCCTGCCAGCAAAATTACAAATAAATTAATAATATCTGCTGAGGCCATGACAAACCAAGTATAATTGATTATAATTATACCTTTGTAACTTCCAGTTCTTTGTTTTTGGCCAAAAGAATCTCTTCAAAGTCTTGCCGAGAAAGGGCAAGTTCATCTATTATTTTCTTTTGCTGGCGATTATGCAAAAAGAAAATATTAAAAATGGCAAAACTAAATTTTGTTGTATCATTTTCTGTGTATGCAGTGTCTGCTTGTAATTATGCTTTTAAAAGAATACATTTAAGCTCCACTTCTAAGCTACATACCTCTTGTAAGGCCTCTTCCAGTTGTTTTTTCAAAAGCTCCTCCTTTTGCTGCGTTTTCTCAGCCTAAACACAAAAAGGTCACCCTGTTATTAAAGATTTTTTCTGTCTAGCAGCCATTAAAAAAAGAGAAAATGACTCTCCATTGACAAAGAATTTTGCTTAAATATTACACAACAGCTACATTAAGAAAGTCTGACTCTCACAATCATTTGCAATTCCAAGGCCAGTTTCTGTAAATGATCCATGATGATTTAACTGATCATTTATTGAAATATTTGATATTTGATTGAAAGAAAGAACCACTAAATTTATTGATCCAGCAAAGGTAATATGTTTTATTTTCAGTTTTACACATTGGAAAATGTTGACAATGCACATATGACACATGACAGGATCCACTGACCTCCAGCTGCTTCTTAGTTTCACTGAAGGATTTCTCCAACATTTCCATCCGGTGCATTTTGGCTCTGAGTGTCTCTAGCTGACCCTGCAGCTCCTTCACCTGCTCCTCCTTGAAAGGGTCAGCCTGTCGGGGCTGGCCCTCCAGAGAAGCTACCTGCCTCTGTGTGTTGTCCACTTGCTCTCTCAGCAACACAATGTTCTGGCTGTACCTGCAGAAATTAAAAAATACAAAATCGTTATTACAATATGTATGTAATAGGTTATTTTACAGTATTAAATCATCTTTTTATACTTTTTGAGTGTCAGCATGTTACCTTCTATCACCTTCTTTGGGAGCACAACCCAGTGTATTTCATTGAGTACATTATGGATTATTAGTGTAAAAAACTGTTTAAGGGATAAACAAAAAAAACTCATCCATAAGCTACTATATTTAAATAGTAAAAATTTGTCGAAATTATACATCAGAAACATGCTGAGCATACATTGGTTTCATCTTTAAAACTCTGATGTGGTGTTTTGTTTTATTGGAATTTATATATCGTTGCGGTGTGTACTGTGACCTTAAATAAGAACTCACAAGAAAATACCTTCAGTTACCAGAATTTATATTTTTAACTATTTATTTTCACTATTATCTCAACAATTAACAATTGTTATTGTCAATATAAAGAAAAGGTTGAATTTCTTCATCCCTAGTGCTGTGATTTAAAGGCAATGACACACATGAGGTGCAAAGTGGGACTTACATCTGCAGGTTGTCCAGGTCACAGGGACCGCTGGAGCCACTGAAGGACTGCTCTACTTCCAGGACTTGTTTGCTGTGCCCAGTTTTCCCTGGTTCTGAGTGAGTGAGCCTATGCTGGCGTTTCACTTGGGGCAGAGGACAGGGCTTTGCAAACGACTTGTCAGCAGTAGAGTGGCGGTACAGCTTGGGCTTTGAAGTAGACGGCTCAACTTCTTCCATGGACAACTTCCTCTTGGACTTCTTAGAAACCTGGGCTGACTTAGCACCGCCATCTTTTTGTGCCTGTGCAAGGCAGAGTTTAATGTCTTTGAGGGAACGCTGGACGAGGATGTAGTCAAATTCCACTTTGTTTCCACTTAATGGAACCCCGAGTTGAATGGAGTCTCCGAGCCTGAGCTGATGGACTTCCTCAGCAGGAATGCGGTTTCCATTCACCCATACACCATTGAGGCTCTGACAAAGAAAACAAAACTGAATGTAACAACAGTTGTAAAAAGAAATCTAAATATTTATTTAAAAACAATAAAATAATATTCACATTTGGCTAAAAAGTGAACACTTGGACAAATTGTGTATCTTAAAACACGTTTTACTGAAACGTCTTCCCTTCTAAATGTTAAAATTTTAATCGATAAAATACAAATTTGTTGTGAGCAAAGTCCATATAACATGCGTGACTGAATTATACTTTTGTATTTATGTTTTTAGACAATACACAGTATATCTGACACCCCACTCATTACACCCTATATCATAAAGGAGAAAACTTAGCAGTATAAATCAGTGTGTTTTTTTTTGTTTTGTTTTACTTTTTTCTAGCATGTACAATCACATCCCTGATTAATCGAACAAACACTGACCTTCTTGTCTGTTACTGTCCACTGTCCATCTTCATTCTGCTTGATGGTGCAGTGCAGCCTGGAGATCATGAGAGGACAACTTGGAGACAGCAGTTGATAGGTGACATCCACCCCACGTCCAATGGTGATCTGGAACCAAAAAACAAAACCAAAATCAAACATGATACACAGCCAGTTAGCTTCCTATTGTGCACGGTACTTCTTTTGGTACTTCCACTTAGGTAGACTTTACATATTTAGCATAAAAACTGTACATATTTCATGTGTTTATGTGTAAATGAGGCATAAACTTGTACAGTTAAGGGGCGTGCGTGCGTGAGTTTAGCTATTTAGCTAAGCATTAGCAAGCTCCACCTCAGTGTTTTCGAACAGCCGAAGCCACTCTGAGTTTCTTCCGACTCTCATCAAACATAAAACCTCCAAGCCGTCTGAACACTCATCGTCTTCGCCCACAGACGAGCCCAGCGCCACGCCATCCATCTTATCTCATTCTGTCAGTGGCTAACAAGTCCGTAAACAACCTTCCACCTCTGTAGTTTTAGCATTGGGTGCCATCGCTAACATTACAGCAAATAAACTACAAGCGCGTCGACGAGCCGGAAAACCGGAAGACGTTTTTTTTTTTTCTTTTTAACTTTCAAAGTATATATGGAAGCCCAGAGTGGCCATGTTTTAGTCCGTCAACGCAAGATAATGAATAAAGGCTTATTGAAGCCTTGTTATCACAAGATAAACAAGTGTCGTTTTATCATGAGAAAACGAAAAAGCGCAAAAATGTATGTCATTATCATGAGGAAAATGAGCCTTATTATCTCGTTATATATCGAGATACCAAACAAGGCCACTCTCGACTTCCTTATGCTATTTATTTATTTATTCACTTATTTATTTTTTGTGTTCCCATTAGCTGCCACTACAGAAGCAGAATAGAATAGAACAGAATGAGCTTTATTATCATTATAAACAGGTACAATGAAATTATGTGCAGCTCTCAATAAGTGTAGAAGAACCTGTGCACAAGTAACAAATAAGAAAAATAGAAATATAGTAAGTGGACCTTCTAATAAGAGAAAAAATAATCTAAACTTGCACATGTTGTGCACTGGTAGTGTATACAAGACATCACACACGTAAGATTGTGTGATCAATCATGTAAGATCACTACTGCTCTATTTCACTATTTCAGCAACTATTTCAGCAAAAAAAAAAAAAAAAAAAAAGTAAAACCAAGCATATCACAGAAATATAAACATTTAACAACACCAACACAAAAAAAAAATCTCAAAATATGATAAAAGAATTTGAATACACCAGTGCCGTGGACAGACATTTCAAGGGGGCAGGGGGACACAAGTGTAAAGAAAAGACACCCTCATAATTATAATCAAAATATTGCTATTGACTGGTGTAGGAGCCTAAATTATGCTTATTTTTGTTCTGAATGAATGAGGTGTAATTGGTAATTCCAGGGCTTGGTTTCATCAATGTGAGCTGTTCATATTTTTGGCAGGGTTAGGTGGAACAAAAGGGGGGGGCTTTAGATTATCAAATGTTATTTTATTGACTGTCCTATGTTATGTTTCATTTTTTAAAATAAAAGTCTTGCAGAATGATACTTTTACGCATGTGTCATAGACAAGAGCCTACCCGGCCTCTATGCAACCTTCTGTGGGTCAAAGTTGCTACAACGTATTGCTAATAATGGCTAGTTAATCAAAATACATTTACGTCCACTTTTTCCCTCAGCTGGACAGCGGTCATCTTGAAGGCGACATCACTCCCTGTTCCCACTTTCAATGTAAGCGGAACGCAGAAATAGACCCGCAAGCCTCCAAATTCGCTGAAGCGCCCCTGCTCTCACCCGCTCAACCTGCTGCCGCTCAACAGGGCGACCCCGCGTCCCAAAACGCGCGCACCCTTCCTCGCTCCAGGCGGGACTTCCTTTCTCCTGCGGATGCGATAGAGGGATGAGGAGCGGAGAGAAAGGGCTTGGTCGGGGCTGTCACCGGTCTGCGTGTGCGCCTCTGGACAGCGGAGAGCCTGGACGCCGCTGCAGCTGCTGAAGACCCGTAGATGAGTCTCCTCCTCGGCTATGTTGTCCTGAGAGCGCCGCGAGTTCCCGCCCCGCCACCATGTCCGATGTCCACAAGACTGTCCAGAAGTGGCACGCCAGTTTCAAGAAAGCAACGGACTTTGACTCGTGGGGACAATTAGTGGAGGCTATAGATGAGTACCAAATGTAAGTCGCATTCAACATGTGTGTGTGTGTGTGTGTGTGCGCGCGCGCGCGTGTTTTCTACCACGCAGCTGCGTGCTTCTTTAATTCATCCATCCATTTTCATTAATCTGTGCATCTGCTCAGTCCGGAGGTGATGTGGCGGAGGACGGTGTGTAACAAGGAGCTTCTCAACTAAGTTATCCCCACACTGAGGTGTCAGTCTGCTCCTGCGGCGGTAAATAAACCCTTCCCATCCGTGAGGTGATGTGGCACGGGTTCGGTTTTGCAGAGCAGAGCCTCATTCAGCAGCTCTGCTTCCCTCTACATGATCCTGACAGGGAGAAGAAAAGCAGCCCAGGTTGGGCTCAGTGCAGCGGGTTCCATGATGTGTCATGCAGTGCAGAAAATGGGCCAGTTCCCCCTCAAGAGTATTGAGAAACACTGTAGTCAGCCACACCCTCTCATTGTTATGTTTGGGTTTCATCAGTTTAGTCAGGAATTTCTCCTGCTCTCACACACCAAACCTTAATTCCCCCCCCCCCTCTTTGGAAATAAAGCAGCATGTCTTTGTGTCATCCTCTCTGGCTAATTAATGCTCATTTGAATTTGCTCTAACACAAAATGTACACCATATCTCTCTGACCACAAGGGGGCACAGAGACGCATGCATGTTGTGCACTCGGTTCTTTTTTCTTTCTTTTGAAGTGTTATTGTATGAGGTAATGACACATTATGACACAAGGCTGAGTGAGCAGCCTTGCTTTAATTGATAACATGACTAAAACTGATTTTGGTCACCTGATAAAATAATTAGACGGTTTGTAAACCTGCACCAAATTCCACTGGAAAAAAAAAGAAGTGATTTTACATCAAAGCACAGAGGAGTTGTTGATTCACTGCTGCCTCCATCAATAAATTCAAAAATGTTATTTTGGCACTTCGGTGTTTGAAATCCTTTGTTTGGAATTGCCAAAGTGACACAAACTCACTAAACGAGACCGCAGTAAACCAAAAACTCCTGTGTCTCTGAGAGCTATAAACGCTGACTTTCTATATGGACTTTGGTGCAGGAGAGTGAGCAGTTTCAAAACGTACGTTTCCTGCCAGAAAAGGCCGTTTAACAGTGACGTAAAGCAGGCGAGACTTTTGTTAAGTGGCTAAAATCAGTTTTGCCTTCTGTCCCTACTGGCAGTCACGTGTGTGGGTCCTATGCTGGTTCACAGCAATGGCGGCTCCCTCATACAATCACACTAAAAAAAAAAAAAAACGTAAACTACTCCTTTAATGACATCCAAGTGTTTTATTACACAGTATATATTTACCTCTAACTGTGCTCTTAAACTCTGAATTCAGTTTAGCAAGGCAACTGCAGAAGGAGGTCCAGTCAACAAATTCACCAGACTTCACAGAGGAGCAGAAGGTAATCACTGCATCTCATTAACTCTGGGATTACACATAAACTCAGTTTAACGTAATCTCTTCCCTTTTTATTTTTTTGTTCCCCTCAGAAAACTTTAGGAAAGATTGCGACATGTTTGGAAATGAGAGGTACAAGTCTGCAGGTTTGTATGAATATGCACAGATCAGTTCCATGTCCACGATTCTAGAAACAATGAGGTCAAGAGTCCAAACTCCAAACAAGGCTAAGAAATATTTGACTAGTCACCAAAAAAAGGCTGCGTCGTCTTCTAATAATTAAAAAACAAAACTGAAAACACACAGTACAGCTGGTTTTACAGTTACTTTCTAAACAATTTTACATTTACAGTACACACAGTGCACAGCACAGCTGCACCTCTCTGTGTGTAAAAGAAATAACAAGATTATTTCCACGTTAAAACTTTTTAAAATACATCCGCAGTTACATTGGGACGACCTGCAGTGATAACATACACCTTTAATAACGTGCTGTATATTATAAATGTATAATATATCACACTATTACCATAATTTAGGCGTGCAACTAACAAGTATTTTCACAAGCGATTAATCTGTTGATTATTTTCTCGTTTACGTGAATATTTGGTGCGTAAAATGTCAGGAAATCTTGAAAAATTCTGATCAGCGTTTACCAAAGCTGGAAATGATGATTGAAGTGAGTGTCTTGTTTTGTCCACGAACCAAAATAATTCAGTTTTAATTATTTCTTTGTTTTATTGAGCAAAACCAGAGAATATTCACATTTAAGAAGCCGAAAAACCAGACAAAACACTCAAACCGGTTGATCAATTACCAAAACAGTTGGTTATTAATTTAGTAATCAATTAGTAATTGATAAATTGACTAATCGTTGCAGCCCTACTATAAATGCATTTTGCTTTCCTTTATTTTGGGCACTTAAAATTAATATAACACTAGTGAGGAAAATCATTTGCTGTCATGTATTGGTACTGTTATTATTTTAATTAACTGAGACAAAATGTAAGATCTTTGTATGTTTAAATCATAAATTCATCTTCAGGCTTTAAAGACCTTGTGCCATGAGTGCGGAAGTGTGACAGTGTGGATAATAATAAAGAAACGTTACATTTCGATTCAGACTGTCTTCTGCTCTGCAGTGCACACAGTCCAAGGAAGAATTCAAGCTAGAAGACCTGAAGAAACTGGAAACCAGTAAGTGCACGACTGGAAACACGACTGTCTTCACTGTGGACTTTGGCCGTTTCTCTGACGTGTCTGTCTCATATTTTCAACAGTAATCAAAAACATACTGACGTATAACAAAGAGTTTCCTTTCGACGTCCAGCCAGTGCCCTTAAGGTAAATATCCTTCACTTTAGGTCTGATGTTACCATTACGTTTTTCCCTCTTTATTTACCTGAAAATGAAAATTGTGCATATAAAAAAATAAGAAAAAGTACTGGTGTAAATGGACACTTTTGATTTTAAAGACCATAAGCTTGAAAAGTAAGGAAGCCCACTTTTCTTCGCCGCTCCATTTGCTGCTATCACGCCCTCATTTTTCTGTCACTGATATTGAAAGGTCCAGTATGTAAGAATTAGTGACATCTGATGGTGAGACTGCAGATTCGCTTACCTCACGTCACGGAACTACGGTGGCCTTTACATACCAGGGAGGATGTCATTTTTGCGAAACCCACACTCTCGCTGGTTTGTCCATTTGGGCTCCCGTAGAAACATGGAGGCACAAGATGGCAGCCTGTGTATAAAGAACATATTTAAAAAAAAAAAAAAAACTGTATTATTTTAAACACACAAACATATTTATAGGTGGTATTTTCAGTTTCTACCAATGAACCCTGCAGAATGTTGCACAGCGGACCTTTAAAGTCTGATCTAAACGGATCTGAGGATCAAGTGCTTGAACTTGTTCGCTCTCTGTGTCAGGAAAATTCTTGCTCCAGGTGAAGAGGAGAACCTGGAGCTGGAGGAGGAGGAGGATGCAGCAGCAGGAGCAGGGTCCACAGAGGCTTTTCCCCCGCGAGCTCCCGGTACTGTGGCGTCACCACACCCGGCTCCCGTTTGTGTCATGTTTGCCTCATGTTTGATGTGTGTGTCATTTTGGCCACTTTGACTGTTGCTCCTCTTGTTCTCCCACTCTCTCTCTCTCTCTCGGTGCTGTGCATGGCTTCATGGCTTCATGGCTTCATGGCTTCATGGCTTCATGGCTTCATTCCTGCCTGCCCACTCCTTTTGCAGCTTCACAAGGTACGGCTTTATCAACCAACAGCATTCCAGTTTGTCTCGGCTGCATGATTGATGTGTTTTCCTTTCATTACAGACACACAAATGTGAATAAAATGCTTTTTAGGCATATTACTTTTAATCACCTTGGCCATATTTGTTATGTTAATCATGAGAAGCTCATTCTAATAATTAATTCCATGGACCCTTGGCTCCACGTGTTCAAAGCGTTTTTATGATGCTGCATCAAACACCCATGGGTGCCGTTGTGACCAGAGTAATAAAATGAGGGCTGTTGTATCCTTTACATTCACATTTGGTAGAAAATAACAAATGATGGAAATAAGTAGATGAAGTGTCAAAAGGAGTCTGGTGTGTCATAACCTAACGCTGCTGTCCCAGCTTGTTGTTTTGGCCCAAACCTGGACAGAAAACCATAATAAGCATTAAATGCTTTAGTTTTTAATTAAAAAAAAAAAAAATACAGAAAGAAGTGAGAGGAGGTGGATCAGATGCTAACCGAGTGGTGTAGCTTCAGGTCTGAAGGTACTTCATCATCTTCTATTGTTACCTCAACACCTTTTTTTTTTTGTTTGTTCTTTCAGGCACCCTGTTGCCACGGTTACCCTCTGAACCAGGGATGACATTACTCACAATAAAGATTGAGAAAATTGGCTTGAAGGACGCCGGGCAGTGCATCGACCCTTACATGACCATCAGTGTGAAAGGTAAAACAGTGAGCAGCTCCGTCTCCGTCGCCGCCTTTTAAATCGGTTAAAGTCAAAAGTGCTGCACAGGATGAAAACGTAATGAGAGAAAGCAAACCTGCATCCACCCAAAGGAAGTGAGGAGAAGAAGAGAAGAAAGGAAGTGAGGAAGCGCTATCACATGGAGTCGTGGGGGAAAACACTTTAAAAACATAAATAGTAACAGATGAAATGTAATGAAATAGATGCATAAATCAGTACTTAAGATATTTAAATAAACAAATGAGGTACTCTGAGCAAACTAGAACAACCATGAAGTAAACTTAAAAATTCTGTTTTTGGACACTAAAGGGTAGAATAAAATAATTTGTGTCAGACCCTAAAATAAATAAGAGTGCAAATAAACGATAAATCTGAGGCAAGAGCCAGGTTAAAAAGGTGGGTCTTAAGTTGGTTTTATCAAAAATATGAACATTCAATGTTCAGGGAGGCCGTTCCAAAATGCTTGAAAATGCTGCTTGAAGACCTGAGGGTTCTCTGTGGTTCTTACCTTTATAGCATATCGATAAATAAGAGGGAGCTTTAAAAACCAATAAAGGAAAGAAACCAGTATAAGCCAGTATGATGGTTTTAAAATGGGTGTGATGGGTGAAGCTGCAGATGAACTATGTTCTTCTTAGGGAAACCAGAAAGAAGAATCAGTAATCCAGCCTACAAGTAATAAAAACATGAATTACTGTATCTCTTCTGGCCAGAAGATACTTTGTGGATTGTCCATGTTTCCGTGAAATCTTAAAAGCATTTTTTTTTTTTTTACAAATAGAGTTTCCTTTGTTTTCTGTCCTGTGCAGATGTTAATGGTGTAGATTTGAACCCAGCCCAGGACACACCTGTGGCCACCAGGAAGGAGGACACCTACATACATTTCAGCGTGGACGTGGAGATCCAGAGACATGTGGAGAAATTACCGAAAGGTGAGTCTTAAACGGAAAATCGATGTCTCGAATTGGGTGGGTCCTGCATTGTTCCCAGTGAATGGTGTCGCTTTAAAAAAAATAACAATTATAGGGGCCAAATAATTAAAAAACTGTCCACTACGTAGTGGTTTGCTGTGTTTAATGTAGATAATAAAGATCAAGGTTTACTCTTAAACTTTGCTTAAACAATAGACACAACCTAACGTGCAGTACAAACGTCAGAATTGAAACAAAATAAGATTTGACAGAGTCACGAAGGAGTATAAAGACTGACTGATCAAGAGTGGCAAAATTTAAACATGACAAACATAAATAAAGTAAAAAAAACAAAGGAAGAGAAGTGAGAGGAACTCACTCTGCCATCAATTCTCCAAGAAATACAAGAAATAAGAAACTACTTCTGCTTCAGAAGCAATTCTGGAAAGCCATAAACAGTATTTCAAGCTGCAAATTAGTCATGAGTTTTGTTCTAAGTCAACATTTAACGGTGGAATAAAAGAGTTTAAAAACCTGTTCATCACTCTAAAGGCCCAGTGTGTAAGATATGACATCTAATGGTGAGGTTGTAGATCGTGACAAACTCTTCTGTTGTCTGTTCAGGCTGTAGAGACACAGAGTGCAAATAAAAAAAATTAACTTATTCTGAAGCTACCACAACAACTTTTCTTCTGAAAGAACTGTCCATGTATACGAATCCTAAAAGTTTCACACTGCACCTTTAATGCCTTAACATTCTCCAGGAGCTGCCATCTTCTTTGAGTTCAAGCACTACAAACCCAAGAAGAGATTTACCAGCACAAAATGTTTTGCCTTCATGGAAATGGACGAAATCAAACCGGGACCCATCGTCATTGAATTGTGAGGGTTTTTTTTTGTTTTTTTTGTTGTTGTTGTTGTTGTTATTATTTTTCTTTTAAATCAAAAAACATTTCAGTGAGTTGTGTCGTTTGGACCATGACGCACACCCTGTACTTCCTTAAATTCCAGGTACAAGAAGCCGACAGACTTCAAGAGGAAGAAACTGCAGCTTCTAACAAAGAAACCACTTTATCTCCATCTTCATCAGACGTTACACAGGGACAGCTAAGTGGGAGCGCGCCTCGAACTCTGCGCCTCGAACTCTGCGCCTCCTTTTAATCTTTCTTTCTTACGTGTGCACCCAGAGAAAGACAGCGTTCACCTCATCACATCCAGCAATACTAAATCCAGGCTGCTGATGCTCGTTTTCTTTTCTCCTCGCTCTCTCCGGTTCTCTTGAGCATTTGATGAAAGTAAAGGGAACTGAGCCAAACGTTGACCACATCAGCTCAAGACTGCCATTCATTTTTATTTCATACTCTTTGATTTTGCTGTTAAAACTATGTTTTGGCTTTCTGGAGATTTCCGTTGGGCGGCAGAGTTACGCACCTCATTTCTAGTCTTCCTTAGCTCTTTGATTTAGGGTAAAGAAGGGACACAAAATCTTTGCCGGTGCTGAATTTAAGTCCAGACTTTTAATGAAACTTAAACACTAAAAGCAACAATTTTTTTTTTTTTTTTGCCAAAATATGTTGGTAGTTGAAGCAGAGTTTGGAAATGTGTTCCCTGAATAAATGGCACGTCTATGGTGAAACCACCACCAGAAGAGCATTCTTGAGTTCTTTGACAGTTTATGGATCACGAGTGGGACAGAATTCCGATCGAAACGTCACTTTTCTTAAATTAGCATCTCAAACAAGCCCTATAAAGCAAACTCTTGATGGAATTATTAGTCTGATTAGAAAAGCGAGTTACAAAACTTACTTCGAACAAGTTATGCATCTACCTATAATATTCATTTCAGGTTTTCCTGCTTTAACTTCCATTTCTGTGCTTCCTCCAATGAATTAATCTGCACTGACCGATTCACACACAGCAAACACACTTTGGGTTTTTAACTCCGTGACTCCACTTCCACACCACCCGATGATAAATGGAATTGAAATATTTACTCTTCAATTACCTCTGCTTTGGTCGCCACCATCGTCTGAGCTATATATCGTAGTCTTCCACAGATAAATGCTCCGCCATGTTCACCAGCGCACTGCTAAATGTTGATGCGAGGAAGTGCCGAGCAGGTGGCTTCATGGATATGGAAATAAAATACAAGGTTGAGTTCATTAAGAATAATAATTCGTGTAAGGTCCTTTCCATTTAAACATTAATTTAGTAAGAAAAATACGTTAACGAAGTGATGTTTTAATGTGGAAGCGAACACTTGACCTCGATAGTACAGTGAGATCTGGACACGGGCAGTGGCATATGTTCAAACATAGATTCGAGATTTATATACATTAATACTGGACCCTTTAAATGAATTTTCTAAATGCAGCCCTTGCCATTACGATCTTATTGGTCCAATACCAGTCCAAATGACTGAATCGAATAATCAAAAAAAAGAAAAAAGAATCCTATACAATCAAAAAAAAAAGCTTCACTAAGACTAAAAAAGTAACTAAACAGCATTTTAACTGAGTCCTGTTTTGGGCTGAATATTTAACAGTTGGAGAATTTTGTTTTTGAAATTCTAGTTATGGTTCGCCAGTAAACACAAGGCTTAGTAGTTTAAAATACAGAAAAACGACTGAGTCAGACTGATATCGCCCATGTTAGCATCAAGAGACATCTTTAAAATTATCATAAACATTTTAATTTTTGTAAAATAGAAAAGTATATCATGGTTTACTGTTTTGTCAGATGGTGTTTTGATTCAGCAGTGACTTTCATATCATTACTTGGTGCAATTATATGTTATATACAGATGTAGAACTTTGATGTTCTACATTTTCCTTTTGGTTGTCGACAGTTTTTAAAAGGAACTTTTCTCAAAATTCTTTTTAAAGTTGATTTTTAAATCTCACATCAAATGAGACGACGACGTGGTAGCAGCCAGATTTCACCCTGCAATTCTGATAAATGGTTCATGCCACATACTTTTTTTTAAAATTACATTTTAGATTTTATTACGTTTTACAAATGCAAAAAGGTAAACGCAGCATTGTTTGCATGCTGTAATATTTGTATTTTTGGTGAAACATCAGATACTGAAGTGTTTTTTTTTGTTTTTTTTTAATTCTAGTATTACTTCAGAAAATATTTGGAGAATATTTTTACTCTTAGTCTGATTGTTGAATGTTTGTCTCTTTTTCTTGGGAGCCTTTACTCGGAAAAGCCCACAGCTTTTATTTTGAAATGTCACGCCACACCCTTTAATAAAAGGGCTTGTTTTTATTTTCAAAGCTGCATGTGTCTGTACGTTACGATTCTTTTCTGCCTCTTCAGAGGATCTCACTCACTAAAAACATCTACATTGAAATATGATTTTTAGATTTTATTTTTGTAAACGTCTCAATATTCAGGATTGTACATGAACTGTGAGATACACTAACAGATAATTATATACAGTGAACTGTGTGTTTGTATGAAGTGAAACGGTGTGGTAGGACTGAAAACTGTGGAGTGTTTTGTTGACCGATGGAAGGGGATTGTATTAATGTGTATTAAAACATTTACATAATGCTTTTAACTTCAAATAAAAATATAAGAATGAGGCAGCTCAGAGGACCATTTCATTCATTGCTCTTGAACGCTGCCGACAGGTGGTCACTATATTTATATTATTATTATATTTATATTAATCTATACTCATGCATTCTGAAGATTATCTTTTGTATTATAAAAGCAACTTTATTTCTCAGTAGAATGTATTAAATATCTCCAATATTTTTCATATGCAGATCAGACTTAGTTTCGGTTTTAAGTGAAATCCTTGAAGAAAATAAAATAAATTGCTTACTCAACAATGGAATTAAAACAAAATGAAAACCTCAAAACTTTAACAACAGAAACTAATGATTAAGCAGTGGAAAGATTAAGATGGTTAATATTGTAACTAGAGTTTTGCCATTTTAAATTAGTTGCTAATTAATAATTGTAACAATATTACTTTTTTTAATATTGGTCCACACAACTATGAATTAAGATAAAACCCAACGGTACGATCAGGCATCACTAATGGCCATGTTTATCTTGATTTGGATTTTGGGTCAACAACCTGCCTTCTAAGAATCACGTCAAGAACCAGACAATGAAAGATCAATCTTTCAGTTTCTTGTGGGTTTTTTTTTTTTTGTACATTACTAAAGCATTTTGTTTACATTACACAAGAAAAAAAGCTAAAAAAAATAAAGAAAGGAATCATGGTAGATGTCAGGGTTTGTCACTGTTGACGGTGCATGAAGAGTTTTGGATAAAACTCGATGCTGTTACTAAAACAGCAGCACAGATGTATGCCTTATTTTAAACTCATAATTAACACTTTCACACTGTGTAAAGCACATCCTCTCGATGTGAACTGTAAACAGTTGATTAACATAACACCAGCTTTTACATTATTTATTAAGAGTTCTACCAACATAGTAAAATAAGTTATACATCTGGCCATCAAATTACACATTGCTTTACAGTTTGTTCTAAATAAAAAACTTTGGGAAAATTAAGACATGAAATGCTAGATGCTAAACATCCCTCCTTTTCTCCTCTTTTAAAAAAATAATTTCCACAGGAAATGAGAAAAATTTGCCCCTTAAAAAACTCATTGCTATGATTATTTCTTTAAAAGATAAATGAAAATGGTCTGAAATATAATACTTTGTTATTGCACAATAAGAAAAGTGGTAACTCTTTAAACTTTATTGATTTTAGACTTCATTATTTTAAGGAACATGTTTTTTTTAATATTTCAATTTCATAAGTGAAATATGAAAAATAATTATGACCTTTGTTTGGACTGGATCAGGTTTGTTAAAGTGATGAGTTCAGGAGTAATGGGATGTTCGAGTCCTCGGCTGGAGCTGGTGACATTTTTAAGGCTTGACCATCGCTGGCCTTGCTGAGTCCTGAGGAGCCTCCTGCTTCACATGCAGGTCCTGGCTGGAGCTGCCGTGAGCGCCCGCTGAGTTCTGGAGGACACTGGGCGGAGCTCGACCATAAGCATCGCCTGAATGTGTCGGAAGGGGTGGGACGCCTGGGGGCAGGTCTGGTTGAGGGAGGGCGTGGTCACGCGGTCCTGGGAAACGCATGTCAGGAGGGATGGGAGGACGTGGTCCAACAGGCCCACGGAGACCTGAAAAGAGGGGGAAATATTAGAGATGACACTGTGGTTGATGGCAAATTGACCAATATGTTCTTAAAAACACCTTCACAGTGAATGCTAAGTGGACCTTACATAGCTTTTCCCTGTTACTGTGGTTGCTGGACCCTTTCTGTTTACTCATGTAAACCTGCTAATGACAGAGCTAACCACCAACCACAAACCAACATTAGCACAATACAATAACCTACTTTCTCATTTACTTTTTCCCCTGTCCGTTCCCTCTCTGTCCAGCCCTGCTGGCTCTGTGTGGACACTCATACAGTCTCTGTTGTGCACTAGAGCTACAACTAACGATCATTTTCATACTTGATTAATGTGTCCATTATTTCCTCACTTAATCAATTTGCTCCACAAAATGTCAGAAAATGAAAATTGTTTTTTCTCAAACCTTGAAACGATGATGTTCTCAAATGTCAAATATTCTGTTTTAATGATTTCTTTGTTATATAGAGCAAAGAAACCACAAAATACTTTAGTAACAAATTGATTTAGTAACTGAATAATCACTGCAGCTCTGGAGTGCACATACAATTTGGAAGAATCTAAACGCTGATTGGTCTAATGTCATTCTCGTGTAATGCGAGTTTTTAGGTTCATATTTCAACTGGAGTGACTAAAGTTAATGGCATGAAATTCACAGGATCCATGTTAACATGAAACCTCACAAAGAATTTGTATTGCGTTTTATGAGAATGCACCTTAAGTGTACATACTGTATGCTCTGAATAAACTGCTTCCAGTAAACAGCTACAACCTTGAATTCCTTTGTTTTTCCCTCATTTACAGGAATAAGTGCTAGTGTTTGAAAAGGAAGGAGTGTGAGATGAAAGTTACGTAAGAGAAGGAGAAGGCAGTAACACGACATTAGAGACGGCTAACTGCCGTAAAACACCCAGAACCATGACAACATGATGGACTACTTGTAATAATAAGTAATAATAAGTAGCTCAAAGAAATATTAAAATTACTACAGTGTAGGAGTGCAAAGTGCTGATGTGCTGAAAAAGTAAGAGGCTGAACATACCATGTGGTGGAGGCATCGGTCTATAAAGATGAGGTGGAGGGGGACGGAAGTTTGGTGGTGGTGGACCTCGGGGGTCAATAACATGGCCAGGGCCAGGCCTGGGCTGGAATGCATGTCCATTTGCAGGCCGAGGTCCAAAGTCTCCTCCCATTGGTCCAGGCAGAGGCATACCTGGATGTCCATTAAGGGGTAGTGGAGGCCCATGAATTGGAGGTGGTAGGTTTGGGGGAGGAGGACCAGGTGGCAGGTGGTAGGGACCAGGCCGGGGAGGTCTGTAAGGTCCGGGAGGTGGTAGACGTCCAGGAGGGAGTAGTGGGTCATGTGGTGGTACCTGGATCTTGGAGCCAGGCGAGTCCCTGATCGGAGATGCTAGGAAGGATCCGGGTCCCTGCAAAAACACAGATAATGTAGTGGAGGAAAAAAGAAATCAGAAAATGAAATGTGCTGTAGCTTTATGTGATTTCAAGATGCATTTAAATTTTAGTCATGCAGTAAAGAAGGTCCACAAACCACACAGTTTAGTCCCAACAGTGCATTGAGCCAAGACATGATCACATGACCAGTAACCACACACCATGAATTCGTGGAGGAAAATTAAACCCACTTTAACAAATACTTGACCTTTGACACACAATCTAGCATGAAGGTCCAGTGTGTAACATTTAGGAGAGTTTATCAGTAGAAATTCAATATACTACCAATAAGCATGTTTATATGAGTGCATGATCACCTTAAAATTGAAATTGTTTATGAAATATTTAAAGTATGGTTAATGGGAAAATCCATCCTTCCAGTTTCTTCCTGAAGCCGGCCAGAAAAATAAGAATATACTGAATAGTCACTAGGTGGTGACTCAGCTGGTGGTTGCAAAAAGAACTCATTCCTCCAAAGAATTACATTAAAACTATTTACCAAATAATTTGTAAAATCAGAAAGTAATTTTCTCCAGTAAACATGCTCTCAATCACTAGTTTCAGGTCTTCAACAGAAGATGCTGCTGCTGTTTAGGCACCTGGTTTCAGGTGATGTCTGTGAACTTCAGTTTGCAAAACATTATCATGGCACCTGCCAAATTATGCATCTCAAGGCTTTAAAACAAGAGGTCAGATTCTGACGGCTGTTCTGGTTTTTGTAGCCTTAGAGTAAGCCTTCTGTACTTTAGTCACCAGCGTTACTTTACAGATCACGTTTTTACAGCGGACCGAGCAGACAAATCAGCAAGAGCGTGCTCTTTATGTTGTGAATCAAAAGCTTACTATGGAAATGAAAAAGAACACCATCCTTTCTGTATATGAAGGCCACCGATGTTCTATGTACACACTGGACCTTAAAATTCAGTCTCAATAAAAAGAACCTCTGCTTTTTTTCCATTGCTGTGACAACATGTAAAACACACTCAGCCCAAAGAGTTAGGTTGGCCCCAGTGAAGCAAAATGCCTTAAAGTCTCTTCCCAGGTTTGGGGCAGAGACGGTGGAGTGCATAGACTTCACACTGAGCACCTGGACTGGAAAACCTCAGTACTCACTGGCTCTGGACTCTCTGTGGAGGCCTCAGCCTGAGCCTCTGCTTTAACCTGTGGATCTACTGCTTGTGTCTGTTTTAGAGCAAGGAAAATCATAATGTACATGTAGACAGAAACTTTAGGTCTACAGATGGAAGACAGTTAGCATATATATGACTAGAAAATGACTTACAGATATGTCCATGTTGGCGGGTGATGAGCTACGAGGACCAATCATGTCTAAAAGAAAAACGGCTGTGTTATAAGAAAATAAAAGGCAACTGTGAAACCTTGGAGATGTGTGGGGATTACAGATGACAGACATACCCATCCCAGAGATGTGTTTATTCTCAGCGTAACGACCATGAGGATCTGATGGTGGTCGAGGGCCTGAGGGAAGAAGAAAACAAGATGCGGTGAAGAAAAATAAAAACGCACAGCATTGTGTGGAGTTCTTTCCAGGAAATATCCAGTTGTAATACAAAACAAGACAAAATGAAGTATGAAAAGGACAAAGTGTGATTATCAATGGGAGGAACAGAGACTTGTGGATGAGTTTCAAAGCCCTAAAAGCTGTTTCACATTAAAATTCTCTTATTTATAACTGCAAACAAATAGTACAAAATACTGTAATTCATCAAAACTCTACTCATTTTTAAACTAAACTAAAATGTGGTTATTTAGAATTGGTCCATCACATTTCAAATCTATTACATGGATTATTGAACTAAATCTTGATTCAGTTCAATAATCCATGATTGAAGTGTTTTCAGGGCTTTTAAAGACACAAATGGATAATTTTTTTCTGCAAAACAAGACAATCTCTTCAAAAGGAAACATTTACATGTTCAAGTAAATGAACAATAAGCAGGACAAGAAAAAGAGTTGTTGGCAGAGATATCAGGAAGATGCAGGATGCTGGGGAGAAATAAAACAAACAAGTGATGGTCAAAGAGCTGGAAAAAAAAAAGAATCAGGAGGGGAGAAAAAAGACAGATTACAGACTAAAGGTTGAAGAGGAGTGAAGGGGTTTGATATAATCCACAGGCACTCACCATACGGGTCAATTCTTCGCCCCACAGGAGCAGACGGAGGGCGTCTAGGGCCCTCGATCATTAGTGGTGGGGAAGGTGCTCCCCCACTTACAGGAGAAGGGCCGTATGAATCACCTGTTAATGTCAAAGCAACCATTTATTTCAAAGGAGAAGACACCACCAGAAATACAACACAGTCTGCACCATGAAGAAGGTGTCATCATCCCAGGTTCTCAGAGGAGGTGACAACTGTGATAAAGAATTATTTGGTAATACAAAATAATACATGACACAAAAGGAAATGCAGAGTATTAGAGGAAAGCAACACTGCGACACCCAAAGCTCTGCAGGAAGAGAACTGGCCAAATAAGAAAGCAGTAGAATAGTGTGTGCGTACCTTGGCGAGGACCTGCAGGTTGTCCAGAGTTCGGTCTGAAGAGAGAAGCGCGGCGCTCGCTCAGCTGCGAGGTTAGCAGAGTCAGTCTGTGAAGAAAGAAAGCCACAGTTTGACACACATACAGTAAAAGTCACATGTACCAGGTAAAGTTGAACTGTCACACAAAAGCCTCAAACACTGATATCTACAGTATTTTTTTGGAAATTCTAATGATACTTGCTTTTCATGGAGCTTTGATGATTCCAGCTTCTCCTGATTCAGCGCTCTCTCTGCGTTACGAGCATTCACCTGGAGAGAAATTTAAGAAGTAAAATCAACCATTTTATTCAGCCTTTTCAACCTTCAATAATGATGTGTTCTAGTTTAGTGTATATGAACAAACTGGTTCCAGTGCAAATTACCCAGTTTAAGTGAGTTTTGTTTTCTTGCTCTTTTATCTAAGAAAGGAAAAGCAAAAAAACAAGTCAGTTTTCACATACCTACGACAGAATCATTTCAAAATTGAAAAAGCTAACAAGAGTCTACCTGCTCTTTGTAAACTTCTTCAGTCTTCCTCATCTGCTCCTCCATTTCACTGATGCGCTGCCTTAAAATTTTAACCTGCTCCTCTGCTTCCAGAGCTTTTCCTCCCACCTCAGACAGCAGATTCTCTTTGCTGCGTCGCTCCAGCTCCTCCTTAGTTAGTCTCCTACGAAGACACAGAAACACACTCTTTAAACAACAGAAATACAGCTTTGGTCAATCAACCTTTTTCACTGGAGGTTATTCATCACATCATTATAGTTAAATGACTGTAGCAGCTGTGTACAACATTAATGAATTATTGCAGCAGGCTTCACTTACTGTTGTAGGGCATTTTCCTTTTCATGGTACATTTCAACCATGATTTCATTTTTCTGCTGCAGCATTTTGAACTGGTTTTCCACATGGCTCTTCTCACTTTTTAAAGTTGCAATGGCGTGTTCAAGCTCCCGGTGTTGCTCTTTAAAAAAATATGTATATATTCATGTTTCTTCAAAGACAGGCAGAGGTTTGTATTCAAAAGACTGAACATTTACAAAAATGTCTTTTTTCCCCCAACATACCTTCTAATGCCTTTCTAGATTTTTCTTCATTCAACAGCTTAGACATGAAGCGATCCCGCTCCTCTTCAACGACAGCAAGAGTGGTCTGGACCTGAGAATAAAACATAAACATGACAAATAAGAAAAACAAAAAACAGATGAAAAGCAGAAGCATTACATGGGTTAATTTCAGTGAGTTGATTGTTTTTGTGTCTTACCCGAGAAACATCCATCATCTGTTTAATCCTGTTCTTTATGGCTTTTTTCTTATCTGTAAAATAAAGAAACACTCAACATTTGTATGTTTTTAAATACAGTAACAAAATTTTGGATTTACATGGAAAATGTGTTTCCATGATTATTATTCTTTATTCTAAAGTAGTGACAGAGATTGATTTACCTGCTGCTCCATTGGCTAAAAGTTTGCTATCACCTTTTTGTGAATCGCAAGCATCTAAGTCTGCCAAAAGTTCAGACAGCACCTGAAAGAAACATTGTTGTGTGGAATTGTGTAGAATGAGACAATAATTTGTTGGGTATAAGGGACTGAAATGTACCAAGCAAAATAATGACAGAACAAAAACCCCAGACTGACCTCTACATTGTGATCTTTGAGCACCAAAGAATCCTCCAGCTCTTTCTGGGACTTATGATAGCTTTTAATCTGCTCACTCAGCTCCTTGTGTTTGTCCTCCCAGTCCTTAATAGTGGATGTAAGCTGTAAGAAAAAAAAAAAAGAAGGATCAAAATGATTCAGTTTCATTTAACTTTGCACAAGAGTTCTGAGTCTGACTTCATTTATTCACAAAGCATCAACCCTTTCGCAAAAAAGAAAATGTAAAATTAGTTAAATGTCTTTAATTGATATAAAACATGGTTAAATGCTAGTTTAACATTAATTCAACAGGTCTAATACATTGAAAAAATACCCAACAAAGCCTTAAGATCGTCTCACCGTCTTGTTCTCGTCTTTTAGTGCTGAATATTCTTTTTCGAGACATTTGCGCTGAATGTTTCGGGCGTCTTCACGAATCTTGGCCTCATCCAGGAGAGCAGTGGTCTGTGGTAAAAAAAGGAAATATTTGAATGAGATAAAAAGCTGACAATAATCCTAAAAAGCACAATGTGCAAATGATTGTGAAAGGATGTGAACCTTAGCAAGTGCATCCTGGATCTTTTTTCTGCTGAGCTGTAGCTTCTCGTTCGACTTTTCCAGTTTCTCAATCTGTTACAAGAAAATGTAAACATCATGAATTTCAGAGGATGGCTTAAATGACAGGAAAAAAGAGGAAGGGAAAATTTCAACAATTACCCTGGTCTCATATTGCATTGAGTTTGCCCGCTCTTCTTCAATTAATTTTGCAAGTGCTTTCTTTTCCTCAGCCGCCTGCTCGTTACGCAATTGTGCCTCCAAAACTTTACTCTGCAAGAATAGGTGAAAAATTTCACTTACAGTCTAGATTGACCAGGTTAATTTATTAATTTTTAAAAACCTCAACTTCCAACACAAACTTGGTGCTCACCTCCAAGTCTTGCATCCTTTTTACTGAAGTACTAACTGTTTCCTTTGACTGCTTTTGGTTTTCTCTGAGTTGCTCAGTCTTTGTGAAAGAAGACAAAAAACAATTTAAGAGATAATAACTTTATCAAAAGTAGCTCATAGATGTTTGATCACGTTTACTTCTAGCATACCTGCTTTTGCAGTTCGGAAATCTTTGTGAGAGCATCATTCTTCTCTTTCTCAAGGGCCTGCATTTGCTGTGTGAGCCTTTTTTCATCCACTGTTCACACAAAAGTTTAACACGATGCACACAATCAGTTTTACATAAATGCATTTGGGCAAATAATAAATGTGTGTTTTTTTGGCAAGGGGACTTACCAAGGTATTCTTTCTTCTTTACCTAAAATAAATGAGAGAGTAAAATATTCATTAGTTTTTATTAGCTAAGGTAGAAAAACTAATGATTAAATCTGTGCTAATTCAAATATTTTCCATAAAGCATTTTCATTTTTTGGTTGATTGAGAAATTATAACACACATTATGAGCAGAGATGGGATCAGCAATACACTTACTTCAAAGACTGTCCTCCAGAAGAAGAGGGTAATAGTCACCACTCCAACTACAGCGGTGACGACAACCGCTTGCCATGGACAGCCATACAAAGTATCCCCTGGCTTCCACTCTTCTGGCAAAAGTGAAATTATCTAAAAACACAGTCACAATGTTAAGGCATTTTAGTATCAGAAGAAATAAAAAGTTAGGTAATCTGTTTAATACAAAATGCAGATTGGAGGTCAAAATAACTAGAATTGTTGAGTGCTTTTTCCATAAATATAATTAAATTCTCTGATTTTACTGTTTTTTTAAATGTAACATTTTTTTTTTTACATTGTAGACAAAACAAGACATTTCAGGAAATCATCATTTCGAGGTTAGGGAAATACCAATCTTCAGTAATTTTTTTCAGTAACTTTTTGGATCAAATGACTAATGAAAAAAATAAGTGACAAATTGATTATGAAAATAACCATTAGCCCACCAATAAGACACTTTATCAACACTACAAACTCTGACTGACCTGCAATATTTAGATATAACAGCTCCAGACTGAGATACTGGGTATTCATTAACTCATGCCTAAAGGGATGATTGATTGGTTATTGTATTCACACCACTGATCATAGAGTTAAATAAGATATCAGTGCCTAACACATAAAACAACAATGACACAAAGTACTGCATAAACCAAACTATGCCCTCATGCCACAACCAGGGCAGAGCTGCAATCTAATTGACAGAATGAAATACAGGAACAGCCTCAAAAAGAACAAGAAAGACTGACCTAACCAGCTCATTTCATACATATCCTACCACTATCACAATCATTACAACAGCCAAAAGGTATTAAGGAGTAGCAACAACACATGGAAACAATTTATGCATTCACCTACTGCTTTACAATCAAAACACTCAACTACAGACCAAATGTGTATACAGTTTATTCTGTCATTAAAATGCCTGCAGTCAAAAAATTGAAGTATTTGAACCAATTATTGAAACCCAAATCAGATCAAATCACAACAACAAAGAGCCAGTGATGAAGGATATAATTCAAGGCAGTCATGAACTCTGAGTACTGCTCCAACCACAAAGAAACCTTTGAACTGAGTATGTGGCAAGGGAACAAACACACACAAATAAATACATAACACTGGAGGGATTGACATGTTGTCTTTAACATTTTGTCAGTCAGTTGAACAGTGAATTGTGTAACCCAATGTACTTCCTAAAATTTGTTTAGTGTTTAAAACACCTCAGTTTAGATTTCTGTGCTATATGTGCTATATTAATTTTATTATTTTTAGAGATGCACAAAATTATCAGCACATTATTGGTATCTGCAGCTATTGGCTATAAAATGAATTAAAAGGATATCAGCAAACACATCAAGATCCGCCAATATGATTAATAACTAAAACAGTAGTCTGAAAATGGAGCTACCTCCTTGACTTCTAAGCTAGTGCCTCCTACAGCTATCACATTTTCTTAAATGTCTTTTTTATTTTGCAGAATATATTTATTATCCGCATTTGCTGCGACATGAGCATGAACAATATAATGTGAATTTCACAACAGATAATGTGTATGTCAATATTGTTATTGGCCAAGTACTCCCAATATATCAGCATATCGGCAAGAATTTCAATATTGTGCATCCCTAATTATTATTATTGTAGTAGTAACAATATTATAATAATAATGGTAGTATTTCGCAGTCTACTTATTAAATCAAATCAACCTGGAAAGTTCGGACTGGTGCTGTGTACTGTAATTTACACTGAAATAAATACTTAATAAATAAATTAAAGGCCATTTCAGAGCGATGTGGTCGACAAATGGGAAAGCTTTGTCAAATCAGTCATAATAAGTTCAGTAATTCAGATACAGTAACAATTGCAATCCATGTACATCAGCCATATGCGGCAAAGCTGATTAACACGTCAGCGGAGCAGCACAATAAACACTGGGGCTAAATTAGCATAGGTTTTCCACTTACATGCTGTAGGTGCTTTATGAAAAACAAGTAAAAATAATCCAGCTCCATTACAGGTTGGGACGTCGCACCACTCTCCATTGCTTAGGGGTTTTTTTTGATACAAAAACGGAACTAGTCCGAATAACGTTATGCTAGTTTGACAGGATACATGAGCTAGTTAGCAAGCTACCACGACATCTAAATGTAAACCGCGGTTTAACGACGGAGTAAAACTGTACGCTGAGTGAAAAATACAAATAAAAACACTGACAACGTTTGATAGTCGAGACAGGTGATAAATATAACTCGTTGGCAACAACCGCCGCAAACTGAAATTAAAGACGAGTCGTCGAATCCCACGCACGACTGTAAACGGCAGGATGGAGACGTTAGCTTAGCTCAAAGCATAAATGTAAACAACGATGGGAGAAGGAAAGGCGTTTAAATGGCTGCATTAATCGTAAAGTCCATTGTATGTGTTCGGTCCGTGCCTTATCATGACAACCAGTCATCCCGTGTCGGTTCCAGCGCTAATGACCGCTCACAACCGGCTGTGATAAACCGATGGAATGAACTTCAGCCTCGTCAACAAGACAAGGGGGCGTTCAGGAAACATCGGAAATGCTAAAAAAAAATCCTCCTATTTAAAATTAGGCTGACACCATTACACGATTACTAAATGAATCGTCAACTATTTTGATAATCGATTAATCACTCTTTTTTCCCCCATTTCTAAATGTTTACGTTTTGTGGACAAAACGTAACAACTGAGAATCATTCCCAGGTTTGAAAAACACTGATGAACATTTTCAGAACATTTAATGGAATCAAGAGAATTATCAACAGATTAATTGATCAACAAAATGACCATTAGTTGCAGCCCTAATTCAAATCCCTAGTGCTTAAATGGGAATAGGAAGCTGCTTAAACAGGCAGCAATGGGTTTTGCTGTTCCTTTCTGCTTTTATAGAAACATATTGATAATTTTTGTAGTTTTAACAATTAAACTAGTTGGAAAGGTATTTTAATTGATAGTTGGAAATATAAAGCAACAAGCTAAAGATGCTCTAAAAAAATTTCCAGCTACATTTGATTTCAAACAAAAAGTATGTTGCAGGACTTGTTTTCTTCTTCAGCTATTTGAACACACAAATTACATGAAGTTTCCCACAGTGGTCAGTGTACTCCCATACTTAAGAATCACAACATAAAAAGAATACAAAACCTATAAACCTATAATAATTTCTTCCTTGGGTCGCAACCCCAGACATTTTCATCCAAAGCCGTCCTTTTTGAGTTTAGTTGCTCACATACAAAGACTGCCAAAAACATAACCACCTCTGAATCAGTAATATGATCATTCTGCTTTTTTCTTTTTGCTAAAACATTTTTCTTCTTATATTCAACAGTAGTATGCTGCCTGGTGGTTGGGAACCACTAGTTTAGCTGTGGTTAAAGTGTCTATTATCTATGAAAGTAAATTTTTTTTTTGCATTTCTGATTCTATGGATTGAAATGTTTTGAGTATAATTCTTCTGACTTACCATGATGGTCCACTCTGCAATTTTACTTTTGATCATGGAAAGGATGCAGCCCATGTAAACAACTCCAGCTGAGAATAATCCCACTTCAGTTTCATGAATTTCAGACACTGGTTCCATGGAGTCCAAAGATCCTAAACAAACAAATTTGATTTATTTCTTAATTAATGCATTTTTGGACAAAAGGGACATTCAAGTCTTGTCATCTCATGCACCGAGTCAGTCAACCAAGACAGAAACCTTTTTCTATTTAGCAATATAATAAAAAGTCCAACATACTATTAGCATTTGACCAAAACATTTAAAGATTTTTTCACTCATGCAGTTTATATCACCAACCTGAGTGTGAGTGATCCACCTCAACACCAAGGCCCATATCTAAAGGTTTTTCCAGAGTGGCTTGTGGGACCTCCTCTATCTCATCTGTTGCACTGAATCCCGGCTTATTTTCCTTGTTTTTATTAAAGTGTCCAGTGTCCTCTTCTACGCTGACACCTGGTCCAGGGTGCACTTTGTCCAGAACTATCTGTTCCTCCTCGGTCTCCGTTGACTTTTCCTTGTTGGTTATTGTAGTGTTGTCTTCACTCTCTGTCTCAGCGATGACATCAAACTTGTCTTCCTCTACAAAGTGGGGCATTTCTTCTTTAGCACGTAATTCATGCTCATCTAGAATGCAAATTGGTTAACAATACATTTATTGAGTAGAATTTATTTTTTCGCTTGTTTAGAATACACATGGAACAACATGTGTAATTGTAAAGATGGAAGTCTGTAAAAGCAATATCTTGAACAGTCACCACGTACAGTCAACCTCAAGTAAATTAAATTTAATTAATATTTTCTACTTTGGGATTATATGTGAAGACAGTGGTCTTTCAGTGTGTGGGTGTATCAGGTCCCCAATGACATTGTGTGCTAAATTCTGCCTCAGGTTATCTAATTACAAGTGCAGGTGAAATGTCAGACACAGGAAACTGAAGATATGGTTGTATCAAATGGATGATGCTACATAATAACTGCCACACTACAAGAGGCTACGTGTTCAATTCTGCAAAAATCACACAAGTTAAATGCAATTGAACAGATTATTTTACAAATCTAAGATTTGTTTTCTTCAGTCCAAAAGGGTCAGGTGTTAAATTAACTAGTCCAATCATCTTCACCGACAGCACAACCAGACATATATGGTTTGTGTATCTTGGTCTATCTAGGCTGCAGTTCACTCTTGGCAGGGATGTGAAATCCTATCCCAAATGGTCACAGAGGACAGTTTTGGTTGCCAGGTGTGAACTGCAATAACTTCAATATGGACGAGGACACAACCTGAATATACAGTATGAGGTATGAAGATGTTGGACTGAAAAGACAATCCGGAACTGCATATCTGATGTGACATAGCATCAACATCTAAATTGACTTTGGATAATAAAGTGGCACAACTGTTTATATATATATATATATATATATATATATATATATATATGTGTGTGTGTGTGTGAAACATACCCTGGTCAATATCTGAATAATTTTCTGTCGTTAGAGGTGTGCTGTCACTGGCTGTTGAATACTTCTGACGCAGACTGAATGCCAGCTCCTGGAAGTCATCCAGTATTTGTGTCTCCTCATCCAAACTGCTTGTGTCCAAATGGTCATGGTCACGTTCCATGTTCTGGTTGTCTAGCATTTTCTCAACCTCATCTAAGATGGTGTTCTCTGAGGCTTCTAGGATGCCTTCAAGTGCGGTTTCAATTTCTTGTGTTGTGCCAGTGTGTGACACACGGGTTGCCTGCAACTCTATGTCTAGATCAGAGAACATGGCCTCTAATTTGTACAGATTTTTCAGACCCAGAAGCCTTTGGACCCTTTCCATGTCTTCTTCTGTGAAGTGATCTCGCAGTAGAGTGAGTCTCATCACACTATCACTATATTCTGGCTCTAGAGTCGACTCAGTGGGCAGAGTTTTGGTTTCAAAAACAGGTGTGTCAGGGTCAGTATTATTTGATTGTGAGAACAAAAGTGCATTTTCATCTTCTAGTAATTCTTCTTTCTTCTGATCATTTTCTTCCCCCAGGTCATCCTCCTCTTCCTCTATATGTGGTTCATCATGAATCTCTGGATCCACAACAGAAAAATCTTGGTGACCATTATTCTTCTCAGAATCTGTCATTAAATTATTGTGTATTTGATCAGGCAGACGGTCCTCTAATGTAATTTTGTCTTTTCTATATTCCTCTTCAGGAAATGTGCCAGTTTCTGTCTTTTCTTCTTCTAAAAAATCATCTAAATTCTGTCCATTCTCTGTTGGACTGCTAATCTCCTGTATATCTGCATTATCATCACTGACTTCTGAATCTTTGGATAACTCCTCCCATTTCTCTTCTTTGTGCTCTACGGGTTTAGCTGTTGTTTCATCATCACCTAAATGTTGAGCTTCATTACTGCCAAAAGTAGCTTTTGGTGAAACTAGATCCACTGATAACGTACTTGCTTCTGTTTCATGGTTTATTTGTGGTGTATCATAGGCAGATGCTTCATCAAATGCTTCATCCCTAGATTCCTCAAGCCTGATTACTTCTCCATCAGTTTCATCATCAGGAGCAAACAAATGTCCAGTTTCATTGTCTGTTATGGAGTTATCTTTTTGTACAGTGCTAGAGTCAAGAGGATCTTGAGGAACATTCTCTTTTGGATGTTCTGTTAGTGATTCTTCTACTTCTATTTTTGCTTCCTCAAATGTCTGAGGATTTTCTGCAGCATCCTTTTCCTCTTCTTCATCGTCTTCACCTTCCTCTGAACTAAAACCTTGTGATGTCGTCTCCCCCCCAGTGATGACTGAAAAAACTTTATCTCCAATTGATGTCCACATGTTCTTTTCCTCAGGTGCTTTCTCTTCGGAGAAAGACAATAATGGAGTGTCTTTTATGACATCAACATTTTCCTCAGGGAGATTTTCCACATCTTTGCTTTCTTCCTCTTCATTTGGTGTAACCTTTTTGGTTACATCTTCATCAGTAGTGACTGCATCAAAAGTTGTTCCCAAAGTAGTTTTCAACTCCTGGATTTGTGGCGTTGCCCACAGCTTCTTCTCCTCTGTCATTTGTAGCGCATCATCCTGTGTTTTTAGAGGAGCCTCATGTTGTGTAGGGGAATTGGTTGCTGGAGCATTTGTGGCTTCTTCAGAGAATGACAATAGCGGAGTGTCTTTTATGGCATCAACACTGTCTTCAGGGAGATTGCCCACATCTTTGCTTCTCTCTTCTTCATATGGTGTAACTTTATTAGTGATATCTTCATCAGTAATGACTGCATCAAAAGTTGTTCCAAAAGTAGTTTTCAACTCCTGCATTTGAGGTGTTGTCCATATGTTCTTCTCCTCTGCCATTTGTAGCGCATCATCCTGTGTTTTTGGAGGGGCCTCATGCTGTGCAGGGGGATCAGATGTTGAAGAGTTGGGGGCTTCTTCAGAGAAAGGCAATAATGGAGTGTTCTTTATGGCATCAGCATTGTCTTCAGGGAGATTATCCACATCTTTGCGTCTCTCTTCTTCATATGGTGTAACTTTATTAGTGATATCTTCATCAGTAATGACTGCATCAAAAGTTGTTCCAAAAGTAGTTTTCAACTCCTGCATTTGTGGTGTTGTCCATATGTTCTTCTCTTCTGCCATTTGTAGTGCATCATCCCGTGTTTTTGGAGGAGCCTCGTGCTGTGCAGGGGAATCAGATACTGGAGTGTTGGTGGCTTTTTCAGAGAAAGGCAATAATGGAGTGTTCTTTAAGGCAGTGTCTTTCAGGACATCAGCGTGGTCTTCAGGGTGATTTTCCACATCTTTGTTTTCCTCCTCTTCATATGGTGTAACTTTATTAGTGACATCTTTATCAGTAATGACTGCATCAAAAGTTGTTCCAAAAGTAGTTTTTATCTCAGGGATTAAACTTCCTTTAGAAATTGAGGCAGTTTCATTTTCTAAAGCAAACTCCTCTTTGGGCACAGAATCCACTTCAGAATTGGTGGCTGAATCTTTGATGTCACTCGTCCTTAATTCTGCTTTTTCCAGAACTGACTCTACCGAGTTCTTTAGTTCATCCTCTTCAGCTTTTTCGCTAACATCAGATATGAATGCTGATTCTGACTGTACTACTTCTAAAGGGGGTGATTCAGTTACTTCATCAAGTTCAGGTAACAAGGCGTTTTGTTTATCTGGGATTTTATCAAGATCCTCTGAGGGAACTTGATGCAGTGTTTCTTTGTTATTGTCCTCTGCCACTTGGATGTGATCAGAGGTTACATTGTTTTCACTATCAGTCTCTTTCACTGATGTGCCTAAGAGAAAATCTATGTCATAGTTGTCAAACTTATCAAATCCTGTGTCAAAACACACAAAATCAGTTTCCTGAAAAAAAAGAAAAAATATGCATTGGAATTGATTTTTATTGTTTGCCCAAATTAACTCAGTTATTCAGTGATATGTTTACTTACCTCTGCTGGAACTTCCAGCTCTTTGTCAGTATATCGGTGGTTAACTGCAAGAAGATCCTTTGGAAAATAGCCAAAGTTACTTCCAACCTATAAACACCAACAAAAAAGTAATATATTGAGAATCATATCTTTAAAGGCCAACACAGATATGATCCAGAACTGCTTTACTTATGGCACAGTAACTTATACTTACACTTCCAGCCCAAACATCAGCCCTTCTACCTGCCAGTTTGTAGTAAACATATATAGTTTCTGATTTCTTAAATGACAAGAACCGACAATCTGGTCCTGAGAAATCTTGCACTGCTTTCCCCCGACACAGAAGCACTGAGAGAGAAAAATAGGATAAATTACACAAAAAGATATTTCCAAAAGTTTAAACTAGACAGATGCATACATAGGTTTGCAACTAGTTAATTTCATTATTAATTAGCTTTTTTTTGTCCTTATATTTGGTCCTTTTTTTGTTTTGTTTTTAAATAGAAACAACTTAAATGCGTTCTGTGATATACAGAACACTACCGTTTTCTGGACAAAACATTTTAGGCCAACCATCCTTTTGAGGGAAACTGATCAACATTTTACCCAATTTTCTGACATTTTTTGGAATAAAACAACCAATCAAGAAAAACTAGAGATACTAAACTATATTGAAAATAACAGTTGCAGCTCGAGTGATGGCAAACAAGAGGTTTACTCATCAGCATTGTCTAAATTATGTATCAATGTTTGCG
Organism: Brachirus orientalis; assembly: GCA_016785285.1. Classification (NCBI taxonomy): domain Eukaryota; kingdom Metazoa; phylum Chordata; class Actinopteri; order Pleuronectiformes; family Soleidae; genus Brachirus; species Brachirus orientalis. The sequence goes on along the minus strand of JAFBJR010000160.1, from coordinate 2,323,789 downwards.
TTTAGAACATACTCTTTTATAAGCCCAACCTTTACAATTACATTTACTAATTTTCCTTCAACAGGGAAGAAGGATCAAACTGCATCTGCTACTAAAGATTGTTCGACTGTGTTTTAAAAATTTAACCAACATTAGAGACATGACACCAGTGTAGTATGTTTCTTTTCGCATAAACCTTTTTGCTTGTGAGGTTGAGGAATTGTATTCCCTGAGGCCAAATTATTCAAACGTAGTAATGTAAACTGGAATGTAAAGACAAATAGACAGCGTTAGACGTGTATTGTTGAGTTTGTTGAGCTAGGAGCAAAGTTTAATTAAATCTATGTGTCAAGTAACATTGTCGGTTTTTAGAAATATAACAAACAAAGCCAATGGGGCTAGCAATCGAGCTACCACTGTTAGCTTTGGTTTTCTACGTTCACATTAGCACACAAACCGGTCGGTGGCTAATTAGCCGCTAACACCAGCCCCCACTATCCATGTAGCACGGCAGGCCCGAACCACCGGGCAAAAAGCCAGCACAGGCTGCGTGTGAGCAATAATAACCTTCCCTGGCAATGACTAATGACAGCTTGTCTTGTTTAATATGAGCAGTGCACAGGTACACAACGTCACAACAACCGCATCGTGTTATCTAGGTCGCACATATCGACCGGCAACAGGTCAGGAGATAAGGCGCAGTTTATAGCTAGCTGTAGTATCAGGGTGAGGGAGGGAGATGCATCCTTGGAAGTTCGAGTGAGCTTTTCACAACAAGCCACAAAACTTACTGCTGCACTCCTCGTCGGCGCATCTTTTAAGGTCGGAGAACCGCTTCTCCAAGGCCGCAGTTGAAATAAAATTAAATAAAAGTAATAAAAAACCTTGTCGGTAAAAGTGTTTTGCTGCCATGCTGGCAGTTTTGTTGACGGTGTCGGTTTCAGCAACTGGAGCTGGAGCATGAGCAGTGGGCTAGAGGAGCCGACACGTCAGCACATGAGATCCGGCTGGGTGTAGTTCATCAGCCACAGATGTTCTGATGTGGTGACAGTAGGAAATAGTAACAAGAACACACGGTGTCAGTTTATTTGTTAAAATCGGTGCCGGTGCAACGATCCATGCTCCAGATTTGGCACTTTGAAAACCACGAAGCTCCTTTCCCCATGTTGTAGCTTAAATCTCAACATATGATAAACGGTGCTGGTCCCATCCCACTGATACACACCATAAATCACTGCATGTATTAACGTTACACAAGTTATGTCAGGGGGAAACTGGGCTTGTGCTAAAACTTTATTGACAGTGTTGAATGTAACAAGGTCTCAGTACAGACAGAACCATGGGAATTTAACACAGATTATTATGGATCCCACAATACCACACATTATAATGACATCTGATCAGACTGATGCTACAGCAGGACAGCAAGTTTAAACATGCAGCTAGTTTCAATAAAGTATTTAGATTTACTTTTAATGCCTTAAATTTTCAAATTTGTATCATAATATTATTGCTTTCTTCGGATGAGTGTTAATATTGTATTTATTATTTATTGTATAATAATAATAATAGGGACAGAATTAGGGCAACGTGTTTATTTTATTAAGGTCACATGAAAAATTATTAAAGAAAAAAATAAAGTAAAACAGGCTAACTTCTGAGATCAGAATTCTGAAAAAAAAAAATCAAAATTAAGCGATTAAAGACAGAATAATAATAATCTGAGATCAAAATCAGAACTGAGGAAAAAAAAGTCCTAATCCTCTTCCATACAACAACAACAACAATAATAATAATAATAATAATAACAATAATAATAAGTAATATAATATAAAAATTAATATAAATAATAATAAATACAATTCTTCTTCCTTTTCTGATGATTTCCGGCAGGCTGTTCACTGCGAGGTGCAATACTGCCCCCTGCAGTTCGAGGTTCTTTATCAATGTTCTTCTCATCCTCTCATCTCCTCAGTGTCTCATCATTTTCTCGCCTCCTTCGTCCTACACGAGTTTTGGGAAGTTGCTGAACTGCGATGTTCTTTGTCGAAGTTAAAAGTTGCCCATAGCGCTTTCCACATGCCCCGCCCTTTCCGACTAAATCAGCCAATAAACGTGTAGCTTTTCCTTCCACTTCCTTGGTCAGCAGTCAACAGGAGGAACATGTGGGAGGTGTCGTACTCAGTCAACAATAACAGTTTAAAAGCATTTTTCTTCCTTTAAGCACGGGATTGTTATCTGAGCAACCTCTGCTTATTTATACACTCACCAGATTTGGCGTTGCTTAAAAGGTAGGAGCCAAGCTAATGTTGTATCTAGTAAAGCTCATATACAAGCTAATGTTTGTATCTAGTAAAGCTCATATACAAGCTAATGTTTGTATCCATATACAAGCTATTGTTGTATCTAGTAAAGCTCATATACAAGCTAATGTTTGTATCTAGTAAAGCTCATATACAAGCTAATGTTTGTATCCATATACAAGCTAATGTTTGTATCAAGTAAAGCTCATATACAAGCTAATGTTTGTATCTAGTAAAGCTCATATACAAGCTAATGTTTGTATCAAGTAAAGCTCATATACAAGCTAATGTTTGTATCCATATACAAGCTAATGTTTGTATCTAGTAAAGCTCATATACAAGCTAATGTTTGTATCTAGTAAAGCTCATATACAAGCTAATGTTTGTATCTAATAAAGCTCATATACAAGCTAATGTTTGTATCTAGTAAAGCTCATATACAAGCTAATGTTTGTATCTAGTAAAGCTCATATACAAGCTAATGTTGTATCTAGTAAAGCTCATATACAAGCTAATGTTTGTGAAGCAGCTACTTCATATATACAAACTTCAAAATATGTATATAATTACCTGTTATAAGTATTTGTAGGCAGCTGGGTAAGGTTTATGTGAAACTAATATAGCGTAATCAGTCCCCTCCACACTTCACCTTTCGCCCTATGTCATTTGGGATTAGGTACCAACACCCCGCGACCCTCATGTGGAGGAAAAATGGTAGAAGATTAGTGAGTCCCCCCCCACTACATTTTTATTACAAAGGTATTAGCCATTGCTAACTGTCAGCAGCACTGGTTATTCCAAGAAATAACTAAAAACAGATTTTTATGGTATTAATGTGAGCAGTGAAAGGCAGTATAGTCATTAAAATATAATCATTAAAAGTTAGTAAATTTGATATATATATAAAATCAAGCCCCCTCACAGTTTTTGACATGGGCCATTGAAGATGCCTGAATTTTGTGCAAGAAATATTTTTATGAATGTGTTATGGAAAACATATACAAATAAATTTTGAGAAAAGCTGGGGAAAAATTGTCTATTTTATTTTGATGACCCAAAGGAATAATCTCCAACAACACGACTGTGGGTTGTGGCTCAGTCCCTGAGAATGACTGGTAAAAAATAAAATTAGGCTCTCAGACTTTTACTGCAGCGATCTTCAATGTTTTGTAAGAAAGAGAAAGGGTCTTTTTTTTGCTCCTTTAAGTGAAAGTCATACGTCACACCGATTGCTGTGCCGAACATGGATGACATTGATAGAGAGCTGGGGCGTCTTCAAGACTTGGAGGATGACAATGATTCTTCAGACACCTCTGCTAAAGGAGGGAAAAAACCCAAGCTTTCTCTGGCTAATCTCATGTCTGGAGGTAAGTTGTACTACCCACATGTACATCCAGGGTCCTGTTCACAACACAGATTCAGCTGGAAATGGACCAATTAAATGTCTTAATTGATTTATCAGCAATTAACATATTGCAGTTCTGTGTATGTGTTAAACAGATGCAACCTCTCCATTAATCATTATAAGAGAGAACTGAGAAGATTGCCAAAATGTTTCAGTAATATTTTTTTTTGCTTTCAGAGACATCCAAGGAAAGTGGGTTTCATCGTAGTACTAGGGTCTGTCTGGAGCACATCCGAGAAGCTATGCTTCACCATAGATGGCAAGAGGCAGCAGAATATATGGCATTCTACCCCCAAATGTTGGAAGACATAGGTGAAGGCTCCACACAGGAGTATAAAGAGGTCTGTGTGTAATTTAGTTCAAGAAGGCACTGCATGCGTGTTTGCTGTCCACATGCTTGATATTAGCCCTGTCTTTGCAGCTTATTTGGAGACTTAGCACTGAGATCCTTCACCATCACCACAACTCAAACCTGGAAGACTACAACAACATCTATGAACGAATGAAACACTCAGGAGTTAAGCACTACCTGATGGTACGTCACTTAGATCTGACTGCAAGGTTTTCACACAGTTTCTTTTACTTTGTTGATTAACACCCATTTCTTTGCATTTTCAGATCAGTCTGGAACATTCCTTCCACCTGCTGCTCCATGGTCACATCGAAGACGCAAAGCGTCAGTTTTCTGCCTGTGAGAGTTGGAGGTATGGCAAGGAGTCATCAGCTCAGTATCAGATGACTAAACTGATCCAGGCTTACAGGAGTTTGCTGGATTATATCATCTGGTGTGACAAAAAGTCGACATGCTCCAACTCTGGTAAGGCAATACACAACTCAACACCTTCACACATCTAAGCTTCTATTATTAATTTGTATCGGTTACACCAGACCAATGCAATGTTTGACGTGATGTCATACTGCCACCTACAGGGCAGATCCAGAAATTAAAGAGATGACTATGATTGGAAAATTCTATTTGTGTATATGTGTGTGTGCATTCTTTTTGTCCTCAGGTGTGTTTTTATATTGTTTTTATTTTTGTCTCAAACCCATTAGCTTCTTTTTTTTGTTTATTTATTTATTTAATTAGGATGCTCCTTAGCTCCACTTAAATGATGACTAGTCTTCCTGGGTTTTCTTTTTAATGTGATCTTTGGCTGATTATTTTCAGACCATCAGGACGCTAATGTCAACCAAGAGATGAGTAACTACTTCAGACAGGCATCTGTGAATCTTAAGGAGATTTTGAGAAACCCCGGTGTCTGGGATCCTTTCATACTGAGTTATGTTGAGGTAAACACATTTCCCCAACTATCCCCAACTGTGATTAATTAAAATAAGTACATACATCATTGATCTGTATAACTTAAACATAGTTTTTTGCTTTCTTTTAAAAATGTCAAAATGTGTTACCTTCAGGTCAGATGTGGCTAACATTATTTGTTCTCTCTCTCTTTTGTTTTGAGTACAAACACTGTATATTGTTTTTGAATAGTTTGGTTAAAACATTTGAAGATGTTACTTCAACTTCAGGTACTTGTAATGTGCATTAATCATATAATGGAGTGAACAACAGGAGAGTTTAGCCCAAAAACAAATCCAATGTTTTGATGTCAACAGTCTCACACTCCTATGAATGAGGACATTAAGAAATTTTTTGGCAAATGATCTTGTTATAGTTGATATTGTGTATGGAACCATTCTGTCTCACTGTGCAACCTTTGCTTTTATATCCTCACAGATGCTGGAGTTCTATGAGGATCACAATACGGCTTTGAATGTCCTGAATGACTACGCCTACGACAGCAGTTTTCCACCAAATCCCAATGCACATGTCTATCTGTACCAGTACTTAAAGCGGCACAGTGCATCAAATAGGAAACTGGTGAAAGTGTTGAAGGTGCAAATGAAAACTGTCACTTATGAAATATGTACTTATGTATATAATACATTTTTGTCTGAATTTACACCCACAATAAGTTCATGGTTGCTTATGTATGTTTAAAACTCTACTTACTTCAGATCCTCCACGTGTTGGTCCCAAGCCATGAGTTGATGTTGGAGTATAGTTCTCTGCTGCTTCAATCTGGTAAAAACAGATTCAAATTAAAAACTCATTGTTCACAATCATATCAAATAAGTTAAATCCTGTTAAGAACAGTGACTGAACATGTGTTGACTTACAGTAATTTGCCTGATTTTTTGTGTGTAATATTTTCTCTGCTCCATTCATTATATGTTTTCCTCTTTCAGAGAAAAAAAGTGATGTCCAAAAAGCTTTAGGAATCGTTTTGGACATGCTGGACTTTGCCTGCTGGAGAAGCAACCTGGACGTATGGAAGCGTTTAAAGGCCATCATTCAGCAATTACAGTTAGAGTATGTAAATTGCATTTGTTTAAATGGAAGTTCTATAAATAAAATGTTGTTAAAGCCTGTTCTTATGTGTATTTGTGTAGAGAAAACTGGAAGACTGTTGTTCTTGAGAAAATGTCTGGTAGGAAAGACTGGTGGCCAGGGCTGCATTTTACAAGCTTCCATGCCAGCAAAGACTCTGAAGAAAATCCAGAGCTGATGGAAGTGAAAGCATCACTGAAGAAAGTCCTCTGTCCAGGTAACCTGACCTTGCATTTTGAGACAAAAGTAGGATTTTTAGTATATAGTGTAATAATAATAATAGGAAACTCCAGTGTAAAAATCTGTGTGCGGATCGTCCACTGTGGTGACCCGGAGAAGCTGAAAATAAAAAAAATGTTTTATCAACCTCTGTGGTTCATAATTAAACAAGAAATTGGTTCATAATTGTTGTCTTCAGTTGTCTTTAGCAACAGAAACAGCAAACAGGATTATTGTGATTTGTGAGACTGTACTGTATAGGATGTTCTTGTCTCTGTACATAAAACAGTGAGATATTGGAGACCTTTAATGTCAGTTCATCATTGTCCTTTTTCTTACAGATACACTTCTGAAGTACGCTGCGGAAGAAGGAACCAGTAGAGAGTGGACATAAGAAGGAAACACAGAGAAACAATGTCAATTCGAACATTGCTGAAATAATGACGGAAAACAACAAAGAGATGACGACAAAGTCACAATGATGAACAAGAACCCTCAAATGTGCTTTTTGCAGGGAAGGAGATTTCTTTTTTGTGGTGATAAAATATTCTCTACTTTAACAACACAGGTGTTTTTACAAAGTCAGAAATGAACATTTTTTAAAACATTGTTCCCTCATAAGGACCCCCATTTACATAACTTATGTAATTATTTTACAACCTCTTTTCTAGAACACAACCAGAAAATACAGCAAATATGTGTACAGTATTAAAACAGAAATTTAACAGTTCTATGGGCTAAAGTGTCAAGTATTTAGTGTGGCCTACAACTGACATTTGAACAGTTGCAGCTGGCTCTTTTAAACCTAAACCTTCTTATTGGTAACACCTCTTTATGTCGAACAATATATGATGCAAGGTTTATTCAAGTCCTGTGCATTAAATGTACACACTTTACAAGTGTAACTCATTGGAAGCTTGCAACTGATTAGAATTTTCTTTTAACATAAAATCATAATTTTGCATTAACAAGGCAAGAAATCATCAAATAAAATCTCCAGGAATATTATAGAGGCTGTATGTCCTCACCTAACACCCAACTCTGAAGTTCTGGAAAAAGCCTGCTATAATCGATCTAAAAATAATAGAAAACATAAATACAGTTTCCCCAAAAGAGTTTAATGTGTGCTAAATGCCAAGAGAGGTCACACTTTGTACTGACCTTTGCCTGTAGGCACCATTTTCTTGTGAAAATTATTTTTTTTATTTTATATTTTAGTGTTCATAACATTCCATATTTTTTTCTGTTTGTACCTTAATGAAGACCAAAACATAATATGGATGGTTGTAAAAACTTTGATAAAACAACAAAGCCAGTTGGGACCTAAGACTTTTGTTAAGTACTGTACGTGTCATGGTTTTACCATGAGTTTTGTCATGAAGGCACAAGCTGCTCCCTCCACTGTGTGGAGCTGTTGGTCCGTGTGTCTGCAGTATTGCCTGATTTTGACAGAAACCGTCTACAGATACTCTGAATCTGCATTCACATTTGGTCCTTTGGCGTCTGTAAACATTTTTAAAGCGAGCCGAGTCTCGCTCTGCCCTAAGTTGACCTCTGACCGCAGCGCAGAGAGGATTTAAGATCATTAGTGAGTGAGCTCCACACACAGCCTGAGGTGTTTTCTCTCTGTCAACTCTACCGTCATGTGACTAGAGTCTACACAGATCTTTCAACATATTTACATTAGATTTAGTCAGTGGGACAGAAGTGGTTACTGCTCATAGTAGGGCTGTGTTGTCAAGAATCTGGAAATTCAATATATATCCCGATACATCATATTTCAATATATTGATATTATGATAATATTCAATAACAATACACTGTATATTGCGATATAATCAATCAATCAATTTAAAATGTTCTTTTTAAAAATTTTAAACTATCTGACATTTATTCAGTGGTAATTGTCGATATCATTTCATTTTAAATTTTTCAATCACAATAATGTTTCTGGTCAGGCGTATTGCTCAGCCCTTATTGGGACAAACTGGCTATTTTAAGAAAAACTCACATAGTGAAAATAAGTTAATGCATAAACAATATACACTTTCTTCGTGGAGTGAGAAAAGTGGAAGGAGGGGACGAGAGTCACATGGCTGCTGCCAACTATCGGTGGGAGGCTTCAATACAACACAAAATCGTTGTCAGAAAACCAGCATCAACAATAATTCCATATAAATGTAGAGCTTCAGAGGATTTATACTGAATTATGTTAAAATGTGGCAATATTTTTCTTTATGAACTTTCTCACACCCCTAACTAATAGTTTTAAAAAACAGAAACACTGTATCCATTCCTTTATTTCACAAACAATGTGATGCAGAGTCTTTTGTTTGAAACATGTAAATATTTTTGACGGCATCTATTCAGAAAAATATATTTTTGTACTAAGAATGTCTCTAATGGCTTGACGGTGCACTTGGCCTTCAAACACTGGTGTTGTTTGCTCTCCCTCCCTTGTACTGAACCGTGAAATAAACCTTGAATCCAGCAGCATGCCAATTTAATAAATGGAAATGTTTGCAATTATTCTGTTTCTGCTTGCATCTGTGTTGGCCATGCAGTAACTCAGTCAGGCCCTGTGTGTGCCTGTGTGTGTGTTTTGCTTTGCAGTTATTACATAAACCAAAGCCTAAAGCAATTGCATGACTACAGCTGCATATGGGATCTGAGAATAACTAACATGATGATTAAAAACGGAGGGAGCAGGCAGAGTCAGGACTGGGTCACTGCTTTGTACTGTGTCCTGGTTGGGACCTTTTTTAGTGCTTTTGTTTTTTTAAACTCACGTACATATTTACAGTTGAGGCAGCTGTTGCACTGCCCTCCCTGTCATAAGTTGGTTCTGTTGTGGGTTTACTGTCGCCCTCAAAGAATATTAAGGCCTACATTTTTGTCCAGGGATTCAAAATGGACTGGTCCTTTCACTATAACTCTCTGTAAATGAACTTAGTTATGTTGATTCAGCCTTCATCATCATCATTTCTCACCAACTGTGAACTGTTGTTCCCAGTGCACCGAGCTTTGTTTTTCAAATAAACATTTTACATTTGAGTAAGATATAGGTAGTTTAGAATTACAACATGGTTTTTAACATTACTTTAGCACTAATTCATCTTTAATCTGCATCCTCCTTTATGTTACAAAGTCAGCATTCCATTGAACTCTGTAGAATAAATTTTTTTTATAGATTCTTTCATATCAGTACAATAGGA